>SPJY01018096.1:813672-1210339 GCA_005191435.1 Raddia distichophylla
GGAGAAGCCGGAGGTGTCGGCTCTCTTCCACCTCGTGCTCTGGAGCCGACTCGGGTGCGAGTTCAGCTTCGCTCCAATGTTCGGTAACACTTAGCTCAATTCTTTATTGAATAAAGCAAAGTTCTTTCATATACTTGTTGCTCTGTTGGTATTAGGCCCGTACTATTCTTGAGTGCTAAGATCTTTGTGCTTAATTGTCCACCTAGAGATTAGTATAAGAGGTAGTAGGGGTGCGTATCGAAGTAACGTTCTTGGTACGTATTACTGCTAGGTACAAACGTGGTGTTTGGACTAGTTAGTAGCCGGTAGGCATCTGCTTCAACGGACGTGCGGTAGGTAATAGGTGGTGACAGCCCTATTATCCGGCTTAGACTTTGTGAAATCCACCCCGTTAGTTGCAGACCAGTTGAGCCAAATCAGGATGATCATAATCATTCGGGATTCCAATTCAGGATAGCGGGTGGTAGTGAGTGCCTGAGCTCCGATACAGAGTAGCAATTGTGTGTCAGTAATTTTGTATTTTTGGCTAAGTAAGAAACCGTAGAGCCTCTCAACCCGAAATATCTTATCCTACTCCCATCATTACTGTTACTACCACCATTATCCATCCGGTCAAGTTAGATCCTAAACTAAAACACTTCTCGTTCCTCGTGGAAATCGATACCTTGGAATACTCCCGGGTGAAAGCTACAGTGATATCTGTGCGCCAACACCCCTCCACATTCTCCAAAAGGCATAAGAATCGCCAACACCCCTCCACATCCTCCTCCACGGACCCGACCTGCGAGTTGGGGTCGACCTCCTCGTTAGTGGACCCCACCTGCTGGTCGATGGCTGCCACCTCGTCAGATTCGTTGTGCTGTCCACTCCTCTTGCCCCGTCTCCCGAAGAGATTTTATGCCGTTCCCACTAACTTGTCCAAAGGTTCTGCCATCTTGGACAAATCAAATAAAAGGACACAATTAGATGCGTACAAATTGAATGAAATGACACAATTAGATTGGAAATTCTATGTCGTCGACTTAGCTTTATGCGGCTGATAAAGACAGGATTTTGTCGGCGGCAACTTCTAGAGCCACCGACACAGGTACTGCCTGCCCTTCCTGCGTGAACTCCTTGGTTGGCCCCACATTGCAGAGATGTTCTTTTGTCTACCAAGTGGGACCAACCAAAACTCCTTCCGTCTAGGGCGTTAAGGCGCCGTCAAGGGGAGCAACAATGTGGTCAGCTGGTGTAGGGCCAACGATACAGACTATTTCAGCGGGCTTAGAAATTCAAATTTTCGGACGCGCGCAGATGGGAATGTGGAATGTGTCGCGGTCTAACTAGGGCCGACCACATAGCTTGCCGGGAAGTACTTCTGTCGTCGGCTTCTTATTTGACCGCTGACATTGCCTTGTCATCGAGATTATGGCCACCGACATAGATTTTATGGCTGCCGACACTGATGTCGTTTCCTTTAGTGAAGTAGTGCCTCCAGATCTTAAGTGTGTGGACTACCGCTACCGAGTCTAGATCATGGATCGGATAATTCAGCTCATGCTTCTGTAGCTGTTGAGGCGCATATGCTACTACCCTTTCTTCTTGCATTAAGACAATATCCAATCCATATTTGATGAGGACATCACTGATAAACTTGCTGATGGAGTAGGAAAGCGACAAGATGGCATGAATCCTCATAACATACCATTCAAGCCTTCATCAACGAAAGTTCAGCAAGTTAGTTACAAGGTTCAAGAAGTCCCCGACCACCGGGCCCAAGTCGAGAGGACGTCGAAGTCGCAGCCGAGTCCGGTTCGGCCATCTAGGACCAGTGCACCTTCAAACGAACGCTTAGATCACATACGACGTTCAAATGAGGCAAACAAAAACTGTACGGAAAGCTTAGAAGATAAGCATTCCAACGGATCTGGCCACGCCTCCAAATTCTATCCGAGTCAACGGGAATAGCGAGAACAAGTTGATGGATAAAAACTTCCCGGCGCTACGTCGTCATATTTTTGGGCCCAAGGTTGTGCGTGTGTGGGCACCTGTTTGGGCGCCGCCCCTCCTCTGGCTGCCACCCTATATAACTCCCCCGCCGTGCTTCGTTTTAGGGGGGGTTTTTGTTTAGTTGGTTTCGTCACGGTTGTGTGAGATTTCGTCTTATTCTTCTTATATCGGCTAGACCAACAGGATCAAGTTTCTGAACCCCAGTTGATCTTAATCTATATTCGCAATTTTGATTGCTTATCTTGTGTTCTTGCTCGTTTTTTGGTTGCTTGTAGGAGCTGTCCTTCGTGGACAGGTCGATCGTGCCACTGGTTCGATCGATAACAATCGTCGTGTTGGTTTAGTGATCGCCGGGATTTCCAGTTCCTTGTGAGGTTGGAAGCCGGATCGTTTAATTAGGTCTCCGTGACATATACCGAATTATCCTCGTTGTCTCTCACCAAAAGATCGGGACCTCGTGTCCGTGCCCATCAATATTTAATTTAAGGCATCGCAATCAAATCTCTTAATTATCAGTATTTGTGTGACCAATGCGGGTGCACTTGTTAATCTCTGCTTTAATTCTATACTTCTTATCTTTCTTAAGCAATTGGGTCATTGACATGGAGATTTTCGAGAAGATCTCAATAAAGCATCGGTATTAACCTGCCGTTCCTAGGAAGGCCCTTACTTTAGTCACGGTCGTTGGTGGCTTCCAATCCATCATTGTGGCCGCCAACTTAGAAGGATCTACCTTAATTCCACCACGGAGACAATGTGGCTCCAAGAGGCTGACATTATCTATACAAAATTCACACTTGTTATCATATAATTAATTAAAACTCTTTGAGTTTTTTCGGGATGAGTCGTAGGTGGGTCTTATGGTCTTTGTTAGATTTGGAATGGTTCAGGATGTCATCTATAAAGACTGCCACAAACTAATCCAAAATTTCCATCAAGATCTTGTTCATCATGTTCATGAAGTGATCAGCTGGGGCATTGGTTGGTTCGAACGACATTACTAGGTACTCATATCGACCATGCCCTGCAGTAAATGTTGTTTTGGGTATATCCACTTCTCAAACCCTGAACTGATGGTATTCCAATCTGAGGTCAATCTTGGAGAAATTAATGCTTGGTACCTCGAAGTTGATCGAACAGGTCATGTATCCTAGTGAGCGAGTACTTGTTCTTGATGGTGGCTGCGTTTAAGACCCGATAATCCACAACCATCCTTGATTTCTTGGGGCTTTTCCTTCCTATCCACGAACATGGCCGGTGATCCTTTGGCGAAGAACTGGGTCGGATATTTAGCCCTAATGAAATCGACGGACCAAAAATCGACTGAGGAAAAAAAATCGGTTGCCAGTGAAACAGCACAAGCGTACTTAATTATTTATACGTACGCTGTCACAACCAGGTAGTAGTACAAGTACGTGCATGTTCATTGCTGGACGCTAGTGAACCTGGACGTTAATTTCCTCGTACGTCGTCGCGCGTGGCGTCGTCTCGTCTACCTCCGTCCTTGATCGTCTCCGCGCATGGGTCGGGCTCCGAGCGGCACGTCGGCGTCGCTGAAGAAGCGGGCGACGACGCGCGCGTCGAGCAGCGCGACGTCCTCGCCGCGCGTCACGCAGCGCGGCGTCTTGTACTGGTTCACCGACGAGCCGCGCGACACGCGGAGGTCCATGAGCGCGTCGAAGGCGCCGGCGGCGACGACGCGGATCTCCAGGGGCCCCACCTCCCGCCGCCCGGGGCTCCGCGCCTGCTGGTACACGGCGTCGAGCCGCGCCTCCACGGCGGCGCAGCAGGCGGCCATGGCGGCCGCGGCGGCGGCGTCGTCCAGGCGCGGCGGCGGGGTGAGCTCCCAGAAGAGGACGTAGTGGCCGGGGATGGAGGAGGCGTCGGCGTAGGCGGTGTAGTCGGAGAGGATGCAGCCGAGAGGCGCGAGGTGGCGCTTGGCCACGGTGACGGCGCGGAGGAGGTCGTCCTCGGAGGTCTTGTCGACGTCGATGCTGAGGACGATGTTGCGGCGGCCGACGATGCGGAACTGCGGCGCCGCGTTGTGGAAGCCCGACACCTCCAGGACGTCGCCCACGCGGTACCGGTACAATCCTGCGTGCATGACAAAGCAGAGTACAAGTGCTCATTAACCACGAGGACTGGCTCGACGTTGAACGCTTACCGCACATCAGACATCTTCGTACCACAAATTATGATTTGTTCTATTTTACATCCCGAACTTACAATATGGCTTAAAACACATCACAAGCTGGTTTTTCGGGTGATTTTACACATGTGACTACCACATGTTCCCTCACTTTGAGATTTTCTCCATCGTAGCTGCCACATATACTCTTCTCTGCCAAAAGAAAATTCTGCCACATATACATGTGTACCTCCCATGTAGAGAGAGAAATAGATGGAGAGAGAGAAGATATAAAAGAGAGGGGGAATGGAAATAAATTAAAACAGTTATGCGGTCTCCAAATCAACAAAAACACCTTTACATGGCGCCACATCAGCAAAACCATCGAGCAAAACTGATTTGTGATGTGTTTTGAGCTGTTTTTAAAAGTTTAAATTCGTTAGCCTCGTTCCAACTGACATTAAATTCGATAGCCTTAATCTATATGACACCGTGCACATGAATTTATGATTTCAGTGACATTATACCCATTTTCTACCTTTATAACTATTTTCTAATTTTTTCCACCTAGATTGACCAAATTGCCCTTGGATCAAAACACTGAATTGCAGCCCTCTACCGTATCCATCAATATACACAAATTTTGTTTTGGCCAAAATTTGATATTGTCATGAAAATACGCCGTAGTCATCAAAACTGTCCGATTTCAAAATTTCAAATTTGATCGAATTTTACATTTTCAAAATCTTGGAAAAATTTAAATTTTTTAAAATTCGGTAAAATTTAAAATTTTAAAATCTGATAATTTTTTGAAATATGGTTGGAATTTGAAGTCTGTTGGAGTTTGAAATTTTTGTCTCCCAGGTCGCTCGAAATCGCATGCCAACTGCACCACAACGCTCGTAAGGCCAAAACAGAAGAGTCACGTGGGTTAAAAAGGGTAAATCAACAATAAATTGAAAAAAAAAGAAGAATGTCACTGAGATCAGAAATTATCGTGTCTGGTGTCATATGTGTAAAGGCAACCGAACTTAATGCCATTTAAAATCACCGGTCAGAAAGGCTATTGATCAGTAGAGACGCTTCGAAGAGATTAACCCGAGTGCAGAATTACAGCACAAGGCTGTCATACTGGGGACATCAAGACTATGAAAGAAAAGGGCTTCTTCACCTGTGAAAGTGGTGACGACGAGCTCGTAGCAGCCGCCGACCTCAACGTCGACGAGGTCGACCACCTTCCCCTCCCGGCTCTCCTCTCCCACCTTCTCCACCTCGACGAACTCGTAGTGGCACATGCTGGGCACCAGCGTGTACACCACGTCCTCCGGCCGGTCCAGCGGCCGGAGGTTGATCCCGAAGAAGCTCTCCGACGACGCGTAGACCATCGACACCAGCGGCAGCCCGCCGGCGTAGAACTCCAGCAGCGGGATGTACTGCGCCATGGACCCCGTCACGATGGCGTCGATGCACTTGGCCCTCGGCCACAGCCGCCGCACGATGCCCCGCCACTCGCCGGCGGCGCACTCGCGGGCGATGGCGTCGGCGAGCGCCGGGTCGGGCCGCGCCACCACCCTGTCCGCGGCGGCGCGGCAGCCGGCGTCGGGGACGAAGGCGGCGTCGGCGCGGCCGGCGCGGAGGTCGGCAACGAGCGCGCGCCAGTGGCGCTCGAGGAAGCGGACGGCGCGGAGGAAGGCGGAGGCGAAGACGGCGCCGACGCGGACGACGTCGGCGCGGCGCGCGAGGCCGCAGAGCAGCTGCGCGTACATGCTCTGCGCCACGTCCGGGCACCGCATGGCCGCCTCGGGGCTCGTGACCACGGCGCTCAGCTGGGCGCGGAACGGGCCGCAGTGGAAGAAGCTCGTTAGCACCGTCCTCGCCACCAGCCCCGACGCCGTCGCCACCTCCGGCTTCACGAACATCAGGTACATCCCCTTCCCCTCTCGCCTGTGCTCGTACGTGCATGGTCAGCATTGAGTCACACTCACATGTGCGGGCCCATAAGCGCAGGTAAGCATGCATGGGACATGGAGGCATGGTGTGAGCTTGCTTGTTTCCTCGCTTATAGTCATGTATCTTTCTAATTATCGGATGACGCTTTTAGAATAATTTTAATAATCTTATGTTGAATCTTTTATCGGTTTTTCTTGGCGGAAAACAACCGGGCCGCACCGTGCGCTCGGCGACTGCTGAGCCCGAGCAAGGCGGACGTGCGGGCAAGCGACTGTCGCTCATTCGCTCACATCTTTTATATGTTCTATAAAGATGTCTAATCTACGTCTTAGAAATTGACTGAAAGTTAGATAATTTTCAATCTTCACGAAATATAAACACTTTGTATTTTAGTAGGTAATCTTCACCTTTTAATTTTTTTTCAAAAAACAGCCCACTGTTCACAGCCTTGTGTTTGAATTTTTCGCATGAACAGTAATTTACAGGCTTGGCTGATTGGGGGGCTCCTGGGGATGCTCTTATGTATCTATCACTTTTGCTAATTATCAAATAATTGGCTTTTAAAATAATTTTATTTGATTTTCTACTAAATTTAGACGCTTATGTTGAATCTTTTATCGGTTTCCCTAGGCGGAAAACGACCGGGCCACACCGCGCGCTCGGCGACTACTGAGCCCGCTCACATCTTTTATATGTTCTATAAAGATGTCTAAACTACGGCTTAGAAAATTGATTGGAAGTGAGATAATTTTCAATCTTCACGAAATATAAACACTTTGTATTTTAGTAGGTAATCTTCACCTTTTAATTTTTTTCAAAAAAAAAGCTTCAAAAATTAAAGCGTTTGTGTTTTTCAAACCGGTAAGCATATCGGAAAAGAACAGCGTCAACTTACTTATTCTCGACGGCGGTGAGGAGGCCGTAGAGGAAGACCCTGCGCTGGAGGTCCTCCTCCGTCGACGGCATCAGCTTCGGCTCGCCGCCGGACGTGCCGGAGCTGGCCATCGTTCACCGCCGGCGGCCGTCAATGCACCGTGGCCAAACTAAGTTACGAATCAGCACACGCACGTACGAACCTTATGAGGAACTCGGTGATGGGCTTGGAGGAGACGAGGGAGAACGGGGCGCCGCCGGCGATGCGGTCGATGTACGGCTTCACGTCCTCGTACTTGACCACCGGCACGCGCGCCTTGAACGCCGCGGCGAGCTCGTCGCCGCTCGCAGCCGTCCCTCCGGCGGCGTCGGCGAGGAAGCCGTGGAGGTAGTCCGTGCCGGCGTTTGCCTCGAGGATCTCGCGGAGGACGCGCCGCTGGACGGCGCCGGCGTTGGTGGTGAGGTCCTCGATGAGCTCCAGGCGGTCGGCGTCGTCGTGGTGGTCTTGGCTGTGGTCTGGCGTCGCCGCCG
The DNA here is from genome assembly GCA_005191435.1 of Raddia distichophylla. Classification (NCBI taxonomy): domain Eukaryota; kingdom Viridiplantae; phylum Streptophyta; class Magnoliopsida; order Poales; family Poaceae; genus Raddia; species Raddia distichophylla. The sequence continues at coordinate 821,147 of SPJY01018096.1, forward strand.
TGGACGTCGTCGTCGTCGACATTGTTCGGAATTGCCTGGATGGAGTGAGGCACGGCTCTTGGTCTGGCACTCTGGCCCGTGGTGTATATGCAGCGGATGGAGTTGGTGCCATTTCAACGACGACCAGTACTATGATTTTTATGACATTGATGGACCGGGGTGCCGACGGTTTTTTGTATGATTAATCGACAAAAACACGTGAAAACTATTTAACCAACCAGATTGCAATAGTGGCAGTTTAATTTTTTTTGGGAGGCACCTGCAATTTCATCATTTGTGCAGACACATGCCATGTACATGCGTGCAGACCTCGCACAAAAAAATTCCACTATCGGAAAACATTTTTTTTCCAATAAATGGAAATGTGGAAAAATAGTAGAAATTTAGTGGAATTTTTTGCGCTTACACGATTTCACAAATTATACAAGCAAAAAATCTCTCGACGTGAAAAATAGAAAACAAAATAAAATTTATAATAAACAGAAAACAAAAGAAATCTATAATAAACAGAAAACAAAATAGATCAATAATAGATCATACCTCGCGTAAAAAATTTCACTATCGCAAAACATTTTTTCCAGTAAATGAAAATGTGGAATAGATCAATAATAGATCATACCTCGCGTAAAAAATTTCACTATCGCAAAACATTTTTTCCAGTAAATGAAAATGTGGAAAAACAGTTGAACTTTAATAGAATTTTCACTAATTGAGTGCTAACTATTGGATTAATCCGGACGCACCCACGATCCAACGGCCGACCTACGCGCGCACCATGATCCAACGGCCAACCGCGGCCCTTGCACGTTTGGCCGACGCGCAGGAGCCTGCGAAATAGCACTGCCGATTTTTTTTTTGTCGGCGTTTCACCGTTTTTTTTTCGAAGAAGCGGCAAGATGCCTTTTCTTTCGTTAAGAAGGAAAGTAAAAAACAACACAGTTTTTGGACGAACCAAGACAACCGAAGCACCAAATTTAAGCCGGTGCTCTCGGCCAAGCTAACCTAAAGTTACTTGTATCATCTACAGCTAGCCTCACAATCTCAATGGGTGATCTAGAGGTTCTGTTGGAAGGAACAGACCCTCCTATTACGTTCCTTTCAAAAAATACGGAAGGTAAAAATGATCGTCCCATCCTCAACTTTCTTGCTCTCGCAAGGTCCCGCAAGTCATCCCAACAATCTTCAATGGTTTCGTTTGTGCATGCCAGATTAACAAATAATGATGGTCCGCAACGAATCCAGCATATTGGATGAAATATGTCGATCTAGCGGAGTATTGTCCGTTGGACGCAACCGTTCAAGGGATATAGTCCTTCTTCGAGGTATCCAACGCGATGGCGAGGGCGATACGCCAAATATAAATGAACTCTTCCATCTACTCTAACGTGCAAATACCTCGGAGTGCTCTAGTCCAAGATCTAGAGGTCAAGGCATCGTGGACTAAAGGGACAGAGCCTCGTACAAGTGAGGACTGGGCTACGGCCCAGTGGTTAGGCCAGTGGTTGGCCGCCTCACCCACCCGGGCTCGATCCCGTGGTGTCTCACTGTGGAAAATTTCTTCAATTCCTTTACAGGAGCAGCACGCGGGACCACAATTTCTTTCCGGGAGCAGCACGTACCAAAAAATCTGAGCAAAGATTCATTCGAGCGGAGCACATTGCAATGGAAAAAAAAGATGCGAAGGGAGCAAGATATATTCGTCCAAGCTAAGCCAAAAAAAGGAAGTCTTGAGCCATGGATGAGAAGGGAGCCAAGCCATATTCGTCAAAGTCCCAAGCAATGGAAGAAAACATATTCGATCAAGTCTAAACAATGGAAGGGAGCCAACGCCGACGCGGACGACGTCGGCGCGGCGCGCGAGGCCGCAGAGCAGCTGCGCGTACATGCTCTGCGCCACGTCCGGGCACCGCATGGCCGCCTCGGGGCTCGTGACCACGGCGCTCAGCTGGGCGCGCAACGGGCCGCAGTGGAAGAAGCTCGTGAGCACCGTCCTCGCCACCAGCCCCGACGCCGTCGCCACCTCCGGCTTGACGAACATCAGGTACATCCCCTTCCCCTCTCGCCGCCCCTGCACGTGCCTGTGCTCGTACGTGCATGGTCAGCATTGAGTCACACTCACATGTGCGGGCCCATGGAAGCGCAGGTAAGCATGCATGGGACATGAAGGCATGGTGTGAGCTTGCTTGTTTCCTCGTATGATGTATCTATCACTTTTGCTAATTATCAGATAACTTACTTTTAGAATAATTTTAATTGATTTTCTACCAAATTTAAACGCTTATGTTGAATCTTTTATCGGTTTTTCTCGGCAGAAAACAACCGGGCCGCACCGTGCGCTCGGCGACTGTCGCTCATTCGCTCACATCTTTTATATGTTATATAAAGATGTCTAATCTACGTCTTAGAATTTCACTGAAAGTTAGATAATTTTCAATCTTCACGAAATATAAACACTTTGTATTTTAGTAGGTAATCTTCACCTTTTAATTTTTTTTCAAAAAAAAGCTTCAAAAATTAAAGCGTTATGTGTTTTTCAAACCGGTAAGCATATCGGAAAGGGACAGCGTCAACTTACTTATTCTCGACGGCGGTATGGAGTCCATAGAGGAAGACCCTGCGCTGGAGGTCCTCCTCCGTCGACGGCATCAGCTTCGGCTCGCCGCCGGACGTGCCGGAGCTGGCCATCGTTCACCGCCGGCGGCCGTCAATGCACCGTGGCCAAACTAAGTTACGAATCAGCACACGCACGTACGAACCTTATGAGGAACTCGGTGATGGGCTTGGAGGAGACGAGGGAGGACGGGGCGCCGCCGGCGATGCGGTCTATGTACGGCTTGACGTCCTCGTACTCGACCACCGGCACGCGCGCCTTGAACGCCGCGGCGAGCTCGTCGCCGCTCGCCGCCGTCCCTCCAGCGCCGTCGGCGAGGAAGCCGCGGAGGTAGTCCGTGCCGGCGTTCGCCGCGAGGATCTCGCCGAGCACGCGCCGCTGGACGGCGCCGGCGTTGGTGGTGAGGTCCTCGATGAGCTCCAGGCGGTCGGCGTCGACGTGGTGGTCTTGGCCGTGGTCCGGCGTCGCTTCCGTGGACGGCGTCGTCGTCGACATTGTTCGGAATTGCCTGGATGGAGTGAAGGCACGGCTCTTGGTCTGGCACTCTGGCCCGTGTATATGCAGCGGATGGAGCTGGTGCCATTTCAACATCGACTGGTACTATGATTTATGATGTTGATGGACCGGGGTACCCGACTTGTATGATTAATCGACAAAGACCCGTGAAAACTATTCGACCAACCAGATTGAAATAGTAGGCAGTTTAATTATGTTTTTTTGTCGGAGTTTCACGTTTTTTTTTTTCGAAGAAGCGGCAAGATGCCTTTTCTTTCGTTAAGAAGGAAAGTAAAAAACAACAGTTTTTGGTCGACGAACCAAGACAACCGAAACCGAAGCACCAAATTTAAGCCGGTGCTCTCGGCGAAGCTAACCTAAAGTTACTTATATCATCTATAGCTAGCCTCACAATCTCAACGGGTGATCTAGAGGTTCTCTTGAAAAGAACGGACCCTCCTATTACGGTCCTTTCAAAAATTAGGAAGGTAAAAATGATCGCCCCATCCTCAACTTTCTTGCTCTCACAAGGTTCCGCAAGACATCCCAACAATCCCCAATGGTTCCATTTGTGCATGCCAAATTAACAAATAATGATGGTCTGCAACGAATCCAGCATATCGGATGAAATATGTTGATCTAGCGGAGTAGTATCCGTTGGATGCAACCGTTCAAGAGATATAATCCTGCTATGAGGCATCCAATGTGATGGCGAGGGCGATACAACAAATATAAATGAACTCTTCCATCTACTCTAACGTGCAAATGCCTCAGAATGCTCTAGTCCAAGATCTAGAGGTCAAGGCATCGTGGATTGAAGTGACGGAGCCTCGTACAAGGTGAAAAAACGCGTGATGCCATGAAATTTGAGCGGCATCACTTGGTGCTAGGGGAATTCCAAAAGGATGCTCGCCTACCGTTGCCAAGGTGGACTCTGGTGGCTGCACATGAAATTGCCTCCTCCGTACCATAAGTAGCCTAATCCCTTTACATGGCCTGTTGTTTGGGATCTAATCATGCCAAAGACATCGCAGCCGAAGTGCTCACCTAAGATGAGTAATGTACTTGACTCTCAGCCTGCCTAACTCCTTAGGTCGGCATACCCTATCCCAACTGATTCGACAGAGATCTACAATATAGTCATTGCACCCCTATCCAAAAGAGTTGCGCCTAGTCCTATCGATTTTTTGGATCGCCCATTTATCCAAATTAAACACCATTAAATGGTAGATCAATGTTTTTGTTAGCATGGCATTCACAAGAATGAGGCGACCTGCCGTGGATAGGTTCTTCGCTTTCCATTTTGCTAGTTTTTGGCAAACCTTTTCAATGAGTGGCAAAACATCCATCCTTTTCAGCAGGGCCGTGCCGGCAAAATCCGGGGCCCTGTGCCAAACTGTAAAATGTACCGTCGGCCTGGCGAGTGCGCCGTGGCGGCGGCCGAACGGGGTCGTCGAATCCACCGGACGGCCCAGTCGAAGGGAACAGGCCGCCGTCGCTTCCCTTCGCCGCCGGGAAGTGATTACAGCACTGTCGCAGCCGGCTTAAATTAAGCCACGTACAAGATCAAGTTAACTCATCGTGAACTCATCGTCACGGTGCTAGCTGCCTAGCTAGGCTTCTATCCAGATCGGATATGGCCAAAGCCACCGAACGTGCGAGCATCAGCACTGCAGGATGGGAAGCGGAACCGACGGGAGCGGAATTGTGATCGATGCCCAGTCGCACACACAGCCTGCTTCGGCGGTTCGGCTTCAGCGGTTGGGCTGTAGCAACTAACTGGGCCTCGTCCTAGTGGGCTGAAGCGCCCAGAACCGAGGCCCCTACAAATTGGGGGCCCTGTTCCATCGCACGTCCTGCATGTGCCTGGGGCCCGGGCCTGCTTTTCAGCTTAGTCGAAGGTGGAACCCTAGATATTTGCACGAAATCAGCTTTGGATTTCAACGAGAAATACGTTGAAGATACTATTAGCCTCACCATTGGTGTAGCTAATTGGGGCAACCTCACTCTTCCCCAGTTGACTGACAGACCCAAGGCTCCTTGCAAAATGGCAAGCAACTCCTGGTTTACCTGGCACCTGCAGTTCCTAGCTACAAGGGTTTGCCAATAACATGAAATCATCCGTATAGACCGAAGCTTTAAGCCTAGCCTAGCTATGTGGTATAATTGCAAAAATGCCCTCTGGCGATGGCCAGCTCAAAGAGCTTGGAGAGCGACTCCATTGCGATGATGAAAAGATATGGCAAAAGTGGGTCACCTTGCTGAAGGCCGTAGTGGTGAGTAAACCTGTCCCTTGGAAGACCGTTGAGAAGAATCTGAGATGAGGTAAGGATAAGAGATATACAATCCCTCCACCTTTGGCCAAACCCCAATTGCTCCAAAAGCTCCAAGATGTATTCTCAGCTCTCAGAGTCAAAGGCCTTCTCAATGTCTAAGTTAAGCACAACAAGCTGAAAGGCACCTTTCCTTTTTGCAATCTCGCGATATTATTTTGGACAGAGTGGAAGTTGTCCAAAATCGTCGGGATACTGTGCAAGGTGCTAATTGACAACCTGCTAGTGTTAGAGGGGAGATAAAAAACAAAATGGGCGTACGAAAGCCAGTTCGGCCTAATTAACAATCAACACAATATCATTTGGGGCCATATAACTTAAAATAAAAGTTCTTTGCTTTGCTGTTCATATAGGATAAAATTTTCACAGCCCCAAACTTGTAGAGAAATGTGGAATAAAAATATCATATATATGCCTTTTGTGAACATATTGATGAAATAACTTCTCATCTGTTCCTGCACACTGCCCAGTTGCAATGCAAGTTTAGAGGAGAGTATTTCATGAAGATGTGGAAGAGAAACTGCATGAATCTTGCTAGAAGCATATTACAGAGATTTAGGGTCTGTTCTTTTGAGCTGATCTGAACAGTTGAACGGCTGAACGATTGAAATGACTGAACTTCGAGAGCTTCTCGAGATAGTCTCGAGATTTGGATCCATTTCGTTTGACTTAGCTTTTTAAAGCGTTAGGACCAACCTTCAAAACAGCGAAAAAACGGACTCAAAAAACTCAAAGCATATGTCTTTTCAAAACATAGATAAGTCGTTAAGCTGTTAAGCTGAAAAGAACGGGGCCTATGCACTGTTTGGTTGGGTGTATGTGGGCCAACCAAGCTCTTCACATGCTCCAATCCTCTGATTGGTTACCAGTTTGATGCATTGGGTCAGAGCCCACGGCATACAAATACATGCGCTCAACCAGGCCACGCGAAAAAGGGAATTCCAGCCGTTTCTAGTAAGCCTAGCTCGCATGAGCGCGGTTGCATCAATGAGCCCCTTTATCAGCCTATGTTTTCTTGTTCTAACCACTCTTATACAATCAATCAAACAACGTCTCTTCACAACTTGACTCACCTTTTTCAGTCACCAAACACCATCCCTTGTATCCACTTAGCCTGTCCCACGGTGGTCTGGATGACTCGCAGGGGCTAAGCTAGAGAGAGCGAAGCAACCAAACATCTCGTTACACTAGTTGTTTGGAATGAAAGAAAGAGGAGGATATTTCAACTTGCTTATTTATCTCTGTCATAGGTGTTAATTTGTCCTAATTTCACAAGATGTGTTGCCTAGATCGTTGGCTTTTTTTTATCAGGGATAGTAGTTTAGCTTTTGCCTTGTCGTGTGAGAATCTACCTTGCTGTGTGAGATATCTGTGAATCTCTCCTAGCTCTTGTTCTTGTTTCGGTTTTGGCTATGCTTTATACCATGTACATTTTTTGCTTGGGACTATCTGATGGCAAGGCCGCTGAAAATTACAAATTTTCCAGTTGATTCCTTACGGCATGATTTCAATAATGCTTTGCCTTGGAACTAGACATAATGCTAGATCTAGTGCTTTGATCTTGTGTAGGTACATGCAAAACATCGCCCAAAAAATATAGAAAATCAATGTAAAATCCAAAATAATAAAATTAATCTATAGCTAAAACAAAAGATTTTATATTTGGTGAATCTCAACAAATTACAAAAAATAAAAACTTAGAATGGTTTCATGCAATATATATAAGTTTAAGTTTGTGAATCTATGCAATGTAGAAATACAAAAAAACTATAATATATATGAACACTACGAATAAAAACAAACGAGCAAGATTTTGCACTACACTTACTCTAAAATTACACATTAATTAAGAAATGTAATTGTTGGCCTCATAGGGTACAAATTCACAAGACTGAACTAAAAAAAATTTAAGCGATTGTGCATGACCAAATTTATAGTACATCATATTGATCCTGGTAATTTTTTTTTAAAAAAAAGAAAGTTGCAACTTAAATGGAATAAACTTACACATTGGTATAGACTGCAATTGTAAACTTACGAATGTGCAATTTCGAGTGAATGCAATCCCAACTTTGGTGAGCCCTTAAAAAAACACGAAAAAGAGTATAGCCTAAACAACAAAAAAAACACTTTAGTGAACCCCCCATTTGAATAAAACTAGCAAGCGTGCACGTGCAAAGCACGTTGGAACAATGTTGATATCAACAATTTATAGGAAAAAATTAACATTTAGGACACGTGCAATTTTTTCTATTAATCTGTCTATATGAAGCTGGTGTAGGAGCATTCCTTATTTCATTGATTGTCTCATTCGGTTGATATTGGCGTGGGTCATCTCATGAAACACCTGAACAATCAAAATTAAATAACAGATAATCAAGATATATATATATATATATATATATTAATTAACGGGTGCAATAACATGCAAATAATTGCTTTTTATTAACAGATCAATTTTGTACATGGATGTACGCATAAATACGCGTGACACTTACTCGTTTAATTAAAAGTAGCGATGCGTTTTGAGATCAAAACCGGTCATCCACTGCTCTGCTAGTTCCACAGAACAAAGACGGAGCAGGGTAATTTCCGTTAAACTAGGATGGTAGATTAAATAACTTAGATGCAGGTTTTGAAAAAAAAAATTATCTCTTTCTTTTTTGAAAAACCGCTGCGTTCCCCGGCAACGACGCCAGAAAACTTGTTGGCGATACTTACTCTCAAAGAAATTAATCCGCAAGCGGACGGATATCGCTTGTAGTTTTTACCAGGAGTATTCCTAGAGTTATCGAATCCACAGGGAATGAGGGTTTGAAGAGATAATCCTCTATATCTTAATTATTTAAAATACCAGCCAGTCTAGGTAACGGGGGTTAGGATAAATGAAAAGACCGGTGACACACACATACACGATAAATATTCACACAAATAAAGAGAAAGCTACTCTAGTTAGTTAGATAGTTGGGAGGACAACGTGACAAGTTTAATAAGTTCTCAAAATCGTGTGATTCAGTTTATTGAGCGAGCTTGGGTAATCAAACAGTGGTTCACTTAATATTCGTCGTCGGAACTCGGACATTCACTACCATCCGCTATTCTAAATTGAAATCCCGAATGGTTATGATCATTTCGATAGGGCTCTACTGATCCAAAACAGGACGCTGTGGGTTACGCACGAGATACCTAGTATCTACGGATGGATAGGGCTGTCACCACCTACCACATATACGTGGGCCCGGGTGTAAACCGAGTTAGTCCTAGTCTCAGACACCACGTCTGCTACTATTTCTAATCAATCTTCCTCAGTACCAAAAAGAAGTTGATTTAGGTTCAATGTCTGGCTCTTCCAGTATATATGTGAGAACCTAAACTGATTACAGACGAATACAAGCTACCGGTAAGGCAAATCTACACAATTCATTTATGTAAATATACTCAGTTCAAACAAAGTTCAACACATAAACAATGAATGAAGTGATCTCACTAATTGAAAAAAATTAGGAAAGGGTACAAGAGCTATTACCCGAATTCCCGAAAACACTTCTGGAACTCCGAGCTTCAACCCGAGTTGACTCTAACTCCCAACTACTATTAACTAAGAGCTACTCTAATAAGTGGAATGAAGATGATGAATGTGTTGTGTGTTCTTCAAAAGTGAGGTGTAGCGGTCCTTTTTATAGTGTTTCGGAGCCAATGAGGGAATGCCACGACTTGGGACACGTGTCATCTTGCCACCCTCCAAAGGGGAATCCGAGGGGCCTCAAGAGGGGTCGGCCGGCCTAAGTGGGTCGGCCGGCCCACCTTCTTCATCTCCCGGCCGTTGATTTCTTCTAGGATGCTTCATTGATGGTGGAGATTAAGCCCTTAAGCCGGTGGATCAAGTTGACATGCGCAAGAAAGGTATCCAAGGGAATCCTATGCTCATTTGTGAAACAACCGTGTCCATTCGATCAAACCGACTGCAATGGATGGTGTAGATGTCTTCAATTTGTGTTTTTATGCCACTAGAGCAAAGCTGGAGCCGGATTGGTGACGTGGCCAGGTCGGCCGGCCTAGGGTGGGTCGGCCGGCCTGGCTTTTTGCCCGGTTCAGCTCCGGTTCTTCTCATTTGTACCTGTGGACCCAAAACTCACCAAAACTTGTGTAACTTTATTAGACTAAATAAAATGTTAGTATAAATCTTGATTTTCCCTCCGAAATACCGGAATTCCGGAATATGTTGACGTATAAAATAGGTGTTTATTTGACGTCAACAACGGCATGCACTATATAAAGGGAGGCAGGGCGCGGCATTGAGATATCACCTAAGCTAATCACGATCTAATCGCATCGTTAGCTCTAACCTCCTCAAAACCCCAACCCGATCTCGTGGGATCGTGCCGGAGCTTCTGGGAAGGCCGTCTACCGCTGTCTACGCCATCTAGGAGCCAAACGGAGTTGGATCAAAAAGCGAGGAGCTGCTTTTCTGTACGTGCTACTTCCGTACGTCTCCCTGTGCATCGATCTTCGCCGAGCTAACGAGATGGCAACATCGAGTAACACCCTCAATGGTGATTTACCGATCTATGTTTCGCATTACTGTTCGTGTTCATGCACTTGGTTAATCCTAATTGTTGTTAGGTAAACCTAACACACCCCTCTAGGGAGGTCCATGGCATGGCGACCTCCTTGGCGATCTAGCTTCCCCTGCAATGCACATGCGAGGAGGTCGATGCGGGCTGCAAACAAACTCCTCCGCAAGGTCACGGATGCTCTGCCATGCACCCTCCAAGTCGCAACTTCACCAGCACACTCAGCAATGCATGTGAGCTCACTGGGCAAGGTTGCACGTACTCCCCCTTGCCGACGTGCATCGTGCATTGTACAAGTTGGCAAACAGGGTGGCACTGCTAACCGTGCCAAGAGAGTGCACCACCATCTAAAAAAACGGCTAGCTGCGCAATAGCTCTGGAGGCTAGGTAAACATGCAAATCCCAAAATCTCCATCCCAAAATCAATCTTATCCAGCCATATAGTAAACATGCAAATCCCCATCCCCAGATCACATCTTACTATCCCAGAACCTGCAAATCCCCATCCCAAATCAAATCTCCTCCTGTAATTAGCCTGTGCTTGCCATGGAAAAACCAAGAAGAAGAAAAAGTCGGGCCGGGGAGGAGCCGACGGGGCTGGCCGCGGCAGTGGCACTCTCCGTGAGTGCCGATGGGAAGAGGTTTATGGGGCTTTTTTTTTTTTGCCCGATCTGAAAGACTGAACATCTGAACGGCTAAAATGACTAAATTTTGAGAGCTTACATAGATAGACCTGAGATTCCAATCCATCTCGTTTTGCTTTAAAAGCGTTAGGACATACTTTCGAGACAACGAAAAACGGACTCAAAAACTAAAGCGTAAGTTTTTTTCCATGAAGATAAGCCATTAAGCTAAAACGCTCAAAAAATAACAAGGCCTTAATCAATTTGACAATGCTAATTGCTATGCAAGAGCTGTAGGTTTTTCAGAGTCCCATGTATATGTTGTCGGAATAACAAACTATAGAAAATGGTCATCCCATCATCCGTGACGACTCATCATTGTTGGTTATGTTTGAAACAACAATACAACCGATTTACTACCAGTAGGAATGCCTAGAGCACTATCAATGCTGGTTTCAGCCACAAATAGGTAATAAGGCCAATTTGAGTCATGGAGTTTGAGCCATGAACCTGTTAGGGCATTCTTAATGCTATCCTCATTCAATCCTCATATTGCTCTCAAATGGTTGTAGCTAATAAAATATATGAGGGAAATGTAGAAGTGGAATTGAATAGTGATGAGATAGGGGAGTTTTAGAGGTAGCATTAGGATGCTTAGAGCACCGTCAATACCGATTTAAGCTACAAACATGTAACTTCTAAAAAAAAAAGCTACAAACAAGTAATAAAGCTGATTTGAGTCACACGATTTTGGGTAATAAAGCCAATGTCGGTTAAAAACCAACGTAGTAAATGATTTTATTAAAAGGATTTCAAAACCAAGTACTCCAACATCACCGTATTTATTGCAAAAGACTATATATAGTATCACCTAATTGCCTCCAAGTAAATCTTCCATCCAACATGGTGTATACACAAGAGACTTATTAATTTCCCAGGCTAAATGAGACATCCTTCCCAAGTCTTGAATCTTACGGCTGCCTACATGGTAGGCCATGGCTCTTCCGTTTGATAGAAGAAAGAAGGCAATTTCTTTGTAAGGATGAAATCCAAAGTTGATGTGATGCTTCAGCATCCACTCCATTTGACCACACGATTCATCAAGGAACCAGAATTCAAATATGCACTTCTGATGAATGAGCGCATAATGCACCCATTCTTCGATTTTCCTAGGCGAGATAAATTATGTCTTGGCTTTATCTCCGGAAAGTGAATTACTTGATATTTATCACTCGATAGGTTCATTCTGCAAAGATTAAATTCATCATTGGGGAATTTCTATACGCACGCAGTTAGCATAATCAATAAAATTTCTTTGGTAAGGAGGAAAAAAGTCAATATCCAATTATTAACATATAATACATCGAAAGGGTAGTAGCTACGTACCTCATGAGAAAATCATTTTGACAATGCACATATAGTTCTCCATGCCAGTAAGTGGCATGTCGATGGGGACCATATTAGGGTATCTTGATGTCAGCAACCGTTCCAGCGGACATCCCTTCTCCGACAGATGACCTTCGTTTCCATTGCCCAATCCTCGACGAGAACATGTCCAAGATGTGTAGCGTCGGTGGCCATTCCGACTGCATCATTGCACTGACCGAATTATCCACGTACACGGTATGAGAAATATGCCCAGGTTGAAGCTCCTGTGGAACATGAGGGACCGAGGCCACCGGCCTCGAAGTGCGGCGAGACGGTGGGATCAAAGACAAGATATTTGTAATAGATTGAGCAGCGACAATGCGCCGTCGATAAGCACCCGGGTGGCTGTGTCCGTGGCGGGAGGCGCACCCATTGTTGCGTGGCAGGATTAAGCACGATGCTAGCATCATCACTGAACTCCACGAAGAAACCATGTACCTCTTGCGAGAGCGGGACGCGCATAGGTGGTGGTTGTCGATGAAGGCACGACACGCCTTGCACACGCAGCGGGTCACGGCAAGGCTACGGGGCGCAAGGTGGTGGAGGACGTCAGCGAGCACATCCTCGGACATGCAGCCCGGCAAGGTGGCCCATCTCCATGCAGTCGGGGTTGCGATCTAGGGGTATCAACTGTGGGATTGGACACATGTTTTCAAATCTGGATGAACGAGATTAAAAAAAAATCTGCAACAGCAACAATATGCCAACATCACAATACAATTTTTTGCAATAGAAACATGCTGTAATACTTACATTGGAAGATTTATTCTGCTCAAGTGTCTTCATGTGCTCTAATATTGTACTATGGCTGTATGAAATAACCAGTTTACCTTCAGTTCCTCGCCTAATAATTCCTAAGATTGAAAAGTAGAAATTAGCACTCAATGGATCAGTACGTCGCAGCACTAGCCCCTATTAATCCAACTCTATTACATGCCTAATATTAATTCCCCACATATGATCATGATCCCCCAGCGTAGCCAATTAATGGCCAAAACAATGCTTTAATTTTCTTGGTCGTCGTCGTCTCGCTCGGCCTGCCAATTGTGGTAAAGCGACACAGCGAGAGCAGATTGCCAGAGGCCGAGTGGAATAGTGAACTGACCTCCTCCTTGCGTGGTTTGAGAAGAATGGTTCTATCACCCCATCTAGCAATTAGTTTAAAATGAGAAATGGTGTCATCCGACCAAATTTATATAATGATACCATTTCATTTGAAATGAGGTGGTTCCCCAAACCAAACACCCCCGTACCTAATCAATTCAATCGGTGAATCCTGGCTATGAATATTAGCTCAACCTAGTGTAACTAGGTAAAGCTAATCATGGACGCACGTACATTCATACAGAAGAGAATCAAATTGGTACTATAACTGATAAAGAAATGCTAACGAAAATCACACGCGGGAAAAGACCGTTTCAATCGCCGAATGCAAGCACGCCGACGCAGCCCGTTTTTGTTCGTCGTCGCATGCGTTCCGCGGTCAATGCATGAACCAATGAACCACTGGCTCTGTTGCGGCATTAATCGACGGACGACGGACGGTTCGGCGTATAGACAGCAGATGGGCCGGGTCAAATGGGTCGGTACGAAAGCCTGCATTTTTTGTCCGACACTAACACACCATAGCACGAAAATAAACGGATCATGCCGGCCCGGCACGATGAGGCGTGCCGTGTGTTGTTGCTCGTATCCCAGGGTATCACAAGCACACAACAAGTGAGGGAGAGAGAGCATGTGAGGAATATGTCATTTATTCCGTGATATTCAGCCCGGCCATGTACAAGTCCTCAAGGGGTCCTTATATAGACATATATTGGATATTCCTACTCTCTAACCCTAGCTAAGCGCAGAGGTATACAAGTCATTTCGCATGTACAATTGGAGCTCATGGCTCCCTCTTACAACACAACCCATACATCTTTTATGTAATTACAACTAGTTCCCTGCTAGTTACATCCAAACCCTTTTTAGCCCCCTGGGATGCAAACCGAGGGCAAATCGATGCCAAATCGAGGCCCTCTCGGGAGAGGGGACAGGTGGCAGCAACAACATTAGCCCCTCACAGTCGTAGAACAAGTCACGGCCCGAGGCAGGGCCGGGAGGAATGGAGGCGGCGACGGTTCTTCCACCTCCTATCCGGCAAGGTGGCGGCGGGCTGGAGGAAGCGATGCCCTGGGAGGAGCCTAGAGCCAGGCCGCCGACAGGGAGGGCGGGGAGAGGCACCGGCGGCGTCGAAGAGATGACGGGCGAGCGGGGGCTGTGGGGAGCCAGGGAGAGTGATGGAGGGACGCGAGTGAGAGGGACGGCGTGAGAATGGGGCAAAATGGAGGCGAGGGCTGGGCAGGGGGAAATCGGTGGGTGAGGCGTGGTAGGGTTTATAGGACTTGGATCTAAAATACCAAAAGAGAAAGGTTTGTGGTTTCTGTGTCTGTGGTTTGGACGGCGGGTTGATTCAAAAAAATCAGAGGTTTTTTTTTGCAAAAATGTAACGACGGGTATTCTGGGCGCTCGGATGGGCTGGTAGGCGGGATCTGATGGCCAAGCGAATTTCGGGCGACGTGGCCAGTGTGGAGGAGAAAAATGCGCCACGTTGCAGCCTCCGGGCACTCAAACTTGCTCTTGTATATTTATTGATGATTGATGATGTGCTGGCCGGCCTGTGATTTCTGCTACTAGTATGTAAATTTTGTACATACCATTTACCAATTTTTGTTTTAATTGAATTGACAGAGCTTTTGCTCTATACTTAAAAAAGGGCCCTAAATGTGTCTAGAGGAGAAACAAAGGTGGGAATTGTTTCTTGGAAGGGATTATTAATTTGTATGATTTTTTTGTTATGTAGAGCAAAATTTCTTCTCACACCTATTTTTTGAAAGAAGTTTTTCGCACAAACCTTGTCATTTTTTCCTTGATTTAACCGGTGAATGGGAACCGGCCGTTTACCATCTAACCTAGCTCACGTCATCTTTTTGTTCTTGAGTTGGAATAAGGGATACCATTAATTCATTAATTAGAGGTCACGTCAGTTCCTCCCGAAAGAAAAGGACCTTGTAATAAACAACTAATGTAATATATAGATATGTACTACATATAATAGAAATGACCATCCAGAAATAACCAGGACCCACCTAACAGTTGAGCACCCTAGGCTTCCACCATGTATAGGGCAGTCTCGATAGCCATCCCTAGACCATCGGGACTGTCTATATAGCGGGGCTCACCTGTCAAGTCCCGACAATGAAGGAAGGCCATGATGGGTGTGAGAGAGACTGAGCTGGGCTGGCTGGCCGGCCTTTGTGTCTCAACCGATCAAGTCGTCAAGGCAGGTCACCTGTCTCGACGGAGCTACCACAATGGTCTAATCTTGATGGTCGGTCATCAAGACAGGCCTTTTCTCGATGGTTTGAGGACCTTTCTTGACGGCTTCGACTGTCGAGATTACATGCAATCCGCGCGGTACTACCATGATGAAAATCAATGGAAAATCAGAAAAACCTGATTTGGCAATCGGTTTACAACTAATCACCGCATCGATCGTTTTTATATCGATTTTCATGTAAGAAAAGAAAATCTGGAAACTGCTTTTTTGTATAGTTTTTTGCAGAATGAAATGGAAGTTCCTATATAAACCCTCGCTAGCACTGAACAATCTCTGATACACAGACGCTCGTACACAGTCACAGACAATGCCGCAGCAGCAGTGATACATGGGTCAAATTCTGGGCAAGCTAGCAGCACTGAATCAAAGCTCTACTTTAGCAGCAGCGATCAATGCCTGCCTTTTGTCTCTGTTTTGCGTAGCATATGTTCCTTTTGGTAGATGCAGGGCGGGTTGCAGGCTTGTAGCCTAGAGCTAGCAATGCATTGAGAAGCTATTCCATCATCCATTCCTTCTGAATCAGATTGCCATGGATGAAGGCAGACGCACGTGCGCCTGCACGCCAAAGTAAAAAGCGCATCTCATCTCATATACTCATCGTTTACGTACGAGGGATGATATCTGCTTGCTTGTATTTATCACGCCAGTTTTGTTATTTATATAATTGGAGTTTCTTTTGATTAAATAAGACTAACCGACTCTGGGAAACGAGATATGGCTAAGAGGTATTGGATGATTGGATTCCGAGTGAAACAAACCTATATAATGCAACTAAAATCCTTGCAACCTAAGCGTATGATTTGGCATCCCGTGGCCCGTGGGCAAATCACACTGTTAAGGACGGTTTGAATAGATGCTACTCCTCGGTTTTTGTTTTTAAAACATTGCCAGTGTGTTTATGATATGTGAGATCTAGACCTATATATCATTGATATATGGAATGCCATTTTAAAAAAAATTGGTATTATGTTGTAGCATATATCCAAAAAAACTTATTAACTAACGACAAAACATCCCATTGTATCATTGGGTGTAGGGGGCCTCAAGAAATCATATAGTTAGTTTTTTCAGTAGGGTGGTGCCACCCGACTTTCATTCATTGAATGAAAGCAACAGTTACATCTCACATTTTTTTGTCAGCGATCTCACCGACTTTGCTACATCTATACTCTCTTTTACAACCTCTCGCCGACTTCCTACACCCATACACTCTCTTTTATGACCTTTCTTAAACTCTCACGCCCTCTCACAAGTGATTCTCCTCTTCATCTTCTTGCTTCAGGTCCACACGCACGCGTTCCTCGCACGTGGTGCTCCTCTTCGCACGGCGTCCTCGCAAGTGATTCTCCTGCTTCGGGTCCTCCGCACGGCTTCCTCATACGTGGTGCTCCTTTCCGCACGGCATCCTCGTACGTTGTGCTCCTCTCCTCTTCTCCGCACGGCTTCCTCACATGTGGTGCTCCTCTCCTGTTCTTCATCTTCTACTTCAGGTCCGCACGACGTCCTTGCACGCAGTGTTCCTCCCCTCTTCATCTTCTCCTACTTTGGATTGGGTCCGCACGATGTCCTTGTGACGTCCTTTCCTCTTCTTCATCTTCTCATACTCCAGGTTCGCACAGCGTCCTCGCATGTGGTGCTCGTCTTCTCTTCATCTTCTCCTACATTGGTTAGGGTCCGCGCTCCATCTCTGTGTCTTCCCATTTTTCTCGCATGGTGTCCTTTGCCGGCAACCTGGGTCTTTGTCGCGTTGGTGCACGGCGTCCTCCCCACAAATCTTCCGACTGGCCTGCACACGGTGTCGTGTCCTCCACATACTCAGTTTTTTTCGACTGCAACTAGGTGAGGGACTGGGTTTGATCCCCGTTCAATTGGATTCGTGACTCGGATCCAACCAACTGAGCAAGCTCATCGCCATGAAATCATATAGTTTTAAAAGCAACCAATGGTATATTTGATTATATTGCTTGCTTCTGGTGCAACAAGACTTGAGGGGTTGGTAAATTGGTTGCCTGCACAGGCAGTCGAACTAGGCTGCCCTGAAACCAAAAGATGATGCAGGTCTGAGTGTTCCCCAAAGCTAGGCCCGAGGAGCAGGTGGGTGGGCAAAGGTTGACGGTGACAAAGGATGGGGATGAGGCCAATAGCAGTAGCGTAGGTTGAGGATGCCAAATCCGAAGGCGACCAACAAGGGAAAGACTGGATTCAAGGGTGACGAGCTTGTTGGAGACGAAGGAGGTGGTGCTCGAGGTCAAGGGGCGATGGAGAAGATCACATGTGTTTTGGATGCATGTGAGCAACCAAACAATTGCTTGACCGAGTTTATGCAGGACAACCAAACTATCGATTTACGATTATATTAGGTGGTAAAAGTGACAATTTTCATGACGACGAGTCTCACATATTCCAAATTAAGTTCTTTTTTTAAAAAAAAGTCTACCTTTTACTAAAATATTCTTGACTATTATAATCTATAGCAATTCCGTAAACTTTGGAAACTAAATGGAGTATAATTTTTCTCTCTCTGTATCTAAACGACTAAACCCACCGTCAATGGTCCACCTTTTTTAAGATTATATCATCCATGACAGTATCTGAACCAAAACATAAGCATACCTTTTTTCAACACGAGTACAGACAAAGCAAGAAATAATGCAAGGTATGGGATTCAAACCCAAGACCTCATCCCTCCTCGTGACTCACACCTCATCCAACTAGCCAACTCACCCACACGTGATCTCTAATGAGATATGACAGACTTTTCTTTTAACTATATATTTAAAATATGGGCCTTTAGAAACAGTTTGATCGTGGCACCAACCCTTTGTAAAGCCCAACCTTTACAAGGTCATGTGCTACCTTGTGTGTTTTTAAACCGTTTGTAAAGACCCTTGTCCTGTTTTGGCCATTATTTTGAACCGCTTGTGTAAGTCTAATATGTAGTAGTGCTTTCTTCTCTACCAATAATCGAAAACATGACCAAAATCTAATTTTAAAAAATGGTCCTCGCGCTGCTTCGATGCAGCTAGGTCTGCAGCTGCAGCTGATGATGATCCTGAGGTGCATGTCTGCACCGCTCGTGTTCAGTCTGCACACTGCATCGATCACTCAACTGAACTGCAGCTCTGCAAGGCTGCATGATCGATCGATTCCCTTCCCAAACTGCCATGTGGGCCACCCCGGGGCGTCCCTGGGCCCACACGTCAATGATCGAGCCTCTGCTTGATCGAGCTCGAGCTGAGCCCCTCTGGTACAACTACAGTAGCACAGTGGCTAGCTCGATCGCGCGTCCTCTCAAAGAAGAGGGAAACCAAGCTCAAGCTGCAAGCCTGCATGCGTGTATTTAACAGAGAGCTACGGCTACCACCTACCAGGTCCAGGAGAGGAGAGGACCAGAGGAGAGCATCGCTCGCTCGCATGCATGGCTGCGCACTGATGTGATTCGATCGGGTTGCTTGACTAGGCATGCTTGCTAATTAGCTAGGGAACTGCAGGTATGGTATGAGGAATCAGAAATCTGCAGTTATCTTTCTTTCTTTCGCTGCGTGCATGCATGCATGCGTCGTCTTCTTCCTGTTGAGTTTCTCTGATGCGTTTCCATGGCCGTTCTTGGCTTTCTTGCAGTGGTGGTTGCTGATAGAAGTGGGTGGTGAACTGGTGATTGCCTGATTCCATTGGCTTCTAGTAGTGGCTGATTGCTGAGGTGACAGTGCGAGACGACGACGTCGACGAGAATGTTGAGGAGGAGGGCTAACTGGCTAAGCCGAGAGCTGAAGAGCAGCACGAGATCGCGTCGTTTGACCATGGGCACGCCGCCGTGCCGGTGCCACTGCCACTGCCACCTGCCTTCGCGTCTCTGGCACCGCCCAAGCTGTTCTTGGCTTGCTCCGGCGAGGCCTCGCCGGAGCGGGCGGAGGGCGTCATGAGCCCCACCTCCATCCTGCAGGCGGCGAGCCTCACCTCTCCGGCCGCGTGTGTTGGCGGCGGCGCGGCCGTCCCAACCTCCCGTGGAGGCAACAGCCACCACCGCCCTTGGGAGACCACGCCCGTCGGGCTCGGCCTCGTCGGCGCATTGAACGACGGGGAAGCTGCCGCCGCGTCGACGGTCCTGGCCTGGCAGAGGCTCCGGGTCCAGACGCATTATTACCACGCGCCGTGCTCGCCGTCCAGCAGGGAGTTCGGCGTCAGGAGCAGGAGCGGTGCCGGCGATGACCTGGCGGCGCGGCGGGCCACCTCTCGTCGCCGCTGCAAGTCGCCGAGGGAGATGGAGAGGTCGGAGGACTACACCTGCGTCATCGCCCGCGGGCCGAACCCGAGGACGACGCACATATTCGACAACCGCGTCGTCGAGAGCCGTGGCGTGTTCTCCTCGGCGGCGGAGTGGGCGGCGGCCGGCACCGACGACTTCTTGATGTACTGCCATGTACAGGTCAGTGCGCGCCACTGTCCAGTGTCCCCTCTTGTTCCACATCTCGGAAGTTTCAGAGCTGCATATTTTCAGTTTGATCAGAGTAGAAATTTTTTATGTCCCATCTAATGATTACCTTACTTAGCACGTTCATTCATTCAGTAATAAACTTGATTAATTCATTACTTTTTCTGAAAATCTTTGCATTTTTCTCTCTCTTCTTATTTGATGGCATTCGTATCGACTGACTAGCTCTGCTAATCTGATATGATCATCCAGGGGGGAGAGGGCGTTCTGCAGCCGCGAATGCCGCAACCACGAGATGCTATTCGGCGAGGGCATGGAAGAACTCTGACGATGGCAGATTCAGGAATTTTTTGCCAAAGAAAAAGAAGACAAGAAAATCAATGTGATTCTTGTGCTGAAGGAGTCGTCCTGAGCGGAGCTAGCCCTGCCTCCTCCATGACACTGGTTTCTCTTCACCGTGAAGTGTTCATCCTGCTGTCTCCTCACTTTCATGTAGAGTGGTAGTAGAGTAGTAGTACTAGTAGCTTGGTGTCCTGTTTGGTGAGCAGCTGAGAGTGAGCCTCGAGTCTTCAGCTGTCAGCTTCACTCCCTTCTGATTAAGCAAGCATGCACGAGTAAGAGTGAGTGAGACATTGCCGTGGCTCATGAAACTGTTGTGCTTCTGCTCCATCACCTGCATATGCCAATGGCGCCATGAGCGAGCAGAGGTGAGTGACTGAGAGTGGTGGCCGGCACTAATGGTCACAGTGCCACTGATTAGGTTGGGCATGCATGGAACTTGTACAGAGAAGTTCAGAGACGAGATGGCCTTCGGTCTGCCACATAGTTCAGTGGTGTCAGGCAGAGCAGCGCGTAGCTATATGCAGAGGACTGAGCCACAGTGGCAATACAGCGCGCAGCAGCCTCGGTCAGAATAGCACATAGCACGGGGAGATTTCGGTAGGTGCCATGGATCTCAATGGACTGGCTGTAAAACATCCCGATTTTGGGAGTGAGAAATTTTTTGAAAATTTTAAGATTTAAATATGAATATCCTAATCTAGCTGACTTTTAAAATATAAAAATCTTTAAGGGCCTTGACCTATTCAATAATTGGGTAAACATAAAATCCCTTTTTGCTAAAACAAAGATTTAAAACCTCTCATTTATTTTTTTTGAACAAAAGGTAGAAGAACTGCCATGTATTGATCAAAGAGCAGAAGAGTGAGTACAACTTTTTTGCCCCCCCCCCCCCCCCCCGGGTTTGCCCAACTTAATTACAAAAGTTAGCGCCTGCGTCCTCCTAGAGGCGCAGGTAGTCGGACAGGATCTGGAGGAGAGCTGAACAGGGACGTTTCGTTTGACGAAAAATCCGGTTATTGCGCTCAATCCAAATGCACCAGATTGTTCCAGAAACCAAGGATAGGGTGCCTTTGGGAGGTCTGGCATGCAGAATATCTTCCGTCCACCAACGAGGGAGGTAGGACGACTGGAGCCAGTTAACCAGTTGGAGGAGCGGTTTGTTCATCCGAAGGGCAATGCGGTTCCAGATGAAACGACTGAAGTCGCATTCCAAGAAGAGGTGCTCCGGAGTCTCGAGGTTACGCCTGCATAACGGGCAAAAATAATCGTTCGGGATCTGCCGGCGCATTAAGGCGTCCGCGGTGAGGACACGTCCGTTCAGCAGCTGCAACAGGAAGAATTTACACTTGGAGGGTGCCCAGTGCTTCCAAGCTTGCTGCAGTGGAGAGGTACAGCGGCCAATGAATTGTAGCTTGTAGGCAGAATTCACGGAGAATTCACCGTTTGAGCTGAACCGCCAAGAAAAGAGGTCGTCCCCGTGCGTTGGAAGCATGTAGTGCGCTAATTTAAGAAGCAGCGGCAACAGCTCAGGGATCATCTGCGGACTTAGTCTATGGCGAAGATCGAGGAGCCATGTTGAACCTTCCAAGGCATCCTGCACCGACCTGGTTTTCTTGATGGAGGCAGCGAACAGTTGTGGAGCAAGTTCCTTCGGGGCCTAACCATTGAGCCACCTGTCTTCCCAAAAAGTGGTGAGGGCTCCGTTACGCATGGTGAGGTTGGAGCCACCCGCAAGAGCTCCAGGTCTGGCCCAGAAGTTTTTGGATTCCCAGCCCAGGAGGATGTCGGTTGGGTTCTGTTGTTCCAAAGCCACCGTAGACGTAGAGCTCTCGCGAAGAGGTTTAAGTCTAGAACTCCCAGCCCTCCGAGATTGGTGGGCGAGCAAACGACATCCCAGCTGACCCGACACTGTCCGCCTGATACAGAATCAGATGCTTTCCATAGCCATGCCCGTCTGAGCTGGTCAATCTTTTTTAAAACAGAGGATGGCGGTTTGGTGACGGAGAGGATGTAGGTAGGCATGGTTGTCAGGACAGCCTTCAGCATAGTTAGCCTGTCGCCCTTTGACATTAGAGGCCCGCTCTAGCCCGCAAGTCGGCCTGCTATTTTGTCGATTAGCTGCTAGAAGTGAACCCGCCGAAGCCATTTGAGGGACAAGGGGAGACCCAAATACTTGAGTGGGAAATTGGCGCGGTTGGCTGGCAGATCTTCAAGGATGGTGTCCAAATTAAGGGATTCGCATTTGATTGGGGCGACCTGACTTTTGGCAACGTTTGTCTGAAGACCAGAAATGTCACCAAAGACTCGGAGGATGTTTGCCAAGGCATATATGTCTTCTTTGGCGGGGTTAACAAAGATTGCTGCATCGTCCGCAAATAGCGACATGCGGAGATTGGATTGGATATCTCTGACCGGAGAGAGGACGCCGAATTCCGTGGCTCTGTGGATTAGAGTGAGCAGAGGTTCAATGGCTATGTTGAAAAGCAAAGGAGAGAGGGAGTCCCCTTGACGTAGACCCTTGCGATGGAAGATGGTGTCAGTAAGGTGGCCGTTAATGAGGACCCGGGAGGAGGAGGTGGCTAGAGAGAGGGAGATCCAGTCTCTCCACCGAGAGCCAAACCCCCTGGCCCAGAGGTTATCCAAGAGGTAAGGCCAAGAGACGGAGTCGAAGGCCTTCTCGAGGTCTAGTTTGAGAAGCAGGGAGGGTGTACGGCTTTTATGGAGCGCCTTGGCCTTGCTTTGAACAAAGAGGAAATTGCTCTGAATATGTCTCTTCTTAATGAAGGCTGTTTGACAAGGTGAGATGAGGTCATCCATGAAAGGAGCAAGGCGCGTTGATAACATTTTGGTGAAGAGCTTCCCCAGACTATGAATGAGGCTAATTGGTCTAAAATCCGAAGCGGAGAGGGGATCATCCTTTTTGGGCAGAATGACGTTGTGGGCGTTGTTAAGTAATTTGAACCCGAGGCCATCCAGGTCGAAGATGCTCTGAAGCGCCAGCTGGAGATCCTCTGAGATGATGTCCCAGCAAGATTTGTATAAGTCCCAGGTGAAGCCATCTGGTCCAGGGGCCTTTTCATTTGGGAGACCCTGGACAACCTGGTGAAGTTCCTCCATGGAGAGCGGGGCCTCGAGGGAGGTGAGATCCACGGAAGGAAAATTTAAGAAATTTCAATTAAAGGTTGTTGCGGGATTTGGCGGCGAAGTGGCCTCCTCACCAAAAATGCTGTTGAAGTGATGATGGAGGGCCTGTGCCTTGTCGCCGAGCTTGGTGAGAGTGGAAGAGTTGCTCTGCAAGGAGTGGATGTGGTTTTTCCTTCGGCGATCGTTGGCTCAAGATGGAAGTACTTGGTGTTGACGTCCCCGAGCCTAAGCAGTTTAGGCGAGAACGTTGCTTCCACTTAATCTTCTCAATGATGCTGAGCCCAATCACTTTGAGTTTGAGAGCCCGGCGCAGATCAAGTTCTCTAGGGTGTAGAGGACGTGCCAAGCAAGCGAATGACCTCGGAGGCAATGTCGAGCTGGAGTTTGGTCTGCCCGATGAGAGTACGATTCCAAGTCTTGAGAGCTTTTGCAGTACGGATCAGCTTGAATTTGAACCGGAGCAGGGGGTGAGAAGGCTTAGATGGGGAAGCCTCACACCAAGCCTCGTGCACCACATCGCGGAACCCAATCATTTTGATCCAGAAAGATTCGAAGCGGAAGCGCTGGGGTGGACGTGGAGTGTTTTCAGCTGTGAGGAGAAGCGGGCAATGGTCGGATGCTGAAGAGGATAGTTGTTGAAGGGAGCAGGAGGGAAAGAGAAGCTCCCAAGCTAAGTTCGAAAAAGCCCGGTCTAACCGGACTAGAGTCGGGGTAGCTTGCTCGTTGCTCTAGGTG
Source organism: Raddia distichophylla (assembly GCA_005191435.1). NCBI lineage: Eukaryota > Viridiplantae > Streptophyta > Magnoliopsida > Poales > Poaceae > Raddia > Raddia distichophylla. The sequence continues at coordinate 845,246 of SPJY01018096.1, forward strand.
AAACAACGGCCTGAGAGGTGGATTTCTTTCAGAAGGGTGGAGTCGAGCGTCGCCTGGAATCTATCCATGAGCGTTCTCTTGAGATTGAGGTTGTTTTTGTCCGAGGCCTTGTAAATCAAGTTGAAGTCACCAATAACTAGCCAAGGGCTAGAGAAATGGTTGGCGATGAGAATCAGCTCTTGAAGGAAGGCCTCCTTTTCATGGGCTCTCGAGGGGTCGTAAACGTTGGTGATGATCCACCCGGCTTGATTGGGGCCGGAGGATACTCGTGCTGAGATTGAGTGTTGGAGTACAAGGGGATCCGAGAGCTGGACGAGGGAAGAATCCCAGAAGAGGAGGAAGCCCCCTCTGGTTCCGGTTGCCGGAAGCTGGAGGTGGTTTTGCAACCAGGAGCCTGTGATCTCCAAGAGTTCATTGCTGGTTGGGTCGGAGAGCTTCGATTCTTGTAGCGCGAGAATGGACGGATTGTAGGTGCAGACGAGATCGGCCACCACAACCCTTTTGGCAGCTGGGTTTAATCCTTGAATGTCCCAACTGATGATCTTCATGGGGTACACAGAAACAGGACACAGGGACCCTGGCAGGGTTGGACTTGAAAGAACCGCACGCAGGCGGTTGGCGGCGACCAGAAGACCCAGGGATGATCGCACGCAGGCGATTTACGAACCCAAGTCCCAGACAAAACAGAGACTCCACACGCAGGTGGCAGACCGTGACTGAAGTTACCACGCACATGTGGTTGAAACAAGACGACAACTCCACACGCAGGTGGAGAACTGACAGACGAAAAAGCCACACGCAGGTAGGAGCTACGATACAATTCCACATGCAGGTGGGAGGTGAATAAAAAACCAGCAGACATCGGGGGAACAAGCACCCACAGCAGAGACAACAGCCAAGGCCTAAAAGGTGCAAGGAGGTCCGTCCTCGACCACGGCAGTTCCAACCGCGGATAGGTCAAGCGCAGGCCTAGAGATGCCGCATAAGTCAGAGATGACTACGAAAGTAGCGTCATCCACAGGGGCCGAGGAGAACAAAGCACGAAGGTGGTCGGCCAGCGAGTCCACCGTAGGTGGTTAGGGGCGGCCTTGCTTGCGAGCTAGGACACCCTGAGCGCGACGAATAGCTGGAACAGAGGAGGAACCGGGTAGGGCAAGGGTGGGACGCGCAGCAGCAAGTCTGGGGCTGTGGCGCACCAAGGTGCGAGGCTTAGGGCGAGCGCGCCTAAGCGGGGGGTGGGGGGGAGGAAATAAGCGGAGCCTCAGGCAAAAGAGTGGCCCTGGCGAGAAACCCCTGAATCGTAGTAGGAGGCGAAGGAGCTGGCAGCCCGGCTTCGAGGAACATCGGATCCAAGCTGACCACGGACAGGGGTATCGGGGCAACGTGCTCATGGAAGAAGGAGTCAAGGGCTGGGTCTGGCAGGAGGGCGGAAAAGCCCACAACTCCTGGATCTGAGGGTGTAGTAGTGATTGGGACAAAGGCAGTGTCCGCGGCAGAAGCAGAAAGTCCCACGCGCCCACATGGGGAGTCAGCAGCGGCAAAACAGGATTGGCCCTCGGCCTAGCCCAGGGCCTGGATCTCGCCGAGGCCCACGAATGAAGATCCAGCGCTGGCTAGTGGGCCCATGCGGGGAGCAGAGAGACTCCCGCGCTATGGAGCAAAACGGAGAGAGTCAACTGGCCGGGGGAAATTTGAAGAGTTCTTCCCTGAGGCTATGTAAGCTTTGTCAGCTTTGAAGAGCTCCTCCCCTGCAGCTTTGTCAGCTTTGGGGGCAGGTTTGCCTGCCAGGTCTGGCGCGGGGTCCACAGCAGCCATGGACCGGACGTGGCCCGAGATGGCCCCCACACCGCTGGAGAGCTCGTCGGAGCCGGCTGAGGCAGCAAGACTGGGGCGGCGCGTCCCGAGGCTTGGCGGCGACGCGATGACTCCGCCGCCGCAGCCACAGAGCCGGCCGATTGGCGGCGGCGCGGAGAGCGGGATCGAAGACGACGCAGAGCGCGCGGGGAGCGGCCATCCTGGCGGCACGGAGAGAGGGATGATCCAGCGCTGAAGCGACCATCCCGGCGGCGCGGAGAGCGGCTGCGGGGGAAACCGTTTGGAGAGGCAGCTCGAGACGGGGCTGCGGCGGGGAGGGGGGCGCGGGAAGAGGTCGCCATGGGCGGGGGGAGAGGGGGCGGGAGGTCGCCATGGGCTCCTTCCCTGGGCGGCGGCGCAGCGGAGCAGCAGAGGGGTTGCCGTGATCTTCATCCTCGTCGCTATCGTCGGCAGGCGCGCGGGGACGGGTGAAGAGGGGTCGGCATGCCGCCGGGATGATGGCAGCGGCGGTAGGAGGCGCCGTGTCTTGGAGGCCAAGGCGCCAGAGATGCGCAACGCCTCGCGGACGCCCACCGTCGATGCGCGCACTGAGGGAGGGGAAATCTTCGACGAAGTCGATGTGGATGAGGACGCGACGGACGGAGGCGCGCGGCGGGCGAGGATGTGGCGCTCAGGCGAGCCTAACCGGACCGAGGTCTCCAGCGGTGCGCGACTCCAAATAGGGAGATGGATCGATGAGCTCGAGCTCAGCTTCCAGAGGGATTGAGGTCGGGTCCCACGTCCAGAGCCACAGGCGGAAGGCGGAGGTGTCGTAGCGCCGCCGTGTGGCTTCTTCAACCATGTCGAGATGGCCGGCGCCGGCGAGGATGCGCTCCACCACTTTGGAGGACCAAGCGTGGAGCGGCAGCCCTTCGATGAAGAGGCGCACCCTGTAGCGAACAGCCTCGGCGTCTCCCTCGGCGTGGAGGTCGCTCGGGATGGCGGCCAAAGAGATGCGACGGATGGCGGAGTGGATGGTGCGGCGGGAGGCGAAGCAGGCCTATTCCGGCAGTGTGAAGAGAGCAAGGAAGAGCATTGGGGCGAGATGGGAGATGGTGATGTCGACCAGGGGGATGTCGGTGTCCAGGTTGATTGCACGGGCAATGAAATCGGGGTCGGGGTGAGGGCCGTCAGAGACGGTGATGATGGCGGCGTGGAGATGCAGAACAAAGGCGTTCGAGCGCATCTCTCGGGATACCTCGATGGAGACGTGGGTGGATGGGGGGCGAAGTGGAGCGAGGGTGGAGCGGGTGGGGGGCGGCATGGCAGGAGCAGGAGTTGGCAAAATGGCAATGCAGCGGTGGTGGTTGAGCGGAGGTGGTTTAGCCCGGTGGCGGCACACCCTGGTAGTGTGACCGGAGCAGAAGCAGACAAAGCACCATATGGGGTCACGGCAACGCTCGACGCGGTGGTCGGAAGCGGAGCACCGCAAGCATCGCCCTTTGAAGGTCGCGGCATGGCTGCGGGCAGCGGGCGCCTTTACTCTAGCCGCTCGAAGCGGATGGCGCGGAGCCTGGCGGCGGCGGCGCGGCTTCACGCATTGCCACTTCGGGGAGGAGGGCACCGCAGCCGAGGCGATTCCGAGGGAGGCAGCGCGGCATTGAAGGGCGTCGGCGAAGGGGAGGCAGGGGAGCTCGAATTGGAAGCAGCAAAGGAGGCGCGGGAGCACGAGCTGGCGGCAGTAATGTCCGCTCTGGCGACCTCTGCGTAGGAGCGGCCACCATCGGCAGCTGCACAGGCATTGAAGGCCTTGGGAGAGGCAGAAGATGATGGCGAGCGAGGGGCCCACCGGTTCCAGTGAACGTCCGGTGGAGAAGGCATGGTTGGGTCGCCGTGCTCGCCGGAGTGGCCGAGCACGGGGCGGTGGCGGCGGCGGCTCACGCAACGGCTCTCTCAAACATCTCATTTATAAACTCTTTGGTTCGAGCTATTTGAAACATTTGAATACAACTTTTCATCTTTACATTATAGTTTGTAAATAAAAAGCTCCTAGTATTTTGATCATGATTTAGAAATGCTTTATAATTTAACTATTTGCACTTGGCTCGTTTTCAAGCATTTTAAAACCATTTCAAAGACATTGTCCAAGGTTTATATTTTCATAAGTATATAAAAATATATTTAGCCTGCTACAATAAGTAGTATGGTCCTATCCTATACTAAATTTGTCAATGCTTGCATATATTTGAATATATCCTTATATACTTATACTCTACTTTTCCAACCTTGAGATAAATAAAAGTATTTCTGAAATTTGTACATCTATTTTCATATCTTGAGCAGTGATGGATTTCCTTTTCCCTCGAATTCCAAAATACCTTTAAAATGGTTCCTTTCATATTTTGCATATTATCAAAATGCGTATAGGGGTCAAGCATTCTATTTTCTTCATTGAGTGCTTTGGTTGAATGCTTGTACTTATGTATATTTTTATAAAATATGTTCGTATCAAATTAAGCGTATTCATGTGTTTTCATACCGTGAACAGTGCTTCGTACTGTATTTTCTTTAAGGCTTATTGGAATAATACAGCCACTTTGTGCATATTAAAATCCTCATAAATGCATTGTTGTCTCTTTTGTCCCTATACCTATTTGTGGGATGAATATTGTTTAGGGACCTAAAATAATATTTTGAGCTCAAGTGTGTTTTATGGAACTACCCTAAACGAGCTAAAACTTTGAAAATAAAAATTTGGACATATGGCTTGAACCATTTTCCTTTTTGAGACCAAGAGTTACATCTAAGCTTTCAAAATTCAGTTTTCAGCTAGAGGATAATATTTTCAAGTTGGAGAAAACTATTTTCAGTTTTCAAATAGTATTTTCGGATTTGGATTAGTACTGTTTTGCAATTAAAAAGGATTTAAAATCCTATTTTCAGTTTGGACCCATTTTCTCTCTTGGCCGGCCCATTTCTTCCCTCAGCCCAGCCCACCTCGCCACTCCTCTCATCTCCTGCCTCCAGCTCCCCCCTTCCCTCAGTTCTCGCCCCCTCTGGTTCACCGCCGCAGCCACTGGCTCGAGCACGAGCTCGAGCTAGCGCCCGAGCTCGTGTGCCGCGCCCGCCTCGCCCCGTGCCTCCGTGCAATCTCCAAGTACGAGGGGGGATTTGGGCAATCTCTCCTCTCTCCTCTCCCCTCTGTCCTCCCGCCTCTCTCCTCTCTCCTCTCTCTCCCGGGTGCCATCCCCCTCTACAAAAGGGGCCAACACCCCTCATTTCCCCCTCTATCTCTCTCTTACTCGCTTCCACGCACCACCCACACACGGCCTGACCCGGCGTCGTCGGTGAGCCCCTCCGCGCGCGGGAGAGCTCCTCCACCACCGCCGGTGTCCTCCTCCACGATCCCGCAAGGCCACGGAGGAAGGGGCACAGGAGCGAAGCCGCGGCGACCTCGTTTTCCTCTGCTTCCACACCGCACGACACTCCGCCGCGTCGAGCTCCCTCCGGCCAAACCCGTGGTACGGAAACATACCACGTGATCTCCTGTTGCCTCCCCACCCTTTCCTTTTGCTCTAGCTAGCCTAGGATAGCGAGTGGTTATGCACTCGAATCCTTTTTCCGCCTCCGTTCGTTGCGCCGCCGTTTCAGCTCGCCGTTGGCATATCCACGGCCGGGACGTCCTAGGCCTCCCTCTCCCCTTTCCATAGCACCCAAGAACACGCGGAATGGTCAACTGTAGCGCCACCGTGACGTCGCTGAAGCTCTCGCCGGAGCGCCGCCGGACGCGAGGAAGAAGGTGCACGCGCGCGTGCGAGCAAGCGGGAGCCAAGCCGCGCGCCACTGACATCTGGGGCCCACGCCCAGCTCTCCGCCGTCGCTCGGGTCACTGACAGGTGGGCCCGGCCCCACCTGTCAGGCAAAACAGAGGCACCCGCAAGCCAGCCAACCGCGCTCTCCCACCCCCGCGCCGTGTCTCTGACGGCTGGGCCCCCTGACCCCTTTGTCTTTTCCCCGCTACTCACTGACAACTGGGGCCCACACCCCAATTCACAGCCCTTCCCCGCCGCCACCCGAGCCACTGACAGGTGGGCCCCAAATTCTTTTCTCTCCCTTTTCTTTACCGAAGAGCATTCAACTTTTTGTTAAAAATAGCAAATGAAAGTATTTTGCTCTGGAAATTTTAGGTAAAACACTTTGCAAGGTGCTGGATTTTATAAAAATATAATATGGCTCTTTTAGTTATATTCTTTTGCTGTAGAAATTATTGTAGCTCTCACCAAGAATACAATCACTTTCGAATTTTACGAAAAATCTTATTTTCCTTCCAGAAACTATTATATCTCATTTTGAGCCTAGGAAAAATAGGTTATCACCTTTTCATAGTACATAATGTCTTTATACCCTTTTTCTAATATTTTCCTAGTTAACCTCTTTTATAAAAGGAAATGATATTTCCTGTACTAGAAATATTTGGTGACCTGTTAAATTCCTAGAAATTGAGGAATATATATTTTGGTGGACTTAAAGACCTAAGGAAATAAATTTTGCCTCTTTGAACAAATATTCTACTCATGATAATTTTATTTTGAACCTTTTTCCATATAAAAAAGGGGAGTTCAGAAATTATTTTCCCTTGGTTAAAAATACTACTTAATGCCTAAAAATCTTGGTTAATTTTTTTGTAACTACTACTTAGGGTGTTTTCCTTAGGAAAAATATATCCAAAGCTTATGCTATTAATATTTACCTTGGTAAATAAGGATAGCTATTTTGAGGCCTATTTCTAAGCAAAAGAAATATAAGGAATGATTTTCCTTCTTTTAAAAAAAAGTTATTACAAAGCCACTAAAAATCTTTACTATGTTATGGAAAACCCAGAAGTAATATTTTCCCTAGGAAAAATGCCATGACTATTCTATTTCTCATCTCATCGAAGCTCACGAGCTGTTCATGAGGGCTCGCGAGTCTAAGAATAGGCGATCAATGTTGCGGTGAAGGGAGGTTGCTTGAGTTTTGACCTAGCTTATTTTTCCATTTATTCATTTATGTCAGATATCGTCGATATCTTATCCGCTCCACTGTCTTATCTGCTACCACTCTAGCGAAGATTCCATAGACGGTTGTCACTGTTGTTGCTCGTATCCCGGGGTATCACAAGCATGCAACAATTGAGAGGGAGAGAGTATGTGAGGAATATATGTCATTTATCACAGAATATTCAGCCCCTGTACAAGCCCTTAAGGGGTCCTTATATAGGCATACATTGGACATTCCTACCCTTTAACCCTATGTGACATCCTAATAAATATTAGAATGTCCCAAGCTTATTTTAAAAGAGTAAAAAAAATTTTAATTTTTTTTAATAATATTTATATATAAAGAAAGGCTAAAAAACCCTATTTTATGGTTCTAAATTATTATTTTATGGACCTATATTTATTTTTAAGACTAGCCATGCTTAGTAGTGGTGCTAGGGAAGTACTTGCACGTATTGCAAGGCTCCAATTAATATCTCACCCTTTTTCTCTATTTTTGGATTACCAATTAATCCGAAAAACCCATAAAATACCGCTTATTCGCATGTGATAATTAGCATCCGTGTGGAATTAAATCTCAAAAAATTAGGGAACCTTCTAGATGCCCAAATTAGTTTCAGCAGCAAACTGCTCCGGGAACCTAATCTCCTACCGAAACAAGACACTTTCCTACCGATTCAGGTGATTCCAAATCCTATAAATTCCTTATTCCATCTAGAATTTTAATAAAATATTATTCTGCCTATGTGCTGTACTAATATTTGGTGTTATTTGCGTTTGCTCCTATGTGTGTCGTTCGTGAGTAGATGCCGGTTGTTGCTGCTATTGCTGCAGAGAATCCAGAGCTAGAGTCGGCGACGACCAGCAGGAAGACCGTTTCGACGAAGGCAAATTTTTGTACTGGCTATTTAATCATTATCATGTCGTTACCCAGTTTTAATAACCCCGTGCAGTATGAAAGGTCCTTTTGATTATGGTTGGGACCGGAGTACTAAACGGGGGGATTCACTGTTGTTTACTTTTCAATATGTGCATGTCATATAACTATAGCGTGTGTGTACCTAGCCGCACTAGTCCTCCACTAGTGTGATTAACCATTCTGTTTATGAGACCTTTTACAACTTTCCTTAGCCTATCCTTTGAATAGATGTTAGGAATATACATTAATAAAGATTATGCGACGAAGCCGTGGCTTCGAAGTTGTGATTTGGTCAAACTAAATAAATAACTAAAAGCAACCTGTCAGGGGGAGGCTCAGCAAGGATGTGCTGGGTTTGTGGCTATGGCTTTGGAGAGCCTCCTCTACTAAGGACTATGACCTGTGGCATGCTAGACCAAACCTTACAGGACAGCCGCAGGCGCCTTCGGGTCCTAGCTGATTGTCCTATGGAGTCCACTAACCGCTTGCTCGTAGGATGTCCAGTCGCGCGTTGGTACTTGTGCTCTAGGAAAGGGGGTCGCGCCCTTGACCGACGGGTAGGTACGATGGCTTTAGTGGGGAACTACCCGGGGCGGTATTTCGGGCCACTCAGTTGGTACCCTGTTGTGGGGAATCCGACCGGGCCGGGGAAACCTAAAGTACAGGGCAGGTGAAATGGTGGGCAAAGTAGGTTGAAAGGCCTTGTACCGTATCTCCCTCCTTTGGGATGAGACGGGACCTGACAGGGAACGTGTCCACACTCTGCAGAGTTAAAATTATCATGGTAGCCGTGTCCACGGTTATGGACGGGGAGTGATGTTTCCACAGTGTAGTCCCACCGTTTTAATAATAAATAACTTGACTAGTGGGCAGCTGGATTTGGACTGGTGCGCGTCCGCACCTTCTCTTGTTATTATCTAGGATTATGAGTGCATGCATTAACTCACCTTAATTAATGATTAATACTTGTTTAGACGATAGGTTTTTGTGTAAATAAACCCTCCACCCCTTTGACCCCTGCATTGCATGTAAGGACGACCTATTGCTGGGGAGCCACCTCATCACTACACCAATTGTGGATATTTGATGTTCATGTTGCAAGGACCAGAAGGGTCCGAACTCAGGTGTGTGGGCTAGCTGCGGGAGTCCGGGTCCATTGCTTGGATGTTCGTCGCTAAAGGCTTTATGCTACTCTGATGTTTATCTTAATTTGTTGTTCTCAAAATCTTGTAATGTTATATTGTAATATCGTGTTTAAACTAGATATTGAATGCCAGCGATGATATCCGTTGTCCACCGTGTGTACTAGTCCTGCATAGTACTTGTCATGGTGCCGATTCTGGTGTGGAAACACCGGGGTCACGACACCCTAGCTAGACGTAGGGGTATACAAGTCATTTCGCATGTACAATTGGAGCCCATGGTTCACGCTTACAACACAACCCATACATCTTTTATGTAATTACAACTAGGTCCTTGCTAGTTACAAATGTGCCCTCGTCAGCCCTTATCGAGGCTATTGAGGGGCAAATCGAGGACCTCTCGGGAGAGGGGACAGATAGCAGCAACAACATTAGCCCCTCACAGTCGTAGAATAAGTCAGGGCGCTCTGCCCCTCACGGGAGGGGGTAGCCCCTCACAGTCCGAAAATCTGGTCTTCCTTGTTCTTCGGCTGTTCTTCAACATGTCATTTGGTTGGCGCCTGCCATTCTCTCCCGCAAGGGGCTTGATCTTGCCGAGCTGATCTTCTGGTTCTTCGGGCTGTCTTTGTACTCGCATGGGCCTCGTTAAAAACTCCTCCTGTAAAAACCCTGTGGGAAAACACCAGGACGGAGAAAAGAGTGCCCAGCAGTCTACCAGAGTCGTCCGAAGGGAGGCGTGTTCGTGAGTTCGAAGGCTTCGCTTCGTATCGAAGATAACATTCTCCGAGAAATCCGAGGTCTTTTCTCCTTGCCGAAGGCCAATAATCTTCGAGAAATCCGAAGGCCAATTAGTGTCGAGAAACACAAGGCCTTCGTTCCTTGCCGAAGGCCAATAAGCTTCGAGAAATCCGAAGGCCAATAACCTTCGAGAAATTCAAGGCCTTCGTTCCTTGCCGAAGGCCAATAATCTTCGAGAAATCCGAAGGCCAATAAGCTTCGAGAAATTGGAAGGCCAATAAGCTTCGAGAAATCCAAGGCCTTCGTTCCTTGTCGAAGGCCAATAAGCTTCGAGAAATCCGAAGGCCAATAAGCTTCGAGAAATCCGAAGGCCAATAACTTTCGAGAAATCCAAGGCCTTCGTTCCTTGCTGAAGGCCTATAATCTTCGAGAAATCTGAAGGCCAATAAGCTTCGAGAAATCCGAAGGCCAATAACCTTCGAGAAATCCAAGGCCTTCGTTCCTCGATCGGTTTCAAATGGTATTAAGTACCTGCAAGGATACATATTCCGAAGGCAAATGCACTCGTAATGACCCTCGGGGTTAGCTGCGTGATAGGATTGTTATCCTAGGGCCCAAAGCCTCTAACGATGATCTACCTGCGCCTAGGTCTTGCCCTTCGTCATGATGCCTGAATCCCCTCTAGTCATGGAGCCTCGAAGCCCTTCCCGCCTACTTACATGTGCGGTTTCTAACGCCATTTTTGCACGTGCGTTTTTATGGCGCATTTTGGCACGTGCGTTTTATGGCGCATTTTGGCACATGCGTTTTTCTTGTGCTATGTTGCACGTGTTACGAAGGTAATACAATTGTTCGTGATCTCACGGCCACAACTCCTTGAGCATTTGTCGAATGTTCCCTCATCATTCCATGTGAGTTCGGAGCACCTCGGTGATACAAGTGCTTGAGCTTCACCCAATCGCGCGCTCTCTTGACTGCATTAAGGTATTTCGGGGTCCGAAGCCCCTCGGTTTCTATCGCTCATGTGCCTCTAGTCCGCTTAGGGATCCCAAATCTCTCTGTTTACACTCCTTCGGTATTGTAGGGGTCATTCTACCCCGTGGTCCGTGCCAAATATGTTCCGAAGGCGTTTTGGGGTCCTTCTGCCCCGTGGTCCATGCCACATACGCTTCGAAGGCGTTTAGGGGCCCTTTTGCCCGTTGTCCGCGCCACATACGCTCTGAAGGCTTTTAGGGTTCCTTTTGCCCCGTCGACCGCGCGACATATGCTCCGAAGGCATTTAGGGGTCCTTCTGCCTCGTGGTCCACACCACATACGCTCCTTCGGGCACACGCCTTATGAACGAGTTAAGAGAGATTTTGGATTCCTCGTGCATTCTAAGCTACCTTCGTGACATTAATTAGGCTCGTGCTATTTTGAAGTTGCGGTTCATGACGCAACGTATCTATCTGGGGTAGGTTCTCTCTAAGGCACCTCCCCTTAGGTCATGCTTTCAACAAGCCCCTCGGTATCTACCTGGGGTCAAGCTTCAGATTTTCCGAAGCATCGCATTTTCTACAAGGGCTACATAACGCCCTTCGGTACCTATCAGAGGTAAAATAATGTATGTGTGTATGCTATGCCCTCAGTGCTCCGCGAGGGTTTGCTATAAGCTTCGCGGCTTCTCAGCAAATGCTCCTAGCTCTAGCTACCACGAAGGTCAATTCTATGGGCTTCGGATTTTTAGCGATGGCTATATAATACCCTCCGGTACCTGCCGAAGGTAAAATAATGTGAGTGTATGTGTTCACTCCAAGCCCCTCTGTGTCTCATTAAGGGTTATCATAAGCCTCGGGGCTTTGCCGTGAACGCTTTTAGCTCTAACTAGCACGAAGGTGAATTCTATGGGCCTCTAATTTTTTGTTGAGGGTTATATAATACCCCTCGGTATTTACTGGTCATATTCTTGTGCTCCTTCGGCGATTAAGCCATGTGGTCACCCTAAGCCCCTTGGTGCCTCACAAGGGTTTGTCATGTTACCTTTGGTGAAGAGATGGTCAGTATAGTCCTCTTAGATGAGTATATATACACTTCATATGGGCCAATATGGGTCTGGACCTCTATGGGCCTAGATATTATATCCTTAACACCCCTTCAAACTCAAGGTGGAAGAGGAGGATTCGAAGCAAGGTGGGGGACAACCCTCGTAGCGTGCTTGTTGGCGTCTGGTCGGCAGCATCGCCTTGTACCACTCGCATCAATCAACGCCCGGAGGAGGTGGCCCCCAGTTCCGCCTCCACTCTTTGTCGGGACCTGGAGAACGAACGATAGCTAGCAGCAGTCTACAAGGAGGAACCAGCACAAACGTATACACAAAATATGGTTAGTGGGGTCCCAACAAAGAGTGGAGGCGTCGACGATATATTTATAGAATATGTTTTTCGTATTCTTTGCATGCATAGTGATGCATGCACTCATAATCCTAGGAGCAAAAAAAATACCAAGAACACCAAATGTGGACCAAACAATACAGTACCAAACATACCAGGTACCATATGTGTTTACTGTTTAGTAGCTTATATGTGTTTACTACAAGATGGCATAGGTCTTAGTGAACATTTGGTGTTCTTTGGGTTCTTTTTCAGCCTTTACAAGTACATTGCGACTGGGGCAAGTGATGACTTGTTTGCAAAATGCTTGACGTTGATTGTGATCACACAACTAATCATGACTACCACGGCAGCATATGTACAACCAAAGTTTCTGAAGGCCGTTGAGGATGTGGAGGCCATCCATGAAATGGATTGGTGCAAGGCTGTCATTGATCATTTGAGGCAGTGCACCATTGAGTATTTTGGCTCGAAGCAAAAGGTGGAAGTGCGGGGTGTCAAGGGATCCCCTGCATTTTTGCTGGCATGTCTATTTACCAATTGGTTACAGTAAAGCTAGAGCTAACATACAACAATTTTTTGCAAAATGAAACATCTATGTCTCCTTTTATTTGTAGATCTACTATCTCGATAACCTTGTACGCAAAGAAGCTGCTGGTTGCAAACCCATGCCGACGATCAAGCTTTTCTCTAAAAATTTGATTAGCAGCATCTCGAATGCAGACAAGATGCCACCCCAAGATGGGAAAGTTGCGTCGTATGGATTGATCAGATAGTCCTATACACATGATCACATTGTTTTTCGAAAAAAGGGGTAAAATTTTAAATATCAGGTACCATTCCTTCAGCCCTAGGAAACTTCACAAGGCTTCAATATCTTACAATTTGTAAAAACAAGATCTCAGGGCAAATACCACTAGAGCTTTTAAACTTGCATGACCTTAGGCACATATCTCTTGCACAGAACTACATTATCAATGGCCCTATACCAAAGTTTTCGCTCAATGTCACACCTTCACTGAGCCAACAGTTTATCTGGATTGATACCGGATTGCTTTGGCTCCTTGCCCATGCTTCAACTCCTTTCCCTCTTAAATAATCTTTTTTTTTGAAAGAGGGGCAGGAGGACTGCCGACCCATTCCATTGAAGTAGGAGAAAAAAAACCCGCAAGCACGGGGTACAACCACAGCACAATGCTGCCACCCTAGCTAGAGCCAGACACCACCGGCCTCCGTCGAGACTGAACGCACATGAGGCAACGCACACAGGGGAGAGGCAAAGGACAAAAGGAAACACCGGCCACCGCCGGTCACCCAACCTACACTCACACAACGATGATTGACTCTTGGAGCAGCAGACCCAACGGAGGCCCACAAAGCTAATGGTGATCACGATGCCTCCAACAAGGTAACAATAGAGAAGACCTGCCGTCGTCACTAGAACCATTAGGGTTTTCACCCAAAGGAGGAAAGTCCCCATGGTGATGCCTCCAACGAGGGAGCGACACCAAGGTGCTGCCATCACCAGCCCAGAGGGCAGGGCTTTCGCCCAAGACCATCCCAACTAGCACACATAGGCCTCCGCAGGAGAAGAGTAGCCACTGAGCCACTAGCCGAGGATGCAGAGCAGGCGAGCGCCCATGAGCTCCGGTGCGTGACGCAGAAGGCGCCGCCCATGCCATCCGACACCTCGGAGAAGGGGAGGTGCCAGACGACGAGGACGGGACGGAGCCAAGGGGCGAAGAACAGGGACGACGTTGAGAAAAGGTCGCCAACCAGAGCCGCCGAGGAGGGGCCACCAAGCCTAGTGGCCCGCGCACGGGAAGTGAAATAGACCAATCGCCGCACCACCCAAACGACGCAAGTCGAACGCCGCCACTAACTCAGAAAACGCCAACCTGCGCCACCAAGCACCGCGCAGGGAGGGAAGGGCAAGGAGGCGAGGATGGGACCAAGTTAGAGGAGGGATCATCGAGCCGAAGAAGGACGGACGACAACCCACCACACCATCACGGGAGGAGCAGAGAAACCGCCAGACACACCACCCCAGAAGCCCACTGCTCCGTTCACTCCAACCAGGCTCCGAAGCGGACCCCCCAGGCGGCCTCCACCAAGGCGGACCTAGGGGTAGGGGTATAGAAAGCTGGTGCCGAGCTCCGCCGAGCTACGAGGCTACCGGACCGATGACCCTGGAGCACACTACTCCGACCGCTCTGGCCAACACACCAGCAGATCCGAGCCTCGTGCCACACGGATCTAGCCACCCACAGAGCGGTCCCCCTGGGCGGTCTCCACCTAGACGGGCCCAGGGGAGGGGATGAACGAAGGCGAATGAGGAACCAACAGGTGGCTAACTCCACCACTGCGCTCGAAGGCGGGAACAAGAGAAAGGACGCCTCTTGCGACGGATGACATGTGACGAGGGACAACAAGGCAACACCCCCAGTCCCACACCGACGGCGCCGCTACCACTGTGGCCACAAAGGGGACAGGGAAGAGACGAGCCGGAGAATGAGCCGAGGCCGACCTGCCGTCGACCATAGGATCACAACCTGGGACCGCCACTAGGGTAGGCTGTCGCAAGGGACCCGCCGAAGAGCAACACACCGTCAGATCTGGCAGCCCGTAGGGATGCTGCTGCCGGCCTGAGCCTTGGCCAGCCGGGGAGCTGCCGCCACGGGCCACGCTGTCGGCATGTAGCCATCGAGGAGCAACATTGCCAACCGCCATTGGCCGCTGGCAGCCGAAAATGCCGCTCACAACCAAAGAAGCCATCAGACGCCGCCAATCCCTCGAATGCGCGGATGCAGGAGAAGCCGTCGAGCCAAGGCCACCACCGGCCAGATCCGGCTGCCACCCGCAAGAACCGGCCGCCCATGGCCATAGCCGAGCGCCCAACCGCCGTACCACGATAGGGGTCGCCGCTGCGGCAAGAAGCTGTTGCCGGTCGCTGCCACAAAACGCCGCTAGAGGCCAACGAAGTAGAGGGAGAGAGAGAAGAGAGGAAGGGCAGGAGGAGGGAGGGCGCCGCTGCCGCCGGCAAGAGGGAGGGAGAGCACCGCGTCTGTAGTTGGGAAGGTTTGAAAATCTCGCCCCCGAGCCGCCCAAGGAGGACGACGCGGGGTCACGGACTCTAGGAACTCCCCCTCTTAAATAATCAGCTCTCCGGTTCAGTACCTCCTTCCATCTTCAACATGTCTAGACCTGAAGTCCTCTATCTTGGAGGCAACCACCTCACCGGACCTATACCTGGTAATGAAAGTTTTATTTTCCCCAATTTGTGAGTAATAGATATCCATTCCAACCAATATATTCACAGGTCGAATCCCATTCGGCCTTTCATCTTGCCAACACCTTGAGGTGCTTTCCATATCACACAATCTCTTTGTTGACGTAGTTCCAACATGGCTGGCTAAGTTGTCGCAGCTCAGCTACCTTTGCTTTAAAATTTTAGCACACTTTTCTACTCTAGCACACACGCCAATTTAACACCTTGCTTAGTAAATTTAGTTATCCACCTATCGGTGATTCCTACACAAGGCTAGGAGCGAAGCACCAGAGGAAGCACAATTGAGCACAAGCAGAAGCTAGCGAGTCACCAAGTGATGGCGCAATGAGCAAAGCGAGCACAAGTTGAAGCTAGCGACTACTAGTGACTCGAAGGTCACCCACACGTAATCGTTCACAAGTGCGAGAATTAAAGGGACAAGCGAGAGAGTGCAAACCGATATGTTTGACCGATGTTCGGAGTGTGCCACATGCACTCCTACTCACCGTTGAGCAAGTTCGCACCACGGATGCTTCCGTGGGGGAAATGGGACCCTTTCGTCCCTAGCGCTCAATCCATTGGGTGGAGCTCTTTCACCGACACATCGGCGGGTGAGCAAACCTGTACAAGGTGATGGAAACCTCCCACACGCGGAAGACCCCGAGCACACCAACTCCATAGGCGGAGTCGGCCTCCGACGCAATGGAGGACTTTTGCACACCTTCGACGCGATGAAGGAGAGCATCGGATACGCCTATCCGGTGGCCAAGACGCTTCTTGGGCTTTGTTGCGGTATGGAAGTAGTCTATCGCTTGACGTAGTCGTTCCTGGATACGGCTTGACGTAGTCATACGCGTGGTGAAGCCCAACGAGCTCCCGGTGGCGATGAAGAGCATGAGCACAAGACTGGAGCACGGGTTCACCTCGGAAACCTCAGACGCTTCCGAGGAGAGCACCGGATACGCGTATTCGGTGGCCTAGACGCTTCTAGGGCTTGCTTGTGGTACTGACGTAGTCGTTCGCTTGACGTGGTCGTTCCCGGGTACTGCTTGGTGTAGATGTCCGCGTGGTACGGTGAAGCCCGACGAGCTCCCGGTGGCGATGAAGAGAACGAGCACAAGACCGGAGCATGGGTTCACCTCTCTTCCACCATGGGCTAGGCGGGTAGCACCATGGGAGAGAGGGGAAACACAAGGGAAACCTAGGGGGAATGCTTGGGGATGAACATCAGTGAGCCTCTCCTTCTCCCTCTCAAATCCTCTCTCAAGTGGCCAAGGACATGGTGGCTAGGGCTAGGAGTGGGAGCACACCATGGGAGAGGGCACTAGAAAATTTTGCAAGGGTTGGCCTCAAATGAACTCTCTCTCAGCTTCTCCTCACGAGCTCCTCTCTATTTATAGACCTGGAACCCACCAGGGACACGTGGACGCTCTGGATCAACCCGTAGTTTGAATGGATGGCTGAGATGAATTCGACTTTGGATCTGCTAACTCATCGGACACGTCCGGTGGACCTGGAAATCCTAGTGAGCACGTTGTATGACGGGTGTTCGACGAAGTGCCTACCCCACGACTAGCCCCGACACACACTTTGGAAATGCCACCACCGAATGCGTCCACCACCGAACTCGTCCGGTCAGCGTCCGTATGAAGCGACCCTGGTGACAACCTCTATGGAAATCTCCCCTTCGGACGCGTCTGGTGACCTGGGCAGCTCTGAAAATGGCTAAATGTTGAGCTCTCCCCTGTGACGGAGCGGCCAGACACGTCTGCCCAGTGTCTGGATGTGTCCGGTAGCCCTGTATTTTCCAGGCTGAAGGAACCTACGACCGCGAGTGGGGTGAAGCGGGAGTAAATCAAATTTTACACCTATTTTTTTGTTTTTCTTTTTACTTAGTCAATTTGGAAACCAACCTAGTTTCTAAGTCCTACACGACTAAGTACTATGCGAATGCGGAAGCGAAACTAGAGACTAACTTGATAGCCGAAGCAAAGTAAATGCAATATCCGAAGCGACGGAAATTAAATGCGGAAATGTAAAGGGACAAGGGGGGCAAACCAATTTTTTAATGTGGTTCGGCGTAAAACATCTACTCCACGGTGAGGAACTTCCGAAAGGGAAGCCGGGACCCTCTCGTCCCGCGCCCTCAATCCACTGGGGGAGCGTTTTAGGGTGTGAGCTCAAGGCTTGCTCCTAACCTTCACATCGAGGACGGATTCTCCCACAAGTTGAGAGCTTTCTGTCACCCCGATACCACGAATATGGCACCGACCTTTGCAGAGAAGGTGTTTTGTACAAGTGACCCCGGAGACCTTGACGAAGCCCTGCGTCGACGGAGGCCTTGGTCACTTCTCGGCGTCCCGGCACCTTGGATGTAGCCAAGGCGCCTCGAAGGTGTAGACGATCACGGTCTTCGAACGAACGACGAACGAGAAGTAGACTCTCAACCAACCATGATCAACACAACGAACAAAGGCGCTCCCGCCGAAGCACGGGGGGAGACACCACCAGATCAGGATGCATGAAGAAGCGCCGTCGCTGCCGGCCGGAGGGCACGGTTGGCCAAAACCCACCCACCTCAGGCCAGCCAGTGCCGTCGCCATCGCGACAGAGTCAGATCCATTGCCGTGTCGCCAACCGCCAGACTCGCTTGTGGCCTCTAGATCTAGCAGAGCACGCTGGACACGAGGAGCGACTCAGCGGAACACTGGCCATTCGAGGGCCGCCAGCAGAGGGAGAGGTTGCGGCCAAACTCCGATCACTCACGCCAGCCATGGTAGCCACCAAAGGAGGATGAAAAGGAGAGGGAAAAGAAGAAAAACCCCACCTCGAGAGCTCCGCCTAGGGAGGAGGCATTGTGATAGGAGCGGACGCGGGGTCTCGATCTTCTGGTGAGATACGAAGAGGGTAATTTCGATAGGTGTCAGGAGACCTAAATGATCCGGCTTCCAACCCCACAAGGAACTGAAAATCCCGAAGATCGCTAAACCACCACGACGAGCGTTATCGACCGAACCAGAAGCGCGATCGACCTGTCCACGAAGGACGGTTCCTGCAAGCAACCGAAGAACGAGTAAGAAGACAAGATAAGAAATCTCACAATTGTGAATATATTATTAAGATCAAACACAAGTTGGGGTTTCGAAAACTCGGTCTTGTTGGTCTAGCCGACATAAGAAGAACCGAGGTGATATCTCACACGAACGTGACGAAATCAACTAAACAAAACCCAACGAAGACGAGACACGGCGGAGGCCCTAAATAGTTAGGAGGGCAGGGGTGGGGCGCCCAAAGTGGGACCCACACGTGCTGGACACAAACCCTAGGGATACACGGGCTTTGGGCCCAATAATACGGTGACACAGCGCCGGGCAGATTCTGGGCATCTCCGTAAAACTCGAATTCTTGCTGATCCATAAAGAATTTTGTGGCGGGGTCAGATTTGTTAGAAAGATGATCTCGACATCTTTCCGTGAAGTGGTCGTACGTCGAAAACCGAGTCCGTATGTGTCCTGGGCGTCTGTTTTTGCGAGGACTGCTCCTGGATGCGCGAATCCGAGTTGGCCATGAATTCGACGTCCTCTCTGCTTGGTCCCAGTTGGCGGCGCCCCTTGGAACGTGAACCTCTCTTGGTGATCTTCCTTTGGAAGGGGGTTGAATGGTATGGCATGGGGATTCATACCGTCTCGACACTTTCCATCTCCGTCGGCTGACGTAGGGGCCGATGATGTAGCGGACGTAGTGGAAATAGTCAAAGTAGTCGAAGTAGGTGTCATAGGCTTGCCGGTGATGTCCTCATCATCCCCCTTTCTTGATTTTGAGTTGTCCGCGACTAAAGCGTATTTCCCTGCAAAAGGTTAGTAGCAATAACAGGCACTGCAACAGGCATATCGTTTATAGCATGACAAGCATCTTTACTAGTCAAATCAGCATGTGTAGGATCCTTCAATTTTATTTCAGATTTATTGGAACTTGATTCTTTCCTTTCAGGCATGTTTGATTCTTTATCTACAATGAGTTTTTCAATTTTATTACATTCCTGCTTCTCTTTTATCACTCTTTCAGCATTAGCTTTCGTTATCTCCACAGGGGTCATCGGTACTAGAACAACTTTCTTGCCTTTAAACTTAAACTCATATTTATTAGTTCTACCATGATGAACAACATCTCTATCATATAGCCATGATCTACCCAATAAAAGTGAACATGTTTCCATAGATACAACATCGCAATTAATTTGATCATGATAGGAACCAATAGAGATGGGTACTCGAACGGTTTTAGTTACCTTTAACTTACCACAAGAGTCGAATCATTTAATCATGTACGGATGTGGATGTGGACTCGGTGTTAAGCCAAGCTTCTCAACCATATCCATGCTAGCAAGGTTATTGTGGTTACCTCCATCAATAATGACTTGAACAGCACGATCCTTGACAAGGAATCTGGTTTGAAAGTGATTATGTCGGTGGTTTTTTTCTTCGGTGTTACAATCCCTGTCCTCAGGTGGTGCAAGTGGCACATCTTTCAATTGTCCTTTGTCATCTTTGTCATCTTTCTTTCCAGATTGACCTATCATTGTTAGTGCCAGAAAAGAAAACACACAATTGTATATTCCCATATCAACTATCAACACACAAAAGGTCTCACACTCAAACCAATCTCTTTGCTCTTACAAGTTCTTACCTAGGAAGCAGTAGGTGCGATCGGTGACTGGTTGAGGATAACTTGAAGTCAGAAGTGGACAAGCGATGGCTAGAATCCGTCCCTATGCCATGCGGTTAGTAGAAAGTGGAGTTTGGACAGTCTTTATATGTCGCAAAGGAATAAACTATAACCACAATAGTTAATTCAAATTGAATAAGTGTTCAAACAACGGTACTGTGCTGGTACTAGGCTAGACCATGCTAGATACGCGAGCCTAATCACAGATGTAGTCACAGAACATCTGTTAAACAAAGATGAAGCTCCTCAAATTTTATCTCCTTTCTTTTTTTTCCTCACCTTCCTACTATTTTTTTCACTGATTTTTTTTTCTGATGAGAGCACCTTTCTTATAATTTGTGCGGCCCTTTTTCTCAATTGCACATGTTTTTTTTCTATTCTTAGGTGCGGCTTTTAATTGGCACCTGCCTTTTTCTTTGTTTTCTATTTTATTTACAGAATATGCTCTCGGTGCAACTTGTACTAAAAGGGAAACAAGGCTGAATTTGGTACTCCCTCTGTTTTAAATTATAGTTCACTGTTGACTTTTGATACCGGATTGCTTTGGCTCCTTTCTACAGATGCAAGACCCAAAAGCTGGACAGATCAAGGGATAAGGTTTTTGAGGATTGCATTCATTGAAAATTCGACAGATATCTTGGTTTGTCGATGTAGTTAATAAATTGCTTTGAGAGATTAAAATATTACTCTATCCGGTGAAAAAAAAATGGCAAAGTTGATTTTTGGACGCGCCTTTGACTATTCGTCCTATTAAAAAAACTATGTAAGTTATCATTTATTTTATTGTGATTTGTTTTATCAATAAAAGGTACTTTAAACATGCCTTATATTTTTACTTGTTTTTGTCAAATTTGTTAATAAGAAATTTGAAAGTTGAAGGGGTTTTTTTTTTTGCATTTTTGTCTAGAAATTCGTACAAGGCGGATCGGTCAACGGAGAGCAATTAGACAATCGGTTTATTTGGTGACGTGGTACAAAAAGGGGAAAGGGAATAGGTGTTGGATGGCAGACGCTCAGCTAATGCGATGTTTTTGTCCAGGAGATTCCTGGACGAAAGATCGGTCGATGGAGAGTGATCAGATAGCCAGTTTTTTTCGATGACGTGGTTGGAAAACATGAAAGGGTAAAGATGTTGGATGGCAGGTGCGCTCGCCGTTGAAGTTGCTCGGCGGGTCGTAGCTGCACACGATGAAGACGCCGCGGTTGGCGGCGCAGACGACGCGCGTGGACTTGCGCCACACCACCTGGGTGTAGTGGCCGCACACCTTGCCAGGGTTATAGGTGTTGGTGTCATCGTGGTAGTCCTTCTTCTCCCCCACCCACGACCCCACCGCGTCCGCCACGCTCAGCCCTCCCCGCCGACCCCCAGAAGTTGTTCTCGCCGTACGGCCCGCCGAAGTGCACCAGCTTGCAGTCACCGGCGCGCTTTGCCGCGTAGCGCCGCGCGTAGTCTGCCCTATACCAAGTACCATTCTTTGTCAAATATCAGGATGATCACTAGTAGCTCTTTACTTTGTTGTAGTAGTCAGCCATGGATTGCGCACCCTTACGCGCAGTTGCAAGTTGTCGACGGATCTGGATCAATCTCGCCCTCGAGTGGGAGGTGAACATGCGTTCCAGTGCCTCCCAGACGTCAGCAGTCGCCGCTAAGAAGAGTACTCGAGAGAGCACACTTGGCTCCAGCGTGGAGAGAAGGGTTCCGAGCACCATTTGGTCATGTTGAACCCACTGCTGATATGCGGGATTTGGGAGTTGGGACATCGACCTCCTCCCCCTTCTCGTTGGCCTTCTTCACCGTAGCTTCAGGTGCCTTTGAGGATCCATCAACAAATCCCAGGAGCTGCTGCCCTCGGAGATATGGCAGCAGCCGAGCCTTTCACAGAAGGAAATTGTCCCGCGACAACTTGATGTTGATGGGGTGGCTAAAGCCTAGGCTAGCGCCGGCAATTAATGGCTACACTACCGGACGAACTTGCCATGACTTCAGTAGATGGTGTCTAACCTAACGCTCTGATACCATGTAAAAGTACTGGCAATCAGATTGTTGCACCACACTCAACTGAGTTGCGCTGGCCTGAGTATATAGATGGCGGTGAAAGCACCGGAGGAATTACATGAGCTGTTACAACAGACTCAATCAGATATACACAAAGTTCAGTATGTATCTAACAGAATACGGTTAGCTAAGTGATCGCTATCTTCAACACAGGATACCGTTGTGTATCAGCCCCCTATTATTATTTGTATAGATAATTCAGTGTAACATTTTTTAGTATTTTTTTAAGCTTTATGAGGATTTTTTCCTCAAAAATCTCTTTTTTTTTTCCCTGGGGAGCTCACTTGGCTGGTCGAGGTGCTGCCTGTCCGAGGACAAGGAGCACAGGAAGAAGGTGGAGGCCAAGAACTATATGGAGAACTACGCCTACAAGTAACATGCGCAACACCATCAAGGACGAGAAGGTTGCCTCCAAGCTCCTAGCTGCGGACAAGAAGAAGATCGAGGACCCCATCACTACAGGAATGGCGGCTAAAACCCCCGACACAGGTCAAAATACCGCTGACATTGACCTTTGTCGGCGGCGCCGACAAAAGTTCGCCGACCCTGCTTGGCCGACACAGCCGAATTTTGTCGGCGGCCCCGCCGAGCGGTCCGTCTATATCGGCAGCTACAAAGGCCGCTGACATAGCCTTTGGCAAACAGCCCGATCCTATCACGGCGCTCTGACTTGTGGGGTCCAAGTCACGAGCGAGAAGGCGACACGTGTCAAAAGCTATGTCGGCGGCCAGCTGGAAAACTGCGGACACAGATCCTTCCTGGCAAGCTCCCAGGGCCCTCTGGCACTAATCTATGTCGGCGGCATTTATATAGGCTGCCTACATAGATGTGAGCTATGTCAGCAGCATTTAGTTAGGCCGTCTACATAGACGTGGTTTGTGTCGTCGGCATATCATTAGGCCGCCGACATTGCCCTTGGTCTGTGTCGGCGGCTCACATATGGCCGCCAACACTGTTATGTTGGTAGCAGCAAATATTGCTGCCAATTTATAAAAACCCTCAAATTCAACCTGCAAAATATCCCAATTCCCAGCATATATCCAATTCCCAATTCACACATTCTCATGCACACATATTTAGAAGCTTGCCACCACGATTTCGAGCCCAAATACAACCACATCATCTCAAAACACTAAATAATTGATGAATACAACCAATACAACCACATCATCGCAAAACACTAAATCATCGAAACCACATATATACAAGTCATATAAGAAAGTCCACATACAAGGCACATAGTTCGAATAGATAGAAAGTATGGAAAGAACGAGGGGAAGACCCTAACTACATCTCGTGTGGGCCGCCGCTACTCAAGTCGTAGTCGGGGTCAGGATTGAGGATGTTGGTGACAAACTGCTCGAGCGGAGATCCCGTGCCACTGTCAACATCCCCCTGCGAAGCAATCACCGCCGGCGCAGCCGTACCCGAGCCGGACGCCTGCAAAAGATAAAATGTCATATTTCGATAATTAGAGGTATTGCATTATTTGGATGAAATGACATGGTTGTAAAATTAGAGGCAATTCATTATAAGTGGATATAAAATTAGACAAATGACATGGATCAAACGACATGGTCGCAAACTTACCCCCGGTGAAGGCCTCGGTGTTGGTGGAAAGTACGCCATTGGAAAATGTGGTGGTGGCACGAAAGCATGAGCAAAAGTTAGGGCAAACTGTGTGGCTGGGGCTCCCTGCGTCTGGGTCATCACCGCAGGCATCTGCGGCTAGCTGGAGGTGCCGGTCTCCGCCTGCTGGAACCCATGCTGATCAATAGGAGATATTAGCAAATGAACTTAGCTGGAATGACAAATTTGCGAGCAATGCATGTGTAAATACCTATTGGTACAGCCGCAGGAGGAGCAGGTTCTGTTCTTGGATGGCCTTCATATTTTCCATGGCCGCATGCCGCTCCCTTCGCTCCTCCTCTCGCTCCCTACGCTCCTGCTCTCGCTCCGCATCTCGCTGCGCCTTCTCCTCTGGAAGCTGCCGGTTTTGTTCTTCCAATTCAGCGATGTGCTTGTTCTGAGCTGCGGAGGCCTGTCATCGACGTCTCCTGACCTCTGGCTTGTCCGCGTCGGGAGGCACGACGACGTTCATACCGCCGTACCTGCCGTGAGCCCGCCCACCAAACTGGTCGTACAGGAGCACAGGGTCAACCGGCATCTCCTCGAGATCAACATTTCCCCGTGCTTCTCCCTCAAGGCCCCAGTGTATGTATCCTGCCAATAATTGAGTTGTGTGATATTTGCTCGAGAACGACGGTTGTCTAAAGAGTTGAAATAACAAGTTTGAAGCACTTACAATCAGCGCCTGAGCAGGCGCCGGCATCGGTGGCTGGGTCCCGTCTAGGTGCACACGGGGCGTGTGTGCAACCCTCCAAACCGCAAATCCCGAGGGTTCAACCCCTGTCTGGTACTCCTGCGTGGAATTTAATAATGACCTAATTAGATATAGTTATGAAATGTAATTACTTCTATGGGATAAAAGATAAGTGTGCTTACTAGGTCTCGTGCCACGTGACCCATGTCGAGGCCTCCCATGTAGGTGTTGCACAAACCTGCGTGGACTTGCATTTACGAAACGCTTTTCTTTCCCTCCTAAATGGGCGATTGAGCGGAAGAAATCGACGGTGACAGTCGAACCAACAAGCCTTGCCCCCCTTTTTCAATTTGAATGCATCAGTGTTACGCATGCATTTAGGGCACGACGAGGTTCCATGCGTGCTCCACCCCGAAAACATACCATAGGCCGGGAAGTCGTGAATTGACCACAGGTAGGCGGCTCACATCCTAAAGTTCTGGCCCTTGTAGCTATCATGTGTGAAGACCCCTTTGGTCCACAGGTCACTCAGCTCTTCTACAGGTGGTTGCATAAATAAGTCCAAATTTTTTCCAGGAGAGTTGGGCCCGGGTATGATAACAGAAAGAAACATGTACTCTTCCTTCAGGCAAAGTTGAGGTGGAAGGTTGTACGGGATGGCAAATACTGGCCAGTAAGAGTACGGGTGTGAGGTCATATTAAATGGTGTGAAACTGTGAACCCATCAGTGGATAGACCAATACGCACATTTCTAGGATCGGCTGCAAATTCAGGATGTTACTGGTCAAAATGCCTCCAGGCTTCTGCATCTGACGGATGAATCATCACGCCTTCCTTTCTACGTTTGCCGTCTTTGTGCCACCTCATGTGCCTAGCCGTGGACTTAGACATGTACAGACGTTGCAGGAGTTGAGAGATGGAAAAGAAACGAAAGGTTTTCTGAGCAACCGTTGTCTGTCTGTCTACACCATCTCGTCCTTTAATTACCACGTACCGACTCTCGCCGCAATGCTTACAATGAGTCAGCCCAGAATCGGTCTTCCAGTAAAGCTTGCATAACTTTGGACAGTAATCTATCCTCTCGCACGGCTTGCCTAACACGCTAAGGAGCTTCTTCGACTCATACAGATTTGGAGTCATCTTGTGTCCAACTAGAAGTAGCTAGTCCAACAGCTTGCACAGATCGTTGAAGCAATTGGCTGGGAGGTTGTATTTCGTCTTAACGGCCGTTAGATGCGACACCGCCGACAGCACGGTCACATCGGTTCGCTCATGGAGTGGCTCTTTGGCAGATTCAAGAAGTTCCTCGAATTTCTGTGCAAGTGGCTGGGACTCTTTCTTAGGAGAGAGATCGAAAGCCCTACCCACATCATCCGTTAGCTCGTCCAACCTATCGACCTCAACTTCGTCGTAGCCCTCCCCAAAATCCACAGGGCTAGGCACCGGCGCCGGACGCTTCCTTTCTCCATGATATACCCATACAAAGTAGTTTGCCTTGAAGCCATGCCTACAGATGTGCTCGCTAATTTCCCTCTTCGACCTCTTCTCCGTGTTTGAGCAAACCGCGTAAGGACAAGGCACTTTTGCTATGTTAGGGTTGGGGAATCTTCGAAAAGCTTTTTCGACGAATTCTTCTGCCTTGTCGAACCACTCGTCTGTGTGCTGCCCAGACCTCATTCATCCATCGTACATCCACTTTCGATCTTCCATCGCTTAATCACTATATGTACAGTCATATATGTTTTAAATTCTAGTTCTATACATTTATTGAACAATTACAGCAAGTCAACAGATTACACCAAGTAGATGAACATATATATTATGTGCCGACTTATAGGTCCACCGCACGACAAAAACGGTCCATGTCTGGCTAAATAGGAGGGCTTATCTACCCACGGATGTTGCTATGATTATGGTGGTCGTGGTCACGGGAGGTACGCAGGTCGGAATTCTGGCAGCATAACCCCGCAGTCCCCCAGTGCAACGACGGGTACGGCGTACCACTTATATTATGCACTAGGAGGACGACAGGGTTACTGAAGGGAAACGCAGGCCCTACGCTAGCACAGAATCAAAATTCTACCGCCGAGACCCAGGACCCCCTGCAAGTAATTGACCACAGATCGAGTTACCTTACGACGCGCAGTGCAGCGGAAGATGAGTCGATGAAGCCGGTTCAATCGATCTGCGCGTAGTTGTAAAGAAGTGGTCGTTCACGGCGATCCCATCGCCTCCTCCTCGCTGGTCCTCAACGTCCCACGAGGTGCCCCTGGCCGATCCCCATGGCACGGCCGCCGTCGGCGAGGTCTACGAGCTCGCTGATATTCGCGACCTCCCCGCGCAGCCTGTTTTCGAAAGGATGCCCCGGCCTCGTCCAGAGTCTGTTTTCGACTATCTTAGACACTACGGACAAGCCCACGACGAGAGCTTTCCAACGCATCCAGTCCCATTGCCAAATTCCCTTTGGATCAACGGGAATCTGCGAAACAAGGTCTTGGCCAGAAACTGGACGTGAACAGATCACGTCGTCTTCTTCGGTTCATCTTGCGGTTGATCAAGCCAGCGCCCTAAGTGTTGCGCCTCTACAAAAAATACACACATCCGGTAATCGGAATCTACCCACGGCGACGTGCTAGCACCAGTCGCAGGCGAGGGAGAGAGGTGACGGCTAGGGTTTGTACCAAATTCTACCAAATAGTATTAAATTATAACGATTATAAAAGGCACATAAATAATTTGTGTTGTGGAAACAATTTTTCCATAGTGAATCACATTCACAAACTATGCCCATGAATAATTCCAATGAATTAATCACATTAACTCGTTCCGGGCCAATCATATTGTCCTAATAAATATTCATTAAGCAAGTCAGCCTACTAACAAATTAGTCGGTAAGGTTCAAACTTTGAATCCTATTTACAATCTTACCCATTAGTCGTACAACCCCAACCAACCGCTGAGGCACCATGGCAGTAGAGGAAACTCACCAGGCTACCAGCACTCGAGGCATCCGGTGCCGAAGTGGTCCTCCAACCCCATAAGCCATTTACAGCGTGGCTGTATCGTTGCTCGGGATCCATATTCCAGCGTGCAGCGGGGCTTTCCGACCAACTCGAGCTCATGCGAGCAGAACTGAGTGGCGCCGAGCAGATCTGAGCAGCCCGCGACCAATTCGATCTCTACGGAGCAAAGCTGAGTAGCGTCTAGCAGTACTAGGCACCATCGAACAACACCGAGTGACCGAAACAACAATTTGCTAATCACCGATTAGTCCGACTAGCGCCGAGCAGTGTCGACCATTACCGGCACATTATCGAACAGGACCGAGTTACCCAAGAAACAATTTGCTCGTTACCAAGCAGTTCAGGTAGCGCCGAGTAATTTTGAGCAATACCGAACAACATCAAGTCAACCGAACAACAATTTGCTCCTTACTGATCTATCCGGACACCAACATAACGCATGCATGCAAAAGGATATCAAGATGAACTAATCTCATCTGCTCAGATCAATCAAATTAATCCATACTATGACTAATCATATTAGCCCTTTACTAGATTCTCCCGGGTAGCCTACCATGCCAGATCAAATATCTAGCCATTCACTACCCTTTTGTGTGTACATACGAATAGTTCATAAGGCCATGCATATGCATGATGACACTTCACCTAATCAAATTAGCATGAATATGTCACAAATTGCATGCACAGCCCGCACATTCAGTCAACCTCCTGCGCGGCGCGGGGCGATCTGCGCCGCTGCTCGCCGAGCGGCGGCGCGAAAGACGGCGGCTCGCGGGGAGGCGGTGCGAGGCGGTGTCCGCTCGCTGAGCAGCGGCGCGTGGGACGACGGCGGCTCGCGGCGGGACGGCGCGGGGCGGCGACGCACGGAACAGCGGCGGATCGTGGGGTGGCGCTCCCTCGACCCTGGCACCCCGACACCGCCAGCGACGACATTGCCCACCCCAACCTCGTGCGCCAGTGCCGTCCCGGCCGCCCCCAACCCCACACGCCGTCGCCGCATCTGGGGCGCCCCCACCGTCATTCACCGGAGCTGCCCCGACCATCTCCAACCTCGCGCGCCGGCTCCACCCTGGCCACCGGGCTCACCATGACCTCGCGCACCGGCACCGCGCCGGTCTCCCGTCCTTAATGCCGCCATCTGCCATATTTACTTAGCAAATTCACCGGATTACTTAGGGAACCCGCTGTGAAAATGTAATAGTTTTGTACATTTACTTTGCATTACGACAAAGTAATGCATAGTAATCATTTTTTGACTGCTTTTTTCTTTTGTATGTATGGATAATTGAAAGTAATGAGAAGTAACTTGTCTAAAATTTTGATTACTTTCTCCAAAACATAAGCGCGCCTTTTTTGAACACGAGTACAGACAAAGATTATATCATCCATCGAAAGTAATGAGAAGTAACTGGTCTAAAATTCTGATTACTTTATTATTTTGGCTCGAAAAATCAAAAGTAATCAAAAGTAATCGATTTGAAAAGAAGCAACTCGAAATTTCAAAATAAATCGACATGCAGCCCATGATTTTAGGGCAGTTAATGCCCCCACGATTTTAGGATCTTGCCTCCCAGCGAATTACTTTCCGTGCTGAAACAAGTTCAATTCGGTTGCTCCAATTACTTTGAAATGCGACCATTTACTTTCGGGTTTGGCTGGCTCGCGTGGTTCGCTGGGATGGCTCGGGTGTAGATTAGCTTAATCTACACCCAGGGGTAGATTAGGGCCTCCGTGTATATATATATATATGTGTGTGTGTGTGTGTGTGTGTGTGTGTAGAGAGAGAGAGAGAGAGAGAGAGAGAGAAATGCTAGCGTGCACCCCAGAGCACGGGCCTCTCCGTGCTCCCAACTCGTTTTCGAAATCCGAGATGCCTAACAACTGATCCAAACCGTTGATCTTGTTCGTCTCACTGAAATCTGGCCAGTGACCAAGTTTCATATTTTTTTGAATTTATTTACTATTTGTTTCTGGTATATGCCCTTGCAATTCATCTATGAATCTAAATTGGAAAATAACATATACGGGTATATACTCTTAAAAATACCTGTACGGGTATATACTCTTAAAAATAACATATACACGGATATTGTGACCTTTTTTATTGCCTTTAAAATTGGAACATAGCAGAATGTTAGGAAGTATATATGCTTAAAGAAAAGACTAAAACAAAATACACTGAAAGTTCAAAAAGGAAGAATACATGCATGTATATGTACTGAACGTACTTGCAAATAAAAGGAAGTGTATATGCTCGTATGATATGTGAACCGGCACTAATGTGAAGTTTATGCTATCAACTTTTTCGTTGAAAAATAATTATGTGGAGGTATTTTGACCCCAGTAATTGAAATGTATTGTATGCATCTAAGTGTGGAAGTATATACCCTACGTGATTAATAAATCAAACATATTGACAACTAGTCAACGAATATTAATCAAGTCAATTTAATACTCCTTTCAATGTGATAACGGGTATCAAAGGTGGCAACCCGTTAATCAATCAATTGTAGGATATTTTGAGTATTTGAAAATGGATGGCAGATCGCAATAGAGCCTAGGCTCCATGGAGCCTCGAACAGGCTTCCTATATATATATGTGTGTGTGTGTGTGTGTTTCTACTATGAATTCTATTTAAAATTCAAAATTTAAAAGGTTTTTTTTTTTCTGCAAATCAGTATTTCCCGAGGGCCCGAACGAACCACAAAATAAAACCAGGAGGCAGGTTATTCGCGTGGTCCTCGCGAATAAACTGCGCGCTGATCACTCGCGAGAGCCACATGGCCCTCGCGAGTACAGGTGGACCGCCGACCACGTGTCCCGTGCCCCGTGCGAACATGGGCCTTGCAGGTCTAACGCGAGGGCAGAGTGGCCTTCATGATAAAGCCGCCCAGGCCCTGTTATTCATGAGGGCTGACTGGAACCCTCATGAATAGTTATTCATGATGGCCAAGCCCTCGAGGGGCCTTGCAGGTCTAACGCGAGGGTAGAGTGGCCTTCGTGATAAAGCCGCCCAGGCCCTGTTATTCATGAGGGCTGACTGGAACCCTCACGAATAGTTATTCATGAGGGCCAAGCCCTCGCGTGATTTCGTTATTTGCAGATAAGTTGACGCGAGCACTGTTACGAGAAGGCTACGGTTTTGTTTGCAAGGGTTTTTGGCCCTCGTGATTTTTTTGTAAGATTTATAGTATTTTTAGATTTAAATGGTGGATCCCTTGCTACCTGTAGTTTAATACTCCATGTACGTAGATGCGGTAAGTGTCGTCAATTCACCATTACCTTACCTAAACCGTAATTTGAATAAAAAGCTCAAATTCTAAGTGCATGCTTGCAGGGCTCCACTCCTTCAAGTCAGGCTCAGGGAGTCGATCAGTACGCAGGGCGCGGGTGTGTGGATGCAGGGGCTGGCGGATTTCTAGACCTACTACAAACCATCCCTTTGCTCTTCCCTGCACCGGACATCGCTCCTTCGACCACCCCTCCTTCGATAATCCCTTCAACGGACGGAACTCCTTCAATCTTCCCTCCAGCCGACGGTACCCCTTCGATCTCCCCTCCCCCAGACAAGAACCAGTGATGAATGGATGGATGTTGTGTATGGAGAACTTGTATATGTGATATGTGTACGGCGAACTTGTGTTTACGTGGAACTTATGTGTGTATGTCCCTATGTGATTGTGATATGTATGTGTGAATGTCCAGTTGCGAATGTGGACGTGGATGATTTGTGAATGCTATTTTTTTTTCCGGACAGGAGGGCTACTGTTTTGTTTGTCATAAGGGCTACGGTTTTGTATGCGAGGGTTTTTGTCCTGCAAAGGGTGTGCCAGGCCGGACTCTTGCCTGGGTTGTGGGGGTGCAACTCTAACCCCCACACCAACTAAGCATCGCGCAGTTCGCGTATTCTGGCCCTCGCGATTATGGTACATCCCAATAGTGGTAGATAGTATGAGTAGATATATACCGTCTGACCTGGTTTTTGAGCAACGACCATGCGTCTTCATCCCCAAGCTTGTCGACGCGGTGGTAGGGCTCCATGGCCTTCATCCCTCGGGCCACGGTGTCGTCCCTCGTGGTGACAAGCACCCGGCTTCCCGGCGCACCATGGCTGAAGGGCGTCTTGAGCAGGTCGTTCCATTCTCTGTCGCCCCACATGTCGTCCAGCACCAGCAACAACTTCTTGCCCGCGATGGCGTCGACGAGAGCCTGCACGAGCAGCGCCCTGTCCTGAACCTGAGGAAGGACACCCTTGGCAGCGGCGATGGCCGTCGATAGCAGCCCAGCGTCGGTGAACTCTTGTGTGACGCTGAGCCATATCTTGGTGCCGAACTCGTGCTGGATGGTGTCGTCGTTGAAGACGCTCTTGGCGAGGGTGGTCTTGCCGATGCCGCCGACGCCGACGATGGCGAACACGGCGACGTTGTCTCTAGTGTCGCCGCCGTCCACCTTTGACACGAGCTTCTCCACCAGCGCTCTCGTGTCGTCTTGGATCTTCTCCCCGACCAGGCCGGACGCGTCCAGCACGGGGTCGGTCTTGCGCGCATCGGAGGAATGCCGGGGGCGAGCGAAGCTCTGCTCCTGGTACGCCTCCAGCTTGACGAAGCTGAAGTCAGCCCTAGACTTGCAGATGCCGTCGAGCCTCTGGTTGAGCTTCTTGATGCGGCTGCCGATGTCGTGGGCGAACACCGGATGCCGCAGGCAGAACAGCAGCGGGTTGCAGCATCCTCCCTTGCCTTCTGTCTCCATGGCCTTGAGGCCGCAGAGGTCGAGGATGTCGGTGGCGTCGTACATGGCGAGCTTCAGCTCCCTCACCCACCCCTGCACGCTCCGGTCGGTGATGTTCCGGCGGTCGGCATCGGCGAGGTACTCCTTGAGGCTCCGCAGCTTCTCGTCGAGGTTGGTGATCTCGCCGGTGACGCGCAGCAGCGCGCTCACCTCGTCCTCCACCGTCTGCTTGATGAGGTCGCCGACGTAGCACGCGAAGGCGTCCAGGACGATGGCCATGGCTTGACCTTGATGGATGTGATGTGCACTGGAGTGTATGGTCCTGGGCTGGTTAGGCCTTTGTTATGTAGAATTGATATGCAGCTAGCTAGCTCGCCGGCGCACTGAAGCAGCTCTCATGCATCCTGCAGCTGCAGCCGTTGCTGCCTGCTGCCTGCCACGGCATGTGGCTCTACAGTCGCCGGAGTAAATACCATTCATGGTACGATGGCCATGGCTTGACCTTGATGGATGTGATGTGCACTGGAGTGTATGGTCCTGGGCTTCCCGTTCGTAATCTTCACCGTGCATACATGTGCATATATGTATCCCGAAATGCTTTCCCATATCTCAAGTGATTCGATGCTTTGCTTGGGTTAAGGATAAGGAGGTGGGGCCCGCCGCCACGCTGGCGCCTCCCCAGCCAATCATAGCTCGTGGCCCGGATTTTCTGAGATGATTTTTTTCCTGCAGATATTTTTGTTGCTTTCCACCAATCCGCGACGGCGACGTCACAGGATCTTATGCGCTCATGCAACTGCGGTTCCGGTGACGTGGCGGTGGTTGATTGGCTCGGTTAGGCTTCACGGTGGGTGTGTGCATGGCGTTCCAGGTTGGAGCACGGGATGGAGGCCCAAATAATGCAACATGGGAGGAAGCGTTCCTGTCGACGGTTGAGATATCGATCTCAAGTCAACCAAGGTTCTTGAGAAGGTGAGATAGGAGACACGCCGAACAAAGCGAAGGTGATATTTGTCTCCAAGTCATAGGAAAGATCTTTTTTCTTGTACATGACGTATCATTTCCTTAGATTGTCCCCATCGTCTGCATATGCCTTGACCTGGTGGATATGGGAGAAGTTGTCCCACTCGGCGCTAGATAGCCCAGCGGCTATGGAAGTGAGCAGCTCCTGTGTGCAGTCTAGCAGCATCTGCCTTGGGTGCACATGTTTTAGGTATTTTGGGAGTGCTTCCATTTTGTAATCCTCCAACCTGAGCCTGTGGAGTGCAGGCACACCTTCCAGCACCTTGAGCTTTGGGCACATCACAATGACAAGGTTTTGCAATTTGGGGAAATTAGTGATGCTCTTTAGGTCGGGGTTTTCAGACACTTCAAGCTGAGCGACGGAGATGAAGCTCTCTAGGGAGCTGAGGCGTTGAACCTTGTATATATATAGCTTTTTTAGTGCCCTTGCATGGGAGGCAAGGCCAGGAGGAAGGCGCCTGAGCTTGCAACCCTCGATCTTAAGTAGATCCAAGGCAGGCATGGCTTGCATATATTCTGGTAGCAACTTTTCCTCCCACTCCCACTCCTTCCATTCCACCATTCCTGCTAAATCCATCCGACGCAATCTGGGAAACACACCAAGGGATGAACGGTGGTGGTGCCGCACCCACACGAATTCAGGACCAACATGCTCGATGGCCGGAGCACGGCGGATCTGAAGGATCTCCAAACAGGGGAGCTGAGACAGACCATCAGGGAGTTGGACACAGCAGGCTAGATTGTCCATCAGTAGGATCCTCAGGCTCATCAGGGGCACCGCTGTTGCTTCCACCAATGACATCCACTTTGGCAACCGACGCCCAAATAATCCAATCATATTAAGATATTCCAAGCAGGTGGGAGGGCACAACTGATCAAACACCTCCTCAGTCCGTTGTTGCTCTTCCTCGAAGATGCCTTCTCCTAGTCTGCTGGTGCACTCCAATAATAGATAGGTAAGGCGCACCTTTTCTTTGAGCATGGCCTTCATGGCTGATGAGGTGTCATGTACATTCTCTAGGCCAAACAATTCAAGAACCCTTAGCAGGGAAACTGGTCCCAACTCCCCTAGACTGCACCAATCACCATCACTACATGCCGGAAAGCCACGTATTGACCTTAAATTTGTTAGATTGTGGAATCCCCGTGGTATATCATGTATACTCGAGCCACCGAGGTCGAGATGACTTAATTGCCCCAGCTTCGTAATGCTATTAGGAAGTTTCACCAAACTTTTACAACCCATAAGACTAATGTGTTGTAGGAATTTCATCTTGCTGATGCTTTCTGGTAATTTACATGCATCGCTTTTGTCAATGCACAAATACCTCAAGTGCTTGAATTCAGAAAGAGATTCAAGCAACACGTTAACACATTGTGCAAAATTTAGGTGCAAAGTCCGCAAACTTTTAAATGTAAATAGAGAATCACCAAGAATGCTTATATCTATATGTCCAACCCATACTAGTGTCCTAAGTGATAACTGCCCTTCTAGGGATCTGCAATTAAATTTATTGGATTTCAATCCTTCTGTTTGTATAGATAGCCTGAGAAGGTTTTGTGTCTTGACTTTAGTGATATCAATTTCCTCACTATGAGCTACTAGTGCTTCATCCTGTGCCACATAATGCGCAAATGAGCGGACAACATCGTGCATGCTGCAAATCCAATCATCAATCCACCTTGCATCTCGCTCTATAAGGTTCCTCCATATCAACTCCTTATAGTACCCTTCTCCTAATTCTTCTAAATTATCCATGTTGCCATGAATGAATCCTTCACTAATCCACATGCCAACAATTCGTTCTCGATAAAACATATTATTTTTAGGGAGAAGAGAGTAGTGCAGAAAGCACTGCTTCAGACAAGGAGACAAATATTCATAGCTCAAGTATACTGCATAGTTTAGCTCGTGGGGCATTTCAGATACTGACCACAAGGTGTCGTGTGTTAGTACCTTCTCCCAATCACCTCGTTGTATCCTCCTTTGGCACAAAAGTCCTCCCATGACTTTTATAGCTAGAGGTAAACCATCACATTTTGATATAATTTTCATTCCAATATCCTTCAGCGTATCAACATCAGGCCCATCTTTCTCGCGTGACACTACCTGTCGGGAATTTAAACCTATTAGATTCATATGAAATTGTCTAATGAATCAGAAATTTCATTGTTATTTATTTGAAGCTACATTTACTATCAACATAAACTAATGAAGATCAATCGATAACAAACCGCCACGACTAGAGTGAGAACATCAATCGACGACAAACTGTCATGTGACTAGCGTGAACACCCACATTTATAAATGCAAGCAAGATGATCCACACATTTGCGTGCTAGATCTTGTTTTATTTAAACGTATCAGATTCATATAAAATTGTCTAATGAATCAGAAATTTCATTGTTATTTATTTGAAGCTACTTTTACTATCAGCATAAACTAATGAAGATCAATCGATGACAAACCGCCACGACTAGCATGAGAACATCAATCGATGACAAACTGTCATGTGACTAGCGTGAGCACCCACATTTATAAATGCAAGCAAGATGATCCACGCATTTGCGTGCTAGATATTGTTTTATAATTTTTTTATTCTACCTCTAGCTTATATTGAACTTATTAGTCTTGTAGTAGTTTTTTTTTAGGAGCACTGCAGGGATCCGCCGATTCGGCCCCACAGCAATAACACACCCTCAAAGTGAGACCCGGGTTTTTCCGTCCCCGTGGAGATTTGAACCCAGGTGGTGGGCTTTACACACAAGCACCTTACCACCTGCTCTAGGAGCAGTTCTCCTTGTAGTAGTTGATACAGACTCGTTTTCTATTTTTATTTTAAATTTTATTCATCATAATTTTGTTGTAGTTGATATGGACTCTTTTTTAAGTTCGTATTTGATACAAACTCCTTTTATGTATCTTTTTTTGTATGAATACTTTTCTACTTTTATTTTAAATTTTAATTTATTATCGTAGTCAAAATAAACTATTTCTTTTAATCTAAGCCGTTATAATTCCGACCTACAGTATTTGATGGTGCAGATCTTTACTTTGTTCCCCGATTAACGTGAGAATTTCTAATGTAATTGTGGTGGCTCTATTTAACTCTTTTCATATTTATAATACACTATTTTTATCAATACCTTTGTTCAAATGATTTCTTTTATGAAACATGAACATGTACAAACATTATAAAACAATTGCTAATTGTATTAAGTTTTAATGTTGCTTGAATGAAAAGCCTTTACCAATATTTTTTTGAATGAAAATGTCTATTTGCATGGCCCCCCTAAACAAAAGGGGTGCATAAGCTTAACTCCAGTCCTCAAAAGCCTAGTACCTTGCTCCCTAAAGAGCTTAACCCTTGTCCTCAGAAGCTGGGGTACCTTGACCCCTAAAGTATGTTAAGTGGTGCGAATACACCCATAGGCGGTTTTGAGGGTCGTTTTGCCACAATGGCTGCCTAGGTGGAGAGATAATTTTAGTTATTTCTCCTTCAAATAATTTTTCCCCATGGAGGGACTCATATGTCATTACTATTCCTCCCAACTTATCCCCTACTCTTCGATCTCCCTCTTCTACCAGAAGCATTTCAGGAAGATTTCAGGGAAAGAAAGCCGAGAGAGAATGGAGAGCAAGGTGCCTAGAGGAGAGAAAGAGGGAGGGTGGAGAGAGGTAGAGAGAGAGACGGAGGGAGGAGGAGAGATCACTGCCCGTTGAGCTACCCACCTCACCCCGCAAGAAATGGAGTCATGGATGCCCTTGTTGGTGTGCTTTTGTTGCTGTTTCCTGAGGCAAGCAAGAAAAAGCATGGGAGCTCCTCCGTACTGCTGCAGCTCGCTCTCTTCTGATGGAAGCAAACCAAGGAACAAGAAGGCATTCCCTCCATGGCCAGCTCGCACATTAAATCTAGGCCTATAATAATTAACAGTGTAAAGTTGTTCTTTTGTCTCTGATTAACATGAAAATTTATAGTATTTTAAGATTTAAATGGTGGATCCCTTGCTACCTGTAGGCTGTAGTTTAATACTCCATGTACGTAGATGCGGTAAGTGTCGTCAATTCACCATTACCTTACCTAAACCGTAATTTGAATAAAAGGCTCAAATTCTAAGTGCTTGCAGGGCTCCACTCCTTCAAGTCAGGCTCAGGGAGTCGATCAGGACGCAGGGCGCGGGTGTGTGGATGCAGGGGCCGGCGGATTTCTAGACCTACTACTTGTTGGCAATAATCCCGTGCAATTAGGCATGGAGAGGTGTGTGTTGCGTCGTGTTTATTCTTTCTGTTAGCTACATGCGTGTGTGTGGAACAAGTCTCTGAACCTCGCTGTGTTCGCGGTGGAGATTGGGTATCCGAGGCCGATTCTTGCGCCATGATCATGCATGCTGTGCAGCGCGAGTGGGCAGGAGATCGAGCCGGGTTTGTAGCTGATAGTGGTGTGTACACGTGTGTCTACTTAATCAAAGAAAATCCAAAAAAGCAGCACAAGTTGGCTGCGCCCAAATCTCTCTCGTTCTCGCGTCTGTTCTTCAGAGTTTCAGTTTCGTCAGAACACTGTTCACCGTCTGGCAACGCGATTTCGAGTGAAATTAGCTGGTTCTTGAGTGATTTCGCAGTGCGATTCCATCTCTAGTCCCAACATTTGGTATCAGAGCCTGAGTTCTGAGATCCTTTGGCGGGGTCTGCGATGGCGGACGACGACGGCGTCATCGACACCGGCGAGAACAGCGGCAGCGGCAACACAGGCAGCAATGGAGGCGGCGTTGCGGACGCTGGCCTTGCCACGCCACCGCGCTTGCTACCGGGCACAGGCGGTGCCGTGCGCGAGGTGGTGGTGGAGCGAGTCGTCAAGGACGTGGGCGCGTCGGTGGTCTACCCCGAGTTGACGCGCACGAATTACCATGAGTGGGCGCTCGTGACGAAGGTCAATCTGGAGGCTTCCGGCCTCTGGGACGCGATCGAGGGTGCACACGTCGAGCGTCGCGAGGATCGGCTGGCATTGGCGGCCATCCTTCGCACGGTGCCGTCGGAAATGCGCTCGACGCTCGCGGTGAAGGCAACGGCGAAGGAGGCGTGGGCATCCATCCGCCTGGCGCGAATGGGTGTTGCTCGTGTGCAGGAGGCGCACGCCCAGAAGCTCCTCAAAGAATTCGAGAACATCTCCTTCAAGGAAGGTGAGAGGCTTGATGATTTCTCCGTTCGGATTCAGGATTTGGCCGGCAAGCTTCGCTCGCACGGCGACAAGATCGAGGAGCTGCGCATTGTCAAGAAGATGCTGCGAGTCCTTCCCTCACAGTACTCCCAGATTGCGTTTTCGATCGAGACCCTGCTCGATCTGAAAACCTTGACGGTGGATGAGCCGGTGGGAGGCTGCGT
Source organism: Raddia distichophylla (assembly GCA_005191435.1). NCBI lineage: Eukaryota > Viridiplantae > Streptophyta > Magnoliopsida > Poales > Poaceae > Raddia > Raddia distichophylla. The sequence continues at coordinate 883,774 of SPJY01018096.1, forward strand.
GCGGCAGAGGACCGATTCGACGTCGAGGCGGCGACGGACAAGACGGGGCGCCTGCTCCTGGCGGAGGAGGAGTGGCTGGCTAAGTACAAGCACAAGCAGCAGCCTGAGTCGTCATCCTCCAATGGCAGCAACAAGGCTGGACAACACGGGAAGGCGAAGGGCGGAGCACGTTCTGACGGCGGTGACTCCTCCGTCAAGCTCACGTCCAAGGGCACGCCCCGGCGCCGTGGCAAATGCCGCAACTGTGGCGTCTATGGCCACTGGGCCAGGGAGTGCAAGAACCCACGCCGAGATCAGAAGGAGGTGGCTCATGTGGCACAAGGAGGAGGCCAAGAACCGGCGCTGCTCCTCGCGGTGACAACCGTGGTGCAGTGCGCGGCGACTCCCGTCGCGCCGTGTGCGGCGACCCCTGTCGAGCACCTGAACGAGGCGAAGGCATTCTAGGAGGATTGTGGCGGCGATGTGTGGGTGCTCGACACTGGAGCGAGCAATCACATGACAGGCAACAAGGCGGCGCTCACTTCGCTTGACGAGAAGGTGCGTGGCTCCGTCCGGTTCGGAGATGGCTCCGTCGTCGAGATACGTGGCCTTGGCTCTGTTCTGCTCCAAACCAGGAACAAGGGCCAAAAGGTGTTAACCGAGGTATATTACATCCCTCAATTGAAGAGTAACATCATAAGCTTGGGTCAATTGGAGGATAGGGGGTGCAGGATCGTCGTACAGGGAGGCGTGTGCAAGGTGTTCGACAGTGAGAACACATTGCTCGCGGCCGCACATCGAGCAAGCAATCGCCTGTACCTGTTGAAGATCAATGTGGGTGTACCAATGTGTCTGACGGGGACCACGGATCAAGCATGGCTGTGGCATTCCCGGTTTGGGCACTTGAACTTTCGAGCACTGCGTGAGCTTGGTGCGAAGGGCATGGTGCAAGGAATGCCGGCTGTGGATAGAATGGAGGAGTTCTGTGAAGGGTGTGCTCTTGGGAAGCAGCACCGCACATCCTTCCCGCAGATGGCTGGATACCGTGGCGAATGCGGACTTGATTTGTTCCACGCTGATCTCTGTGGGCAGATTAGGCCGAGCACGCCTGGGGGAAGAAACTACTTCCTATTGATCGTCGACGATTACAGCCGGTTCATGTGGATTGAGCTGTTGAAGTCGAAGGCCGAGGCATTCCAACACTTCAAGAAAGTTCAGGCTTTGGCAGAGAATGAGCAGAGCAGGAGGTTAAAAGCTTTTCGCTCCGATCGGGGTGGAGAGTTCAACTCGCTTGAGTTTGAGGCATATTGCGACGAGCATGGGATCAAACACTTCACCCCAGCACCATATTCACCCCAGCAGAATGGTGTTGTGGAGCGGCGCAACCGCACGGTGGTGGAGATGGCTAGGTGCATGCTTAAGAGCAAGGGGATGCCGGTGTATTTTTGGGGTGAAGCTGTGAAAGGGGCAGTGTATATTCTGAATCGATCACCAACAAGAAGCTTGAAGGGAAGGACACCTTATGAGGCTTGGTATCGTAGGAAGCCCAATGTGTCACACATGCGCACTTTTGGGTGTGTGGCTCATGTCAAACCTCTCGGGCCTGGTGGTGACAAGCTCTCTGATCGCTCTGTGGCCATGGTGTTGCTGGGGAATGAGCCGGGATCAAAGGCTTATAGAGTGTATAATCCAGTCACAAAGAAGGTCCATGTCACCACTGATGTAGTGTTTGAAGAGCAGCGTGGATGGAATTGGTGTGAAGAAGGCAGTGAGTCACAAGACACCTTTGATGTTGAATTCTTCACGGTGGCTGATGAACACAGAGTGCCTCCCTCGCTGACTGATCAAAGAACACCTGGATCAGCCCCTGGATCAAGCTCTTGGAGCCCTGCGACTGGAAGCGAGTCCACACCTGCACAGCAAGGAATTCGCTTTGTATCCCCACTTCCAGGACAGAGCTGTGATTCTAAAGGAGTACCTCAGAGATTCAGGCCTATAAAGGATCTGATGGATACCACAGATGTGGTGACAGAGTATGAGTATAGTGGCCTTTGTCTTGTTGCTGCAGAAGAACCTGCAAGTGTAGAAGAGGCACTTGAAGAGAAAGCTTGGCATGAGGCTATGGAGGCAGAGATGAAATCAATTCTTGATAACAAGACTTGGGAGCTAGCAGTGCTACCACAAGGACACAAGGCTATTGGGCTTAAGTGGATTTTCAAGGTGAAGAAGGATCCAAATGGAAATGTGATCAAGCACAAAGCACGTCTTGTGGCAAAAGGCTATTGTCAGAAACAAGGAATTGATTATGTTGAAGTTTATGCACCGGTGGCTCGAATGGAGACTGTGAGAGTGATGTTGGCACTAGCAGCACATGATGGCTGGGAGGTGCATCATCTTGATGTCAAATCGGCTTTCCTCAATGGTGATCTAGATGAAGAGGTCTATGTACAGCAGCCACCTGGTTTTGGTGATGCTAGTGGCAAAGTACTTAGGCTAAAGAAAGCCTTGTATGGTTTGAAACAAGCACCCAGAGCTTGGAATGCAAGGCTTGATAGGGAGCTGCTTGGGTTAGGGTTTATTAGGAACCCTCTGGAGCATGCAGTGTACACAAGAGGTTCAGAGGAGAATCTGCTGCTAGTTGGTGTGTATGTTGATGATATGATCATAACAGGGCCAAGTATGAAAGAGATTGCCATGTTTAAAGATCAGATGATGAAGAGCTTTAGCATGAGTGATCTGGGCTTACTAAGCTACTACTTGGGCATTGAGGTACACCAAGGAGGTTATGGGATAACTCTGAACCAGAAGTCGTATGCAGGAAAGATTCTAGAAATGGCAGGAATGATGGGCTGTAATCCTTGCCATACACCAATGGAGTGCAGACTAAAATTGAGTAAGCATGGAGATGGTCAGCCTGTGGATGAAACAATGTACAGAAGTATGATTGGCAGTTTGAGATACTTGATCAACACAAGGCCAGATCTTGCATACTCTGTTGGAGTAGTCAGCAGGTATATGGAGGCACCTACAACTAGGCATTGGGCTGCAGTAAAGCAAATCTTGCGCTATATTGCAGGAACACTCAACTATGGCTGCAAGTATGCAAGGAGCAAGATCACTGAACCAGAGCTTGTTGGGTTCAGTGATAGTGATCATGCTGGGGATGTTGATGACAGGAAAAGTACTAGTGGTTTTGTGTTCTTCTTGGGATCAAGCCTTATCACTTGGACATCACAGAAGCAGAAAGTGGTTGCATTATCCTCATGTGAGGCTGAATACATGGCCGGTTCTGCTGCTGCTAGCCAAGGTGTGTGGATCAGTCGTTTTTTGAATCTATTGACAGGAAGAGAAACACCACTAGTGAATCTGTTGGTTGACAACAAATCAGCAATTGCCCTGTGCAAGAACCCTGTGCATCATGAGAGGAGCAAACACATTGATACTAGATTCCACTATATCAGAGATTGTGTGGAAGAAGGCATTGTGGAGGTGGATCATGTTAGCACTGACAGACAGGTCGCTGATATACTAACGAAGCCCCTGGGAAGAGTAAAATTCGTTGAGTTGCGGGAAAGGCTTGGTGTAGTTGAACTGCAACGAGATTAGGGGGTGAATTGTTGGCAATAATCCCGTGCAATTAGGCATGGAGAGGTGTGTGTTGCGCCGTGTTTATTCTTTCTGTTAGCTACATGCGTGTGTGTGGAACAAGTCTCTGAACCTCGCTGTGTTCGCGGTGGAGACTGGGTATCCGAGGCCGATTCTTGCGCCATGATCATGCATGCTGTGCAGCGCGAGTGGGCAGGAGATCGAGCCGGGTTTGTAGCTGATAGTGGTGTGTACACGTGTGTCTACTTAATCAAAGAAAATTCAAAAAAGCAGCACAAGTTCGCTGCGCCCAAATCTCTCTCGTTCTCGCGTCTGTTCTTCAGAGTTTCAGTTTCGTCAGAACACTGTTCACCGTCTGGCAACGCGATTTCGAGTGAAATTAGCTGGTTCTTGAGTGATTTCGCAGTGCGATTCCGTCTCTAGTCCCAACACTACAAACCAGCCCTTTGCTGCTCCCTGCACCAGACATCGCTCCTTCGACCACCCCTCCTTCGACCATCCGTTCGATGGACGGAACTCCTTCAATCTTCCGTCATCGACACCGGCGAGAACAGCGGCAGCGGCAACACAGGCAGCAATGGAGGCGGCGTTGCGGACGCTGGCCTTGCCACGCCACCGCGCTTGCTACCGGGCACAGGCGGTGCCGTGCGCGAGGTGGTGGTGGAGCGAGTCGTCAAGGACGTGGGCGCGTCGGTGGTCTACCCCGAGTTGACGCGCACGAATTACCATGAGTGGGCGCTCGTGACGAAGGTCAATCTGGAGGCTTCCGGCCTCTGGGACGCGATCGAGGGTGCACACGTCGAGCGTCGCGAGGATCGGCTGGCATTGGCGGCCATCCTTCGCACGGTGCCGTCGGAAATGCGCTCGACGCTCGCGGTGAAGGCAACGGCGAAGGAGGCGTGGGCATCCATCCGCCTGGCGCGAATGGGTGTTGCTCGTGTGCAGGAGGCGCACGCCCAGAAGCTCCTCAAAGAATTCGAGAACATCTCCTTCAAGGAAGGTGAGAGGCTTGATGATTTCTCCGTTCGGATTCAGGATTTGGCCGGCAAGCTTCGCTCGCACGGCGACAAGATCGAGGAGCTGCGCATTGTCAAGAAGATGCTGCGAGTCCTTCCCTCACAGTACTCCCAGATTGCGTTTTCGATCGAGACCCTGCTCGATCTGAAAACCTTGACGGTGGATGAGCCGGTGGGAGGCTGCGTGCGGCAGAGGACCGATTCGACGTCGAGGCGGCGACGGACAAGACGGGGCGCCTGCTCCTGGCGGAGGAGGAGTGGCTGGCTAAGTATTCATTTATTGAGTACTTTCAGTGGTTCATGTGTGTTGAATGAATTTTGCATAAAACCTAACAATATTAAAAAATAAGGACACAAACATTTTTCTATCCACATGTCAGAATAAATATATGTTTCCTCAATCATAAAAGTTTCTTTGGTTTTACACAAAATACATTAAAAAAAATGATTACTGTTTTGTGATAAATCCATTATCATTTCCTGCTGATAGAACTATACCGTGGCACAACCTTCGATAATAACCCCTGCAACGCTTCAACCCTCAAGAGTTCTCTGATTGTAATGCCTACTACAGCTTGTTTGTATTAGTAGATAACCCCAATTACGTGAATAATATAAGGCCAAAAAAAAATCCATCATCAATAGAACTTCTTTGCCCTGATCTTCTTGCCTACTCCAATGCTTCGGCAAGTCTTATCTGGCCTTACTAATCTGTCCATGCATTATATTCAATAATTCCAGCTGCAGTTCCATTTAGGTCTCTTTTCCCTGAAAGCATGCCAGGAGCGATGCCTATTAATTAGAGGGGTACAAAAAGTTCAAAATGCACAAGTAGAAAGAGCAATGCATTGGATCACCGAAAGAAACCTTTTTAGTTTCCTCTAAATCCTTGTAAGCCAACATGTGTACTTCTGTGTTGGAACTCGATGTTGTACAATCCATGCATCATGGAATATGAAATCACTGGTCCCTTGTGTAGCCATTGTACTCAAGACATGTTAGTATCCTTCTAACATGTGTACTATTTGCAACGTCGCACCTCCTCTCATGTCATCCACTCATCCTGATGGTCAAGTGTTGAAATCATAGGATACAAAGAATGCCAGTAGGATTCAGAAGGATCGTGTAGTATAGTGATACATGCATGTGCTCATGCCTTCTGCATTTCTAGCTATTTATCTGATTAGCTTGTGTTTCCATGATATTTGTATGCAAAGTATGGCAAGTCATGTTTTTTTTGTGTCATGGCTAAAGAAATTATTGGTAAGAACTATGGAAATTTTTGGTATATAAATGAGCATGACATATGGATCAAGCAACTAAAAAAAAGTGTGGCATGGCATAATTTTGATATCATGCTAAACACTAGCAGAATTAAAGGGTTATTACCATTTTTTGTCCTTCATTTATCTTAGATAAAAAAAACAGAAATAACGAAGGTGGTACAGTGTCAGTGATGTTGTAGACGCATTACCTGGTTGAAGGCTTGGTAAGCAAGGTAACTTCTTTCTCTTTCTTTAATTCTGCGATGAAAAAAAACAATCAAGAAATGGAAGTAAATTTATGAATATACGCACAACATACAGTAAGGAGTATATTAAGAAGAAGAATGTGTAGATTACCTTACGTGTAGATTAGGAAGATGAGAAGGTGATATTTGTCTCCAAGTCATAGGAAAGATCTTTTTTCATGTACATGACGTACCATTTCCTTAGATGGCCCCCATCGTGTGCATATGCCTTGACCTTGTGGATATGGGAGAAGTTGTCCCACTCGGCGCTAGATCGCCCAGCGGCTATGGAAGTGAGCAGCTCTAGCGTGCAGCCTAACAGCATCTGCCTTGGGTGCACATGTTTTATGTATTCTGGGAGTGTTTCCATTTTGTAATCCTCCAACCTGAGCCTGTGGAGTGCAGGCACACCTTCCAGCACCTTGAGCTTTGGGCACATCACAATGACAAGGTTTTGCAATTTGGGGAAATTAGTGATGCTCTTCAGGTCGGGGTTGTGAAACACATCAAGCTCAACAACGGAAATGAAGCTCTCTAGGGAGCTGAGGTGCTGAACCTCGTATATATATAGCTTTTTCAATGCCCTTGCATGGGAGGCAAGGCCAGGAGGAAGGCGCCTGAGCTTGCAACCCTCGATCTTAAGCAGATCCAAGGCAGGCATGGCTTGCACATCTTCTGGTAGGAACTTCTCCTCCCACTCCCACTCCTTCCATTCCAACATTTCTTGTAATATCATCTCACGCAATCTAGGAAACACACCAAGGGATGAACGGTGGTGCTGCATCCACACGAATTCAGGACCAACATGCTCGATGGCCTGAGCACGGCAGATCTGAAGGATCTCCAAACTGGGAAGCTGAGACAGACCATCAGGGAGTTGGACACAGCAGGCCAGGTTGTCCATCGATAGGATCCTTAGGCTCATGAGGGGCACCGTTGTTGCTTCCACCGAAGACATCCACTTTGGCAGCCGACGCCCAAATAATCCATTCATATAAAGATATTCCAAGCAGGTGGGAGGGCACAACTGATCAAACACCTCCTCAGTCCGTTGCTGCTCTTCCACTGAGACTCCCCCCTCCTTGATCAACTCATACTCTCCTCGTATACTGGTGCACTCCAATGATAGATCAGTAAGATGCGTCTTTTCTCTAAGCCTAGCCTTCATGGCATATGATGTGTCAGCTACATTCTCTAGACCAACCAATCGAAGAAACCTTATCAGGGAAAGCGGTCCCAACTCCCCTAGACTGCACCAATCACCATCACTACGTGTCGGGAAGCCAACTAGTGTCCTTAAATTTGTTAGATTGTGGAATCCCCGTGGTATATCATGTATACTTGTCTCCTTAATATTAAGATGCCTTAATTGCCCCACCATCACAATGCTGTCAGGAAGTGTCACCAAATTTCCACAACTCTGAAGACTAATGTGTTGCAGGAATTTCATCTTGCTGATGCTTTCTGGTAATCTAGATGCATCGGCTTTGTCGATGCACAAATACCTCAAGTGCTTGAATTGAGAAAGAGATTCAAGCAACACGTTAGCACATTGTGCAGATTCTAGGTGTAGAGTCCGCAAACTTTTAAATGTAAATAGAGAATCACCAAGAGTGCTTATATGTATAAGAATTTAGGTGTAAAGTCCGCAAACTTTTAAATGTAAATAGAGAATCACCAAGAATGCTTATATCTATATGTCCAACCGATACTAGTGTCCTAAGTGATACATGCCCTTTTAGGGATCTCCAATCAAATTTATTGGATTTCAATCCTTCTGTTTGTATAGATAGCCTGAGAAGGTTTTGTGTCTTGACTTTAGTGATATCAATTTCCTCACTATGAGCTAGTAGTGCTTCATCCTGTGTTACATAATGCGCAAATGAGCGGACAACATCGTGCATGCTGCAAATCCAATCATCAGCCCACCCTACATCTCGTTCTATAAGGTTCCTCCATATCAACTCCTTATAGCACCCTTCTCCTAATTCTTCTAAATTATCCATGTTGCCATGAATGAATCCTTCGCTAATCCACATGCCGACAATTCGTTCTCGATGAAACATATTATTTTTAGGGAGAAGAGAGTAGTGCAGAAAGCACTGCTTCAGACAAGGAGACAAATATTCATAGCTCAAGTATACTGCATAGTTTAGCTCGTGGAGCATTTCGGATACTGACCACACGGTGTCGTGTGTTAGTACCTTCCCCCAATCACCTCGCTATATCCTCCTTTGGCACAAAAGTCCTCCCATGACTTTTATAGCTGGAGGTAAACCATCACATTTTGATATAATTTTCATTCCAATATCCTTCAGCGTACCAACATTAGGCCCATCTTTCTCGCGTGACACTACCTGTCGGGAATTTAAACCTATTAGATTCATATGAAATTGTCTAATGAATCAGAAATTTCATTGTTATTTATTTGAAGCTACATTTACAATCAACATAAACTAATGAAGATCAATTGATAACAAACCGCCACGACTAGAGTGAGAACATCAATCGACGACAAACTGTCAAGTGACTAGCGTGAACACCCACATTTATAAATGCAAGCAAGATGATCCACACATTTGCGTGCTAGATCTTGTTTTATTTAAACGTATTAGATTCATATAAAATTGTCTAATGAATCAGAAATTTCATTGTTATTTATTTGAAGCTACATTTACTATCAATATAAACCAATGAAGATCAATCGATAACAAACCGCCACGACTATAGTGAGAACATCAATCGACGACAAACTGTCATGTGGCTAGTGTGAACACCCACATTTATAAATGCAAGAAAGATGATCCACACATTTGCGTGCTACATCTTGTTTTATTTAAACGTATCAGATTCATGTAAAATTGTCTAATGAATCAGAAATTTCATTGTTATTTATTTGAAGCTACTTTTACTATCAGCATAAACTAATGAAGATCAATCGATGACAAACCGCCACGACTAGCATGAGAACATCAATCGATGACAAACTGTCATGTGACTAGCGTGAACACCCACATTTATAAATGCAAGCAAGATGATCCACGCATCTGCATGCTAGATATTGTTTTATAATTTTTTTATTCTACCTCAAGCTTATATTGAACTTATTAGTCTTGTAGTAGTTTTTTTTTAGGAGCACTGCAGGGATCCGCCGATTCGGCCCCACAGCAATAACACACCCTCAAAGTGAGACCCGGGTTTTTCCGTCCCCGTGGAAATTTGAACCCAGGTGGTGGGCTTTACACACAAGCACCTTACCACCTGCTCTAGGAGTAGTTCTCCTTGTAATAGTTGATACAGACTCGTTTTCTATTTTTATTTTAAATTTTATTCATCATAATTTTGTTGTAGTTGATATGGACTCTCTTTTAAGTTCGTATTTGATACAAACTCCTTTTATGTATCTTTTTTTGTATGAATACTTTTCTACTTTTATTTTAAATTTTAATTTATTATCGTAGTCAAAATAAACTATTTCTTTTAATCTAAGCCGTTATAATTCCGACCTACAGTATTTGATGGTGCAGATCTGGCCCTGTATCCGTCCTCGCATTGAGTGCTCTTTCTCGTTCCTGCAATCTACGCACGGACACCGTACGAAGCTTCCTGGAGGCAAGTCTCGAAATACGACATCGAGAAAAGCATTCACGCCATCGATGAACTCCCTTGACCGACGATCCGCATACATCCATTGCCGGTTCATCTGCACCAATTAAATTAATAAGAACACTTATTATATTTTTCAAATTGAAATATTTAACTCCAAATAACTAATTGTTATATTTTTTTAATTACCTCTAAACTTTCTTGATTTTTAAAGCTAAACCAACTAAATCTCACAAATTAAAAAACTTTTTTCAAAAATATTTTTAATTACATTTCATACACAAAAAAAATTTATTCCCAACCTAGCAAAAAACCTAGATCTATTTAGCTCTATAGCAAATGAAATAATCACCCTACCTACTATTTTAAACTAATTTGAAACTAAAACCATCCAATAGATCACCACATTGCCTCAAAAGATCTAGAGGGGAGAGCTAGCAAAAGAGACATCTTCCGACAAAAACTAAGGCACCAAGCTAGATCTAGCTCTCTAAAACAAATAATCACCCTACCAACTAATTTCAACATCTTATACAACATCAAAAGAAGGATACAAAACTAATATGTGACTTAAACCCCCAATAGATCAACAACTTGCCTTAAATTAGAGAGAGAGAGAGAGAGAGAGCTAGAAAATCAAACACCGTTCAGTTCAAACAAGATCAATTCAATATTTCTACACATCCAATGCAAAAGGATAAGCAACATCTACACGAAAATGATGTTGGGACCATGTCTACTTACCTTGGAAACCTTAATTTGGAGCTATTAACCTAAATTCAAAATTTTGGCAGCACCTCCTCTGCATGAACAAGCTCGGCCCGTCAGTGCTACTGTGCGAAAGCTGCTTGGGGAGGAAGAAGAGCTTAAATGCCGTGGGCGGGAAGCATATGCAAGCGGTTCTAGGTACGAACCACTTGCATAGAGTTCCTTCTCGAAGCGGTTCTTATCACGAACCGCTTACAGAGTCCTGCAAGCGGTTTGTGATACGAACCGCCTGCATTGGGTAATCTCTGCAAGCGGTTCTTACCTGGAACCGCTTGTATATGTCCTTTCCCGCCAACCTCCCACCCGTTGGCCACGGACCGCTTGTGCCGATCGCGTCGCAAGCGGCTTAAAACGAGCCGCTTGTGATGGGCCGCTTTGGAAGCCCCGATCCGCAGTAGTTTTCTCTCTATCGTCTTCTGATTGATCATGTGTCAGGTGAGGTGATCCAAGTACCATCCCCATATTTGTGGTTGTAGATTTTTTCTCACTTGCACAGTATAGGAATATGATACATTTCCATCGGCTCTACTATTTTTTCCTCGTCAAAATTCAATCGAAGGGAACACATATTCGTCTATACACAGTAAAGCAAAGAGTGCTGGTGATATCCACCCACAATATGTTTGTATTCACTCTCCTCGCACTGATTTCTTTTCATTTATTGAGTACTTTCAGTGGTTCATGTCTGTTGAATGAATTTTGCATAAAACCTAACAATATTAAAAAAATAAGGACACAAACATTTTTCTATCCACATGTCAGAATAAATATATGTTTCCTCAATCATAAAAGTTTCTTTGGTTTTACACAAAATACATAAAAAAAATGATTACTGTTTTGTGCTAAATCCATTATCATTTCCTGCTGATAGCACTATACCGTGGCACAACCTCCTATAATAACCCCTGCAACGCTTCAACCCTCAAGAGTTCTCTGATTGTGATGCCTACTACAGCTTGTTTGTATTAGTAGATAACCCCAATTACGTGAATAATATAAAGCCAAAAAAATCCATCATCAATAGAACTTCTTTGCTCTGATCTTCTTGCCTACTCCAATGCTTCAGCAAGTCTTATCTGGCCTTACTAATCTGTCCATGCATTATATTCAATAATTCCAGCTGCACTTCTCATTTAGGTCTTTTCTGCCTGAAAGCATGCCAGGAGCGCTGCCTATTAATTAGATGGGTACAAAAAGTTCAAAATGCACAAGTAGAAAGAGCAATGCATTGGATCACCGAAAGAAACCTTTTTAGTTTCCTCTGAATCCTTGCTTCTATGTTCAGCTGCCAGCACCCAGTCCAAACAGTTTAACATCAGAGCCTTGAAAGTGTTGTTCATGGGGTTCTGTGGTAATCAACCCGGAAAAGGTAACCTCCACGGTGTGAAAACATCATACCATTAGAAACTTCATACTGTTATGAACTTCATCATCCTGGGTTCCGTTCATAACCAACCCTAGAAGTACTATTTATATCTCTTGCCTTTCTTGTCTGGCATCATTTTTTGACTCCTAGCAACTATGTTGATTTAACACTAGGCAATATATTAAATTTAATTAATTATATGCTAGACTTTATCGAAAAATTAAATCACTATATTTTATTACTGAACGAGGTCCACATGATTTTCTTTACACTGTTTCTTTACGATGCCACTATAAATTTCACTGCATCATTTAGGATAAAACAATGAAGAAACTCGATATGGATAGCGTCATCAAGGACATGCAAATAAAATCACCTGAGCTCCATGATCTATATGGATGCATGGTCCTATTTTATTATGAAAATATCCATGCCAGCTTGTAAGCCAACATGTGTACTTCTGTGTTGGAACTCGATGTTGTACAATCCATGCATCATGGAATATGAAATCACTGGTCCCCTGTGTGGCCATTGTACTCAAGACATGTTAGTAGCCTTCTAACATGTGTACTATTTGCAACGTCGCACCTCCCCTCATGTCATCCACTCATCCTGATGGTCATGTGTTAAAATCATAGGATACAGAGGATGCCAGTAGGATTCAGAAGGATCGTGTAGTATAGTGATACATGCATGTGCTCATGCCTTCTGCATTTCTAGCTGTTTATCTGATTAGCTTGTGTTTCCATGATATTTGTATGCAAAGTATGGCAAGTCATGTTTTTTTTGTGTCATGGCTAAAGAAATTATTGGTTAGAACTATGGCAATTTTTGGTATATAAATGAGCATGACAAAAGTAGGATGCCAGTAGGATCAAGCATCACTAATTGTGATATCAGTAGGATGCCAGTAGGATCAAGCATCACTAATCGTTCAGTAGGTTGCCAGTAGGATCAAGCAACTAAAAAAAGTGTGACATGGAATAATTGTGATATCATGCTAAACACTAGAAGAATTCAAAGGGTTATTACCATTTTTTGTCCTTCATTTATCTTAGATAAAAAAAACAGAAATAACGAAAGTGGTACAGTGTCATTGATGTTGTAGACGCATTACCTGGTTGAAGGCTTGGTAAGCAAGGTAACTTCTTTCTCTTTATTTAATTCTACGATGAAAAAAAAAGAAACAATCAAGAAAAGGAAGTAAATTTATGAATATACGCACAACATACAGTAAGGAGTATATTAAGACGAAGAATGTGTAGATTACCTTACGTGTTGATTAGGAAGATGCGAAGGTGATATTTGTCTCCAAGTCATAGGAAAGATCTTTTTTCATGTACATGACGTACCATTTCCTTTGATTGCCCCCATCGCTTGCATATGCCTTGACCTGGTGGATATGGGAGAAGTTGTCCCACTCGGCGCTAGATCGCCCAGTGGCTATGGAAGTGAGCAGCTCCAGCGTGCATCCTAGCAGCATCTGCCTTGGGTGCACATGTTTTAGATATTCTGGGAGTGCTTCCATTTTGTAATCCTCTAGCGCGAGCCTGTGGAGTGCAGGCACACCTTCCAGCACCTTGAGCTTTGGGCACATCACAATGACAAGGTTTTGCAATTTGGGGAAATTAGTGATGCTCTTCAGGTCGGGGTTGTGAAACACTTCAAGCTGAGCGACGGAGATGAAGTTCTCCAGGGAATTGAGGCGTTGAACCTTGTATATATATAGCTTTTTTAGTGCCCTTGCATGGGAGGCGAGGCCAGGAGGAAGGCACCTGAGCTTGCAACCCTCGATCCTAAGCAGATCCAAGGCAGGCTTGGCTTGCATATATTCTGGTAGAAACTTTTCCTCCCACTCCCACTCCTTCCATTCCACCATTCCTACTAACCTCATCTCACGCAATCTAGGAAACACACCAAGGGATGAACGGTGGTGCTGCACCCACACGAATTCAGGACCAACATGCTCGATGGCCGGAGCACGGCAGATCTGAAGGATCTCCAAACTGGGGAGCTGAGACAGACCATCAGGGAGTTGGACACAGCAAGCCAGGTCATGCATCAATAGATTCCTCAAGCTCATGAGGGGCACCGCTGTTGCTTCCGTTGATGACATCCACTTTGGCAACCGACGTCCAAACAATCCATTCATATAAAGATAGTCCAAGCAGGCCGGAGGGCACAACTGATCAAACACCTCCTCAGTCTGTTGCTGCTCTTCCACTGAGACTCCCCCCTCCTTGATCAACCCATACTCTCCTCGTATACTGGTGCACTCCAACGATAGATCAGTAAGATGCGTCTTTTCTCTGAGCCTAGCCTTCATGGCACATGATGTGTCAGCTACATTCTCTAGGCCAACCAATCCAAGAAACCTTAGCAGGGAAACCGGTCCCAACTCCCCTAGACTACACCAATCACCATCACTACGTGCCGGAAAGCCACGTAGTGTCCTTAAATTTGTTAGATTGTGGAATCCCCGTGGTATATCATGTATACTTGAGCCATCAAGGCTAAGATACCTTAATTGCCCGAGCTTCGCAATGCTATCAGGAAGTGTCACCAAACTTTCACAACTATCGATACTAATGTGTTGTAGGAATTTCATCATGCTGATGCTTTCTGGTAATTTAGACGCATCGGTATTATCGATGCACAAATACCTCAAGTGCTTGAATTGAGAAAGAGATTCAAGAAACATGTTAGCACATTGTGTAGATTCTAGGTGTAGAGTCCGCAAACTTTTAAATGTAAATAGAGAATCACCAAGAGTGCTTATATCTATATATCCAACCGATACTAGTGTTCTCAGTGATATATGCCCTTGTAGGGATCTCCAATCGAATTTATTGGATTGCAATCCTTCTGAGTGTACAGATAGCCTAAGAAGGTTTTGTGTCTTGACTTTAGTGATATCAATTTCACCACCATGAGCTACTAGTGCTTCATCCTGGGCCACATAATGAGCAAATGAGCGGACAACATCGTGCATGTTGCAAACACAATAATCAACCGACGTTGCCTCTGGCTCTATAAGGTTCCTCCATATCAACTCCTTATAGTACCTTTCTCCTAATTCTTCTAAATTATCCATGTTACTATGAATGAATCCTTCGCTAATCCACATGCCAACAATTTTTGTTTGAAAAAACCCAATATTTTTAGGGTGAAGAGAGCAGTGCAGAAAGCACTGCTTCAGACATGCAGATAAATCTTCGTAGCTCAAGGATACTGCATAGTTTAGCTCGTGGGGCATTTTGGATACTGAACACATGGTGTCGTATGTTGGTACCTTCTCCCAATCACCTCGTTGTATCCTTCTTTGGCACAAAAGTCCTCCCATGACTTTTATAGCTAGAGGTAAACCATCACATTTTGATATAATTTTCATTCCAATATCCTTCAGCGTATCAACATCAGGCCCGTCTTTCTCGCGTGACACTACCTATCGGGAATTTAAACCTATTAGATTCATATGAAATTGTCTAATGAATTAGAAATTTCATTGTTATTTATTTGAAGCTACATTTACTATCAACATAAACTAATGAAGATCAATCGATAACAACAGCCACGACTAGAGTGAGAACATCAATCGACGACAAACTGTCATGTGACTAGCGTGAACACCCACATTTATAAATGCAAGCAAGATGATCCACACATTTGCGTGCTAGATCTTGTTTTATTTAAACGTATCAGATTCATATAAAATTGTCTAATGAATCAGAAATTTCATTGTTATTTATTTGAAGCTACTTTTACTATCAGCATAAACTAATGAAGATCAATCGATGACAAACCGCCACGACTAGCATGAGAACATCAATCGATGACAAACTGTCATGTGACTAGCGTGAACACCCACATTTATAAATGCAAGCAAGATGATCCACACATTTGCGTGCTAGATCTTGTTTTATTTAAACGTATCAGATTCATATAAAATTGTCTAATGAATCAGAAATTTCATTGTTATTTATTTGAAGCTACTTTTACTATCAGCATAAACTAATGAAGATCAATCGATGACAAACCGCCACGACTAGCATGAGAACATCAATCGATGACAAACTGTCATGTGACTAGCGTGAACACCCACATTTATAAATGCAAGCAAGATGATCCACACATTTGCGTGCTAGATCTTGTTTTATTTACACATATCAGATTCATATAAAATTGTCTAATGAATCAGAAATTTCATTGTTATTTATTTGAAGCTACTTTTACTATCAGCATAAACTAATGAAGATCAATCGATGACAAACCGCCACGACTAGCATGAGAACATCAATCGATGACAAACTGTCATGTGACTAGCGTGAACACCCACATTTATAAATGCAAGCAAGATGATCCACACATTTGCGTGCTAGATCTTGTTTTATTTAAACGTATCAGATTCATATAAAACTGTCTAATGAATCACAAATTTCATTGTTATTTATTTGAAGCTACTTATACTATCAGCATAAATTAATGAAGATCAATCGATGACAAACCGCCACGACTAGCATGAGAACATCAATCGATGACAAACTATCATGTGACTAGCGTGAACACCCACATTTATAAATGCAAGCAAGATGATCCACACATTTGCGTGCTAGATCTTGTTTTATTTACACATATCAGATTCATATAAAATTGTCTAATGAATCAGAAATTTCATTGTCATTTATTTGAAGCTACTTTTACTATCAGCATAAACTAATGAAGATCAATCGATGACAAACCGCCACGACTAGCATGAAAACATCAATCGATGACAAACTATCATGTGACTAGCGTGAACACCCACATTTATAAATGCAAGCAAGATGATCCACACATTTGCGTGCTAGATCTTGTTTTATTTAAACGTATCAGATTCATATAAAATTGTCTAATGAATCAGAAATTTCATTGTTATTTATTTGAAGCTACTTTTACTATCAGCATAAACTAATGAAGATCAATCGATGACAAACCGCCACGACTAGAGTGAGAACATCAATCGATGACAAACTGTCATGTGACTAGCGTGAACACCCACATTTATAAATGCAAGCAAGATGATCCACACATTTGCGTGCTAGATCTTGTTTTATTTAAACGTATCAGATTCATATAAAATTGTCTAATGAATTAGAAATTTCATTGTTATTTATTTGAAGCTACTTTTACTATCAGCATAAACTAATGAAGATCAATCGATGACAAACCGCCATAATTAGCATGAAAACATCAATCGATGACAAACTATCATGTGACTAGCATGAACACCCACATTTATAAATGCAAGCAAGATGATCCACGCATTTGCGTGCTAGATATTGTTTTATATTTTTTTTATTCTACATCTAGCTTATATTGAAGTTATTAGTCTTGTAGTAGTTTTTTTAGGAGCACTATAGGGATCCGCCGATTCGGCCCCACAGCTATATCACACCCTCAAAGTGAGACCCGGGTTTTTCCGTCCCCGTGGAGATTTGAACCCAGGTGGTGGGCTTTACACACAAGCACCATACCACCTACTCTTGGAGCAGTTCTCCTTGTAGTAGTTGATACAGACTCGTTTTCTATTTTTATTTTAAATTTTATTCATCATAATTTTGTTGTAGTTGATATGGACTCTTTTTTAAGTTCGTATTGATACAAACTCCTTTTATGTATCTTTTTTTGTATGAATACTTTTCTGCTTTTATTTTAAATTTTAATTTATTATCGTTGTCAAAATAAACTATTTCTTTTAATCTAAGCCGTTATAATTCTGACCTATAGTAATTGATGGTGCAGATCTTTACTTTGTTCCCCGATTAATGTGAGAATTTCTAATGTAATTGTGGTAGTTCTATTTAACTTTTTTCATATTTATAATACACTATTTTTATCAATACCTTTGTTCAATTGATAGTAATTTCTTTTATGAAACATGAACATGTACAAACATTATAAAACAATTTCTAATTGTATTAATTTTTAATGTTGTTTGAATGAAAAGCCTTTACCAATATTTTTTTTGAATGAAAATGTCTATTTGCATGGCCCCCTAAACAAAAGGGGTACAGAAGCTTAACTCCAGTCCTCGAAAGCCAAGTGCCTTGCTCCCTAAAGAGCTTAACCCCTGTCCTCAGAAGCCGGGTATCTTGACAACTAAAGTATGTTAAGTGGTGTGAATACACCCACAGGCGGTTTTGAGGGTCGTTTTGCCACATTGGCTGCCTAGATGGAGAGATAATTTTAGTTATTTCTCCTTCAAATAATGTTTCCCCTTGGAGGGACTCATATGTCATTACTATTCCTCCCACCTTATCCCCTACTCTTCGATCTCCATCTTCTACCAGAAACATTTCAAGAAGATTTCAGGGAAAGAGAGCCGAGAGAGAATGGAGAGCAAGGTGCCTCGAGGAGAGAGAGAGGGAGGGTGGAGAGAGAGGTAGAGAGAGAGAGGGAGGGAGGAGGAGAGATCACTGCCCGTTGAGCTACCCACCTCACCCCGCAAGAAATGGAGTCATGGATGCCCTTGTTGATGTGCTTTTGTTGCTGTTTCTTGAGGCCAGCAAGAAAAAGCATGGGAGCTCCTCCGTACTGCTGCAGCTCGCTCTCTTCTGATGGAAGAAAACCAAGGAACAAGAAGGCATTCCCTCCATGGCGAGCTCGCACATGGGAGGGACCCTTCTCTCCTCTCCTCTCTCTCCCCTCTCTCCACCGTTGTCACAATAATTCATCCACGATTGACACACCATCATAGCAGTGTTGTAAGGATATTTTTAACACCCATCTAGATTGTTTCATTTTTTAGAAAAAAAAGCATGGAAAGTGGAAACTGTCTTGTATTAATTGAAAAGAACAATTACAAGGTCAAAATTTTTGGGGAGGTTTAGGCGCGCATCCGGAGGCTAACTTATTATAGAACAGACACCTGTCGCCCTCCAAAGACGTAGGACCTCGAGGAACAAATTGAAGAAGGTCATCGGCGGCAGCTCCTTTCAATTGAAGATGCGATTGTTTCTTTCGAGCCACAGATGCCAACACGACGAATCCGAGACCCGGAACATGCATGGTTGGGTTGCAGGATGTCCTCAGTCCACGAGACACTGAGCAATTGCATACAAAGAAGCCTAAAATTTTGGAATTTAAACTTGAATTTAAGATTTCAAAATTTGGGAATTTAAATTTGAAATTTCACAATCCAAGCACGACTAAATTCAAAATTGGAAATTTTGGTATTTAAATTTGAATTTTAGGAGAATGAGTTGAATTCAAAATTTTAGAATTTAAATTTGAAATTTTGGAATCCGACCAAGAGTTGAATCCAAAATTTCAAGAAAAGAGAGGGAGGGAAAGTAGTTGGGAACTATGAGAAAAAAGAAAACTGAGTAGTGGCATGAAAGAGATAAATAATGAGCGTATAGAAGAGATAATCTTGTAAAGTATTAGACCGCTCTACAATGACACGTAAGATATTTTTTCCTTCTTTTTACTTTCCCTGGCATTGATGTGCACTGTTTCTGTACAGAGTACGGGATGGGTGGCGAAATCTCAACTTCTGGTGACGTATATAGTTTTGGAGTGCTGCTACTAGAATTGCTTACAGCAAAGAGACCAACCGATGCACTATTTTGCAACGGCTTCAGCCTTCAAAAGTATGTGGAGTTAGCTTTACCCGATAAAGTCGATAAGGTTTTAGATACCCATCTGGCATATCAGGATGGAAAAGTGACAGCTTCTCTATGCATGCAAAACTATATCATACCATTGGACATTGGTTGAAATTGGCCTTATTTGTTCCGCGAAATCACCGGAAAATAGACCAGGAATTCGAGATGTTTGTGCCAAAATTGGTGCCATTAAAGAGGCTTTTGCCAAGACCTTGTGATTATTCCGATAATTGAGATGGAATTTTGGTGGGGGAAATCTAGTCAGATTTGGAGGAAACGGTATATGTGCTGTTCACAGATGACGGGCTCCACCTCATACACAACTCGATTGAAGCCCGAAGATGGAGCTGAGGTGTTCATATAAGTCGCTCCTCTCATGCAAAAGCCAGGAGCTTGAGTTTTGTCATGTGTTCACCTGGGTTCATCAATTCTTCTGCAGATATTAATTTTCTTTGTAAGATTCAGATCCTCTCATAGCTAATTATATTAATAGCTATTTAAGGAAAATTACTCTCTTATGAAGATTGAGTTTTGTAATATTAATAGCTAATTCTTATTAATAGCTAATTTTTATTAATAGCTAATTCTTATGAAGATATTAATAGTTTTGTAAGATTGAGTTTTGCCAGGAGCTTATGAAGATTATGGTATCTCACATAATTGGACATACAAGTGTTGCATATACTGTCTTCCATATGCAAATGATATTATTTTACCGCACAACATTGATGTGATTCATCAAGAGAAAAACGTAGCAGAGGCCATCTATGGTATAAACTTTGATATAGCTGAAAAAAGTAAAGATAATGCGAAAACACGGCGAGATTGACAGGAGATATGTGATCGACCGTCAATAAATATGGCTGAGGGGAAAAAGAAGAAGCCAAAGCTGCGTATTGCTTAACAGTCTCGCAAAAGAAGAAAGTATTACTTTGGTTTCAGAATAGTCTAAAGTTTCACGATGCGTATGCGTCAAACTTTGGGCGTGGCGTGAACATCACTCAAGGAAAGATAAATAGAATGAAAAGCCACGACTTTTACATATTCATGCGAGATCTCGTACCCGTCGTGTTACGAGGTTACGTAGCTGAAGATGTCTGAAGAGCGCTCAGTGAACTGAGTTTCTTTTACAGAAAATTATGTGCTAAGGAGATCAATAAGGATGATATGATAAAGTTTGAGGATGATATCGCCGTGCTCGTATGCAACTTAGAAAAGATTTATGTTCCTGGGTTTTTCAATCCAATGCAACATATGCTCTTACATCTACCTTATAAAGCTCGACTTGGGGAACCAGTATAATATAGGTAGATGTATCCTATAGAACGGCGACTAAAAAATGTTAGAGCAAGTGAGAAAAACAAAGCACGAGTTGAAGGCTCAACAGACGAGACATACTATGTCCAGGAGATCACTAATTTTACCAACAAATACTTGGCAATAGAGAAAAATGTGAACATTCAGATACCGAGGTACCGCCCAGTCGAGCGAAGAGTTCAATCTGAGTTAAGAATTTATCAGGTGCAAGGCCGGGCAGTAGGTAAGCATCTGACTCGAGACTTATCTGGAGATGAATGAGTTGTCGCATTGTTATATATATTCGACAACATCGAAGAGTTGACAGCTGTATGAGACGAATTTGTTCAAGCCGAATGGAAAGGAAGTCGACAGCCAACAACTGGTGAAAGAACCCAACTCTTGCGAACGGCTGTTGGACATAGGCGGTCGAATTTCTTAGCATGGTTTTGGAAACAAGCTGCTATTGATACTAGTGTACATAATAATCTTCGTCAAATGTCACGTGGATGCATAAGATCTATGAAAGTTCATATACGATATAAACGGTTTTCGATTTCGTTCCTTCACACATGGACCGTCGAGTATCGCTGGGCTTGTTCTCAGCTTGGAGCTGACGAGGAGTCGGCTTTGTTCACAGCTTGTTCGTCGAGGTGCCAGGCTTGTTCTTGGCTCGGAGTTGACGAGGTGCCGGCCTTGCTCTCAGCTTGTTCATTGAAGTGCCAGGCTTGTTCTTGGCTCGGAGCTGACGAGGTGCTGGCCTTGCTCTCAGCTTGTTCGTCAAAAGGGTGTCGGTGAAGCGCCAAAGTGATTGTTGACGTTCGAGGTCCTATGTCATAAGAAAATATCAAGCATAACACAAGCGCGGATATGTTTATGAAAAATAAAACCCGACAAAAATAAACTTGTTTTGAGGTTTTTTTTAATGTTGCCTTTCCTAAATCACAAATGCTATATGTGGTCTTAGAAAAGCCTATCAGAAAGCTTTGCTTTCAGGGATTTTTCGAAGAGTCGTGATGGTCGTATTGCGCAGCTTTGCTTCCTTTAGTGCTCGTGTTGTTGAATCAGCATGCTTCGGTGAAGTTTCTTGAAAGACGGTGGAGGATCATGCTCTAGTATTCTATGTATTCCATTGTGATGAATTACCCCCACAGCACGGCCTTGCCCCCAGTGTGCAGCCTCATCGAACCTAGAGACTTTGGGAATGGCTAAAATTGGCTGATGGATGAGGGGTTTGATATGAGGATTTGTGCCTTGACTTTTGCCGAGGATGGCAGATGGTTGTCTCCTCTTTGCTTTCGGTGTTGTATGCCGGCTTGGTTGAGCTGGGATATGATGTTTTCCCTTTCGCTCGCTTGTTGAATTTGGGATTTTTGTTGATGAGCCGCCTACCTTTGTGGACTAGTTAATCCTCGCTGGCTTGTTTGTTTTGATCGGGCCCTTGTTTAAGCTTCCGAGGTTGACGAGCAGCTCCACACCGGTTAGACTTTGACCAACTGGGTAGCCTTCTCCCGCATCTTTTCCTATGTATCATCCCGGAGCTTTAGTGTTGATACGCCTGACGGGGTTGGCATATTGATGCATCTTGTCGCTATAGGTTAACCCCGTGGCTTGATGTCTCCGTTGGTCTGAGACTGCCAGGGAGCGTGTCCAGCGTGGAGGATTAATCACTTTGACGTGACCCAAGTAATCACCTTGCCGTCCTTGAGAGCATCCACTTGACATGTGTTCTTGTGCTTTGGTGTGTAGGTTGCTCACCTGCGGGTACTTCCGATCATGATCTTTTTTGAACTCCGTCTTGAAAGCTCAAAGACAGGCAATTCTTTTGTTGACCAGCAAGATGTAAAAATAAGGAAAAGTTGTCTTATGTAGACGCTTTGACATCTTGTTTTCAAAGGGAAAATTCCTCCAAAGAAAACTTTAGCTCACGTATGCAATTGATTGTGCATCATGAACTTTTCCGGGCAGAAATTGTTTTTTTTTGTGTTTTCAAAGGGAAAAGTCGTCCAAAGAGAACGGCAACGTGCGTACCTTTGCCCTCCAACGAGATGCACCTTCTCCTTGATTGTGTTGGAGTAGAGGCGATGTCGCGATACGCCCACAGAGTTTCGAAAAGGCGGTCGTGGCAGTCGTGTTTGTGCTTGGCCACCGTCTTCTTGGGACGCGGGGCTCCCAAAGGAACGCATCATGACGTATTGGAAGGTTGAGGCGGTGTTGAAGGATAGCCTTCGGGATGCCGGTGTTCTTGTAGAGGCACCAAAATTGGAGTGCGGTGTTGCCCCCAGTGTGAGTGTAGTTGATGTAGTCGTGACGGTGTAAGGGAGCAGCACAACTTCATAGTTGTTGATGACGAGGTGCTGCTGCCGGAAGATGATCTTGCCCCCAGAGTAAGAGGTGTTGACGGCTTGAAGTTGTGATGGTTGGACGATGAGCCTCGACGGCCAAAGCCGTGTTTGAAGCTGCCTCGTTGACTTCCAAGGGAGCTCCTTGACGATGATTGTTGGGACAGGGTGTATAATTGCTTCATCTCATTGATGGGCGGAGAAGCTGTGGTTTTGGCCATGATGTCGGCCCTCGGAGTAGACCGTCCTTATTGATTCTCCCTTGTTTGGATGGAGAAGAGGTACTTGGTGTCTGCGTGATATGCTTCTTGGACGAGGTACGACGACGGGTTACCGGCAATGCATTGTGGCGTACCGTGGTTATTGAGGAATCCGCTAATGATGTAGCAAGGAGTGGGGTTTGCTCCCACGGTGTTGATGTAGGGCGTTGAGAAGACATCAACGGTGTGATGAAGTACGGGGGTCGCTCCCGAGAAGTTGAATAGGGCGCTAGACGGTCGCCGTCGTTGAAAGTCGTGGGAGTTGCCCTTACCTTGTTGAGTCAAACCTCAGAAGAGTGTTGATCATGGGGCAGGAGGCGCGGGCGCTGCTCCCACAGTGTTGGTGTAGTGTGCCGAGATGATGTCAATGACGTAGAAACGTGTGGGTGCCCCCACAGTGTTGGCGTAGTGCGTCAAGAAGCTATCGACGATGTGGAGAAGCATGGGGGTTGCCCCCACGGTTGATGTAGATGCCGGAAGAATGTCTCCATGGAGTGGGAGGCGTGTGCGTTGCTCCCATGGTGTTGATGCAGAGAGTCAAAAAGCCATCGATGAAGTGTGAGGTTGCTCCATGATGTTGGATTGAGCACCAGGAGATAATTGGCCATGGGGTAGGAGGCGCAGACGTTGCCCCCACGGTATTGAGTTGATCCGCCACGGTGTTGAGTTGAGCGCCAAAAGATCGTTGGAAATATTGAAAATTGTGAGAGTTGATTGCCACACCCCCCCCCATGTTGAGTTGAGGAGTTGGAAGTCCGTTGATGTGGCGACGGGCGTGGGGGATGGTTTCCTCCGCGATGTTGAGTTGAGCGCCAAACGATCGTTCACCACGAGGTGGCAAGCGCGGGCGTTGCTCCAGTGGCATCGAGAAAGTACGTCGAGAAGCTTGTTTGACGTGGGGTGGGAGGCGTGGACGTTGCCCCCACGATGTCGCATTGTGTCGGGGATAGAATTACGGCCCATTGCACATGGCCCACTCCCTGACAGCCCAATCGAACAGCCAGCCAGGGCCCAGCTCCCTGGAAGGTTCTATCTGGCCCATATGCGATCGTTCACCACGAGGTGGCAAGCGCGGGCGTTGCTCCAGTGGCATCGAGAAAGTACGTCGAGAAGCTTGTTGGACGTGGGGTGGGAGGTGTGGACGTTGCCCCCACGATGCCGCATTGTCATGCCAGAAGGATGTCGGTGATGCTCCACGGTGTTGATGTAGAGCGTCGACCAGCCGTTAACGTGCTAGCGAAACGTGGGGTTGTTCCCATGGTGTCGAGTTGAGCACCAGAAAATCATTCGCCATTGGCTGAAAGGCGCTGGTGTTTCTCCCACGGTGCTGTGGAAGCACGTCGGGAAGTCGTCGACGAGGTTGCGAAGCGTGGGGTGCCCCCCACCATGTTGATGAAGCGCATCGAAAAGCCGTTGACGATGTAGAAGAGCGTGGTTTGCCCCCCACGGTGTTGATGTAGAGCGTCGAAGATTATTGGTGGTGACGTCTTGTAATCGTTATCCTTATTGTTGATGGCTGGAAAGAAGTTGATGGTGAAGCGTAGTCTCAAGGCTCCGCTAAGTAGTTTTGCCATGCTGGGTGCTCGCCTTGCCCCTAATGGAAGGCTTGCGTTGGTGGCGTTCGTTGACTTGCCCCCATTGTGGGCGGATGCAATTAGACTGGTGGGACGAAGAGTAGATGATTTGACATGCCCCCGGCATTTGTTGCCGAAGATGCCGTCTCGACGTTGCTTGACTTGCCGCCATCGTGGATGCATGCAATTGCACTGGTGTGACGGGGAGTCGTTGATTGGACATGCCCCCGGCCTTTGTTGTCGAAGATGCCGCCTCAGCGTTGCTTTATTTGCCGCCTTGGAGACCATGTTCCTTTATGTAGGATAGAAAAAGAAGAAGAACAGGGCGAATACGCTTCGAGCCTATGAAATAGGCGAAGCGGACTTCGAGCCCCAGCAACAGAGATGGGAGGAGACCCAGGTCCCACCAGGCGTGCCAAATTTTTGACGCACACAAATTCCGCTGGGATTTTGCAGGCGTGCCAATGTATTTATCAAAAACGCACAAAAGAAGGGGACAAGAACGCTGATATTTCATTATCGCAATAAAATACAAGTTCTTGTTGAGATTGCGCTCCGTAGCCATGTTGGTTGGCTATCTTGTGTAGACGATTGTGATAATTCTAGATCCTTGTGCCTCGGAAGGCTACCTAGTTAATTACATCCGCGAGGGGATATGCGGAACACCGCCGATTAAGCCGTGAGGCTGTCTTCTTCTTCTCTTGTCTTGTGCTTCACCGTGATGGGGTGGATGTAAGGTGTAGTTGGCGACGGCAAGATACTTGGGGTCACACCGCCCAAGCAGTGCCTAGCACAGCTGTTGTTGACTATGTCCGTCCGTGTCGCTTGAATTTGTATCTTCAGGCTTCACGCTGGTGTAGTTGTACTTGGGAGAATGTACGGATTAGCACTTGACTTGGAGTGATTAGCACTTGACTTGGAGTTGAAGTAGACTGCTTGTTGGCGTCATCAGGGAAGTTCCGGCGTGTCCGGGGTTGGATGTTGACATTGAGGGACTTGATCACCATGGTCTTTATTTTTGTTGGAGCAGAGCGTAGATCAGTACCGTGGAATTAGGATCTCCACGATACCGCTGGCCTTCAGGGTCTTGATATTTGAGATTTTTCTCCCTAACGGAAAGTTCCTCGTTAGGAGCTGCGTCGGTAGTCGGCAAGGTTCTCAAAGTCGCTAGTCGCTAGTCGGGCGGCGAGGTGGGGACTAGGGTTAAACGGGATTAATCGGACACATAAATCGGCACTAGTCGGAATTAATCAGGATTAATCATTAATCGGTTCTAATCGGAGGACAATCGACTAGAGATTAATCGGGGACTAATCGGGGATTAATCGGGATTTTTAGAACCTTGGTAGTCGGTCTTCGGTTTCCTCGAGCGGAATATGATTCCGCTAAAGAAAACTTGATGAATGGGGCTTGAGGACGATTCTTCCTAGCAGAACGTGTTTCCGCTAGAGAAAACTTGATATTTTATGCAATATCGTTCTGGGCTTCTCCGTTTTATGTCGATGATGTTGGCAATAATCCTGTGCAAATAGGCATGGACATGTGTGTGTTGCGTTGAGTTTCTGTTAGTTACATGCGTGTGTAGAACAGGCCTCTGAACCTCGCTGCGTTCGCGGTGGAGACTAGGTATCCGAGGCCGATTCTTGCGCCATGATCGTGCATGCTGTGCAATGCGAGTTGGCAGGAGATCGAGCCGGGTTTGTAGCTGATAGTGGACTGTACGCGTGTGTGTACTTAATACAAGAAAAACCAAAAAAGCAGCGCAAGTTGGCTGCGCCCAAAATTCTCTTGCTCTCGCGTTTGTTCTTCAGAGTTTCAGTTTCGTCAGTTACTGTAGCTCGTCTGACAACGCGTTTCTGAGGAAAATCTTAGCTAGTTCTTGAGTTAATTTCGATTCTAGTCCCAACATTTGGTATCAGAGCCACGTGTTCTGTGATCTTTTGGCGGGAGAGGAGCGATGGCGGACGACGACGTCGTCGTCGACTCCGGCGAGAACAGCGGCGTCGGCGGCACAGGTGGAAATGGCGGCGGTGTTACGAACACCGGCGTGACCACACCACCGCGCTTGACACTGGGCACAGGCGGTGGCGTGCGCGAGGTGGTGGTGGAGCGAGTCGTCAAGGACGTGGGCGCGTCGGTGGTCTACCCCGAGTTGACGCGCACGAATTACCACGAGTGGGCGCTCGTGATGAAGGTCAATCTGGAGGCTTCCGGCCTCTAGGACGCGATCGAGGGTGCACACATCAAGCGCCGCGAGGATCGGCTGGCATTGGAGGCCATCCTTCGCGCGGTGTCGTCGGAAATGCGCTCGACGCTCGCGGTGAAGGCGACGGCGAAGGAGGCGTGGGCATCAATCCGCCTGGCGCGCATGGGTGTTGCCCGTGTGCAGGAGGCGCATGCCCAGAAGCTCCTCAAGGAATTCGAGAACATCTCCTTCAAGGAAGGTGAGAAGCTTGACGATTTCTCCGTTCGGATTCAGGATTTGGCCGGCAAGATTCGCTTGCACGGTGAGAAGATCGAGGAGCTGCGCATCGTCAAGAAGATGCTGCGCGTCCTTCCCTCACAGTACTCCCAGATTGCGTTCTCGATCGAGACCCTGCTCGATCTGAAAACCTTGACGGTGGATGAGCTGGTGGGGAGGCTACGCGCGGCAGAGGACCGTTTCGACGTCGAGGCGGCGACGGACAAGACAGGGCGCCTGCTCCTAGCAGAGGAGGAGTGGCTGGCTAAGTACAAGCACAAGCAGCAGCCTGAGTCGTCATCCTCCAACGGCGGCAACAAGGCTGGACAACACGGGAAGGCGAAGGGCGGAGCGCGCTCTGACGGCGGTGACTCCTCCGTCAAGCTCATGTCCAAGGGCACGCCCCGGCGCCGTGGCAAATGCCGCAACTGTGGCGTCTATGGCCACTAGGCCAGGGAATGCAAGAACCCACGCCGAGACCAGAAGGAGGTGGCTCATGCGGCGCAAGGAGGAGGCCAAGAACCGGCGTTGCTCCTCGCGGAGACATCCGTGGCGCCGTGTGCGGCGACCTCTGTCGAGCACTTGAACGAGGCAAAGGCGATCTCGGAGGACTGTGGCGGCAATATGTGGGTGCTCGACACTGGGGAGAGCAATCACATGACAGGCAACAAGGTGGCGCTCACCTCACTTGATGAGAGGGTGCGTGGCTCTGTCCGGTTCGGCGATGGATCCGTCGTCGAGATTCGCGGCCTTGGCTCTGTTCGTCTCCAGACCAGGAACCAGGGGCAAAGGTGTTAACCGAGGTATACTACATCCCTCAATTGAAGAGTAATATCATAAGCTTGGGTCAATTGGAGGATAGGGGGTGCAGGATCGTTGTACAGGGAGGCGTGTGCAAGGTGTTCAACAGTGAGAACATATTGCTCGCGGCGGCACAACGAGCAACAAATCGCCTGTACCTGTTGAAGATCAATGTGGGTGTGCCACTGTGTCTGATGGGGACCACGGATCAAGCTTGGCTATGGCACTCCCGGTTTGGGCACTTGAACTTTCGAGCACTGCGTGAGCTTGGTGCGAAGGGCATGGTACAAGGAATGCCAGCTGTGGACAGGATGGAGGAGTTCTGTGAAGGGTGCGCTCTTGGGAAGCAGCACCGCACATCCTTCCCGCAGGTGGCTGTATACCGTGGCGAATGCGGGCTTGATTTGTTCCACGCTGATCTCTGTGGGCAGATCAGGCCGAGCACGCCTGGAGGGAGAAACTACTTCCTATTGATCATCGACGATTACAGTCGATTCATGTGGATTGAGCTGTTGAAGACGAAGGCCGAGGCATTCCAATACTTCAAGAAAGTTCAGGCTTTGGCAGAGAATGAGCAGAGCAGGCAGCTAAAAGCTTTTCGCTCCGATCGGGGTGGAGAGTTCAACTCACTTGAGTTTGAGGCATATTGCGACGAGCATGGGATCAAACATTTCACCACAGCACCATATTCACCCCAGCAAAACGGTGTTGTGAAGCGGCGCAACCGCACGGTGGTGGAGATGGCTAGGTGCATGCTCAAGAGCAAGGGGATGCCGGTGTATTTTTGGGGTGAAGCTGTGAAGAGGGCAGTATACATTCTGAATCGATCACCAACAAGAAGCTTGAAGGGAAGCACACCATATGAGGCATGGTACCGTAGGAAGCCCAATGTGTCTCACATGCGCACCTTTGGGTGTGTGGTTCTATCAAGCCTCTCGGGCCCAGTGGTGACAAGCTCTCTGATCGCTATGTGGCCATGGTGTTGCTGGGGAATGAGCCGGGATCAAAAGCTTATAGAGTGTATAATCCAGTCTCAAAGAAGGTCCATGTCACCACGGATGCAGTGTTTGAAGAACAGCATGCATGGAATTGGAGTGATGTGGGCTGTGAGACATCACAAGAAACCTTTGATGTGGAGTTCTTCACGGTGGCAGGAGGAGCTGATGAACACAGTGTATCTCCCTCACTGACTGATCAAAGTACACCTGAATCAGCCCCTGGATCAAGCTCATGGAGCCCTGTAACTGGAAGTGAGTCCACACCAGCACAACAGGGAATTCGTTTGTATCCCCACTTCCAGGACAGAGGTGTGATTCTGAAGGAGTACCTCAGAGATTCAGGCCTATAAAGGATCTGATGGATACCATAGATGTAGTGACAGAGTTTGAGTATAGTGGCCTATGTCTAGTTGCTGCAGAAGAACCTGCAATTGTGGAAGAGGTACTAGAAGAGAAAGCATGGCATGAGGCTATGGAGGCAGAGATGAAATCAATCCTTGATAACAAGACTTGGGAGCCAGCAGTGCTACCACAAGGACACAAGGCTATTGGGTTTAAGTGGATCTACAAAGTAAAAAAGGATCCAGAGGGCAATGTGATCAAGCACAAAGCTTGATTAGTGGCAAAAGGCTATTGTTAGAAACAAGGAATTGACTATGTTGAGGTCTATGCTCCGGTAGCTCGAATGGAGACTGTGAGAGTGATGTTGGCACTAGCAGCACATGGTGGCTGGGAGGTGCATCATCTTGATGTCAAATCAGCCTTTCTCAATGGTGATTTAGCTGAAGATGTCTATGTGCAACAACCACCTGGGTATGCAGATGGCAGCAGCAAAGTACTGAAGCTGAAAAAAGCACTGTATGGCTTACGGCAAGCACCAAGAGCATGGAAGGCCAGACTTGACAAATTCTCAATGTGATCTAGATGAAGAGGTCTATGTACAGCAGCCACTTGGTTTTGGTGATGCTAGTGGCAAAGTACTTAGGCTAAAGAAAGCCTTGTATGGTTTGAAACAAGCACCCAGAGCTTGGAATTCAAGGCTTGATAGGGAGCTGCTTGGGTTAGGGTTTAACAGAAACCCTCTGGAGCATGCAGTGTACACAAGAGGTTTGGAGGAGAATCTGCTACTAGTTGGTGTGTATGTTGATGATACGATCATAACAGGGCCAAGTATGAAAGAGATTGCTATGTTTAAGGATCAGATGATGAAGAGCTTTAGCATGAGTGATCTGGGCTTGTTAAGCTGCTACTTGGGCATTGAAGTACACCAAGGTGGAGATGGGATAACTCTGAATCAGAGATCTTATGTTGGTAAGATTCTGGAAATGGCAGGAATGATGGGCTGCAATCCGTGCCATACACCCATGGAGAGCAGACTGAAATTGAGAAAAATGGGGAAGGTTTGCCTGTGGATAACACAAAGTACAGAAGCATGATTGGTAGCTTCAGGTACTTGATTAATACTAGGGCAGATCTTGCATATTCTGTTGGAGTTGTCAGTAGATACATGGAGGCTCCTACAACCAAACATTGGGCAGCTGTAAAGCAGATTTTGCGCTATATTGCAGGGACTCTGAACTATGGTTGCAGGTATGGGAGAAGTCAAGTTGCTGAACCAGAACTCATTGGCTTTAGTGACAGTGATCATGCTGGTGACATAGATGACAGGAAGAGTACTAGTGGGTATGTTTTCTTCTTGGGATCAAGCCTTATCACTTGGACATCACAGAAGCAGAAAGTGGTTGCTTTATCCTCGTGTGAGGCTGAATATATGCCCGGTTCTGCTGCTGCTAGCCAAGGTGTGTGGATCAGTCGTTTTCTGAATCTATTGACAGGAAGAGAAACACCACTAGTGAACCTGTTGGTTGACAGCAAATTAGCAATTGCCCTGTGCAAGAACCCTGTGCATCATGAGAGGAGCAAACACATTGATACTAGATTCCACTACATCAGAGATTGTGTGGAAGAAGGCATTGTGGAGGTTGATCATGTTAGCACTGACAGACAAGTCGCTGATATACTGACGAAGCCCCTGGGAGGAGTAAAATTCATTGAGTTGCGGGAAAGACTTGGTGTAGTTGATCTGCAACGTGATTAGGGGGTGAATTGTTGGCAATAATCCCGTGCAAATAGGCATGGAGAGGTGTGTGTTGCGTTGAGTTTCTGTTAGCCACATGCGTGTGTGGAACAAGTCTCTGAACCTCGCTGTGTTCGCGGTGGAGACTGGGTATCCGAGGCTGATTCTTGCGCCATGATCGTGCATGCTGTGCAGCGCGAGTGGGTAGGAGATCGAGCCGGGTTTGTAGCTGATAGTGGTGTGTACACGTGTGTCTACTTAATCAAAGAAAATCCCAAAAAGCAGCACAGGTTGGCTGCTCCCAAAATCCCTGGCTCTCGCGTTCGTTCTTCAGGAACTTTAGTTTCGTTAGTTACTGTAGCTCATCCGACAGCGCGTTTCCGAGGGAAAATCTCAGCTAGTTCTTGAGTGAATTTTGATTCTAGTCCCAACAGTGACCAGCATCGGCAGGTTGTAGCCGTCGACGAGGCTGACGTCGAAGAAGTCGAGCCCGCCGCTGCCGTCGAGCGTGAATTCCGCCAGCGTGGCCGGCGGCGCTGCGCCGCCGCCGTTGCACTGCACGTCGTCGGAGCCGCAGTCGCCGGTGGCGCACGCGAACCTCCCCGCCGCCACGGCGGAGCAGAGCGTGCGCCCCCACATACAGACGCGCCCGGCGCGAGCGCGAACCCCGTCGTG
Organism: Raddia distichophylla; assembly: GCA_005191435.1. Classification (NCBI taxonomy): domain Eukaryota; kingdom Viridiplantae; phylum Streptophyta; class Magnoliopsida; order Poales; family Poaceae; genus Raddia; species Raddia distichophylla. The sequence goes on from SPJY01018096.1 coordinate 915,755, forward strand.
GACAGCGGCGCCGACCCCGTGCTGGACAGCAGCCCCGGCCACACCGTGTACCCGCAGTTGTTGGTGATGGTGAACGTAGGTGAAAATATGATAATGATTAACATGTAGGATAGGTATGGCAATATGAAAATACGTTAATAATTATCATGTACAATGGTGTTCTAAAAATTATCTATTTGGTATGTCTAACACTGTAGCAGTAGGATAGGTATTACAATTTGAGAGAGAGAAATGTAGGTGAAAATATGATAATGATTAGAAAAATGAATAAATAGTAATGGGATAATTCGATAAGAATAGCATCAATTAAACTTTTACTTACTTCGAGCGATGTTTTTCAGCGGTTTTTCTAATGGCGTCTGCTAATTGCTGATTTTGGATACTAATCATGGACGGTTACTATTTAAGCACACATGTCCTACTATTACGTTCAGCAATAACTATAAATGGACGACAGGGACAGAAATATATTTTGGACTCATACGTCAGAACTATATACCATGTGGATTATATACGAGAGAATTCCATGTATGCCACTGAAAAAGTTTACAATTCCCTATCTGTCACTCGAAATTCTCTCTTCCCTCAGATGCCACTGGTTCAAGTTTTCTTTTCCCTCAGTGCCACTTCCATTAAGTCCGTTAGTTTTATCCGTTTAAAAAGTTCATTAATGTCTAAAATGCCCCCTTCGGTTTAAAACTTTAAAAAATCATATCTCCTTCGTTTTAACTCCAAAGTAAGTAAATTCAAATTTTTAAATTTATGTAAAATCATGCTGATTAATTTTTTTAAAAAAATTGCATCAAAAAAGTTTTAATTTTTACTTTTAAATCTGGTTATACATAATTTTAAATCTGTAGTAAATTTTCTCATGTTTTTATGAATTCTATAATATTTTTATGAATTTTTTCTATTTTTTAATATAATAAAAAGGCAGGGGCATAACGGTCATTTTGTAACTCCGTTATATTTTTTACCGCTTGAGTGGCACCGATGGAAGAAAAAACTTAAACCGGTGGCATGTAAGGGAAGAGAGAATTTCGAGTGGCAGATAGGGAATTGTAAACTTTTTCAATGACATAAGGGAATTCTCTCATTATATACACGGTTTTGTATTTGCACCGGAGTAGCTCTAAGAGCAAGTGTAATACTAAATCTTTTTTCCAAGTAGTAAAGGGCTATCAGTAATAGGCCAACCATATGAATGATATAGTCATTACACATGTTCTAAGTAGTACATACATGCCAAGTTTGCAATTTTGCATGTTTCAACTGAAATTAGCGGGACTTCAATGTTTTGATTCGGATCGAAGGCGGTATCTCCAAATTCAAAAATCCAAATATAAAATTGAAAAAAAAAGAAAATTCAAAGATTTCGCTCGAGATTTCCAAGAGTTAATGGTGGTCTTTTATTTTAGATTTCGCTCAGGATTTTGGTAAACGCCATTGAAAATTTTGTTTTTAATCCATTGTTGAATTCAAATTTTAGGTTTAAATTGTTTTAATATGGTTTCACTCGAAATTTCAAAAATTTCGAATTTCACTAAACAACATTATTCATGGGAAAAAACTTGCAATCCTTGATAAACATACAAAATATGCTTGTTTGCAGAAGCAGAAAACTAAAACCACACACGCGGAGGTCATGGGATTCCACTGTATCTAAGTACCTCTTTGGTTCTCATAATTTTTTTGAAAAAAATCGTCCAACCTTTAGAATTCTCTTACGCTTCTCTTTGTTCATCTTCCCCTCTCTCCTCTATGTAAGGAGCCCACCTAAACCCAACCACCATGACTAACGCTCCGTTTTTAACGGCTCAAGAGTTTAACAACTTATCTACGTTTCGAAAAAGATTATGATTTGAATTTTTTAGTCCGATTTTTCGCTGTTTCAAAGGTGGGTTACATGGTTCTAACACTTTAAATGGCAAGTCAAACGAAATGGATCCACATCTTGAGACTATTTCGAAAAACTCTAGGAATTCAATCATTTCAGTCGTTCAGCTGTTAAACTGTTCAGATCAGCTTAAAAGAACAGAGCATAAGCCTCATACCACCAAAAGCCTAGGGGTTAATGTGTCCTGGCCCAACCGACTTGACACACAAGATAGATTTTTTTTTATTCATACAAGATATATATTGATTGCTAGAAATTTGCCTCGCGGCTAATGGTCGTCCACTGCATCAAGCATTTCTTCAAAGGCTCGGAAAAGCCACCAATTATTTTTCTTCGCAACCAACCATATAACCATTGTGAGAAATATTTATCTTGTTTTTAGCCATAAAAGGTTGCGACCACCTTTCCTTCCCCACTAGCGGCCACCTCCATTCCTCCCCAACAATAACAGTGATTCTTCCTTCATTTTAGTGAGGCTCATTATTTCCTCGGTGACAGTCTTTGAACAGATGAGCCAGTTCTATGCATCGATTATTCTCTCCTTTCTTTATTATTGAAAGGGTGGATTTGGAGCGTGACAACTTTCTTCCATGGGATGGTTGCTAAGATTTGAATTTTTTGTCGGCCATCTAGGTAACCGATAAAAAATATCTTTTTGTCGGCCATCTAGGTAACCGATAAAAAATATCTTTGTTTTATTGGCAATAGCTATTTTTGCAAGTTTTTGTTAATTTTTTTGACCAATGAAAATAGATCAAATTCTTGTAGCGATAGTTGTAAACGATTGATGGCTAATGTCCTAAGTTTTTTTTTTCTCAACTAGGCTATCACGATGGCTTAGTCTAAACTGCTAGCCATCAAGAATATGTTTTCACGTAGTTCGACCACAACGAGGGAGCCTGAGCTTGTCGGCGGGGATTCGGTGAATGTAGCTGGAGGTGCCAGGCATGCGTTGCGGTGAGGCTAGGGGAAGATAAACCATAAGCGGACGAGAGAGAAAGAGATCGAGATAGAAGATGAACTTTACATGGGAATTCAAAAGATGATTTTTTTGGGGGCAAAATTGCATGGAACAGGGAGGGATGTAGCAAAATCCCTGAACCGCATATATCAATCTATTGTTAAATCTATTGTTACAAGGGCCTAACATGCTACTTCCTGGTTGCGCCGTGTGGTGCAACCTTGTTGCGCCATGTCACCTTAAAAAAAATCCAGAAAACCTAAAACTCCCGGTTGTGCCACGTCACCCCCGAAAAGAAATCCAAAAAATCTAAATGTTTCCAAAATGCAATAAAAAATTCATATTAAGGGTCCCTAAATGAATTTAAACATTACAAATGTTAAACTCTACAAAATGAATTACAAAATGATAGAAATAAAAATAAACTTTGAAAAATATAATTATAGTTTAAAAGCATGTAGAACCATAAGTCCATGTAGATGTCTATAAAAAAAATTTAGCCTTTTTTTTAAAAAAGTAGGATTCATATATAGTTGAATTAAGAAATAATTTATTATTTTCTTTCGTTCTAACTTTTGTGGTCAACTAAAGAAAATCTTAACTCATTCTTTTTTTTTTTCATTCTAACTTTGTGACCAGCTAAAAAATTCTAAAAGAAACGAAGTTTTATAAAATGGAACCGTAATATCATGATAATGGCTCATAAAATATTTATGCATTAAAAAAATAATTTCAAAAAAATACAGTAATAAATAATGGGAATAAAAAAGTGTAATGACTTCTTATTCATCTTTTTTGTGATACATCTTTGTTTACTCATGTAAACAATATATAGTGGGTGCCGTAGGCACGCTGACCTCGCTAGTATACACATGCATTAAAACCACATCCTTTGTGTCAGGGATAAAAATATGGCCCATTGCCATGGCCCACTCCCTGGCGGCCCAATCGAACAGCCTGCCAGGGCCCAGTTTCCTGGAAGGTTCTATCTGGCCCATGTGTATCCTGCCGAACAGTTTCCTGGTTGGCACGGTGCGTAATGGCCAAGGAATCATGTTTGAGTCCGTCTCGAACAGGAGTTCTACGCGACTACGTGAAGACCCGGACGTTGGTTTCCCGGATTGGATTGGAGGTCGTGATCCCCAATATTAGGAGATTACCTTGTCTATTGTAGGATGTATTTGGCATGTATGAGTTCGTTACGATCTCATAGTTAGCCCGGCCCGATATTCCTCGGTAGGTCGGTTTGTCCCGTACTATATAAGCAGGGCCCCTAAGGCGTTTAGAGGGACCTGGCGCGAGTTTACACCCCCTGGCATCGAGTTTTACACCTTAGCATCTGGCTTAGATTGCTTATTGCTTCCTTGTACACCCATAATCTCGCCGAGACTTGTTCGTCTCGTCGAGCTACCTCTTGTATTCATCTCTGATATATAAGAAAGGCTGGACGTAGGGCTATTATCTCTCCCGAGAGGCCTGAACCAGGATAAAAACCCCTGTCTCCTGTTCGTTGTTGTTCGTGGTTGTTCGGCGTGTCTCCTATCTCACTTCTAAAGAACCTTAGCGACTTGAGATCGATATCTCAACCGTCGACAGGTAGTTTTGTGGATTTTGTTGCAAAATTTAAAAACAAATTTTTTTCTGAACAGCCTAACACTTGACGGCCCACAGAAGGCCGTCGAGATATGTCAACAATTGAACAGAGAGTCTCTCAACAGCTACAAAGACGCCGTCGAGAGATGTCATCGGGGACACACGTGGGCGGCTCCATTGCGTGGGGCTTGCATCTCTCTTATCTCGACGGTGCGCACTGGTGGCCGTCGAGAGTATGGTGTTTAGACAGAAACGGCATCCGGAACACTTAGCTCAACGGCCTAAGCCTCGGCTGTCGATAGATGTTGTCTCGATGGCTGAACTGTCGAGAATGTGTACCTCTCTCGACGGAGCTGACTCAACGGCCTTCTCTCGATATTTGGCCGTCGAGAATCGCTTTTCCCAACGGCTTCTATGTTGTCGTCAACGGTTTGTGCCGTCGACACAAAGGTCGATTTCTGTAGTGTCTCCGTGTCCGTGAGCCATGAAGCATTAGTGGTGTACATAGGTATGTCGTCGTCCTAGCCAAGTACCAGATCGGGTGCAGTCGGTGATGAACGGAGGCAACCAAATCTATATGTTGACACCATGATGATCGATGGTAACCTATGGTTGCGAACCCTACCATGGCAGTCAGTGGCAAAAGGGTGTTGGAGTGTCAAATTTGAGTGTGAACGATCCGAACTGCTCATTTTGATATTCTAGTTGATATGAGCTCACAAACAAAATTTTACATTTTAAATTTTTTTTTACTATTTTAATCAGATTTTTGAAAACTCATGATCTAAGTTATTACAGAGTCTCCAAAAAGGCTGGTTTTCAAAAATCTGTTTAAAATAGTAAAAAAATTTTAAAAAATGTAAAATTTTGTTTGTGAGCTCATATCAACTAGAAGATCAAAATGAGCGGTTCGGATCGTTCACATCGGTCATAGGTTTTGTAAACCGAACGCGAAGCACCAAAAACATCCGTGCTTCGCGAAGCACCGTAGCTCAACTCATTTTATATTACATAAAACACAAAAGTTTAACGGTACGTAAACTTAGAAATCTGAAACATTTGATTTGGAGTTTTTTAACAACAAGGCGTTTGACCCTGATTTCCATTTTTATAGAAAATGGAAATACAATGAGCACGTTTCCAATTGTTGTGAAAAAAGAAAAACAAAGGAAAAACAGAATGATGTTCCAGGTTTTTACATCACATTTTTGCATACAGTGTTGACTTTTCTTTGGGGTCAAAATCAATGAAGTGCGCCATTTCGACTCTAGCAAACAAAAACAACTTCTTCTATTTAAGGAGGCGGTAGCATCTGCCCTGACCAGAGGAACCGCCGTCTGTATGGCGTTTATTAGCTGCACCCACTACTAGGAAAACAACTTTTGATCTCGATTGAAACTGATTTTAGTTCCGGTTGTCGAACCGAGACAGTCCATCCGAAACCAAAGATCACATGGCTTTAGCCCCAATTCCCCCAACTGATGCCACCACGGGACTCTCCACTTCACCCTTGTAACCAATCCACCCAGCCACACGTAACACGGACTGGGACTAATGTGTGCCCGTGCCAACTGGCATATATTCGTCTGTCAAAGCGCTATTCTATCCCGTGGTGGCATCGGTTGGGACTGTTGTCACTATCAATCTCGGTTTGTGGCTAACCAGGGTAGATTGGCCGGTATAAAGGTTCGTTTCTTATCTTTTAGACCTCCGTTTCCAGCATCACCTTAGTCCCCTCCTCTTAAGCCCTACCGAATAACAAACATGCAGTAGCACGTATGTTGTGAACAACAAAGTTAGATGATCTGAGATGCCTTCGCTCAAAGCATGCCAAATTCCTATTTTTCCAGATAGGCCAGCATGCAACAACCAGACATATGGCGTAAAGTTTTTTGCCCTCCGGTGAACTTGATTTGGAGTTCAAAAAGCAAAAGATACAAATTGTTAAAGTTTTAAAATGCAGGGGTATTTTGGGTACTACGGTTAAGTTTCTAACGGTCTGCCATTACAGAGCTAATGGCGATGGCATCACAAGTCCACTAACAACGTTGAAAACTTGTTTCCTTGAAATTTCATCCTATTACCCTTATTTTGATATGCAGAATGTCTATCTTACCCTTCTTCCCTTCCCCATCCCCTCATATTTCTTTCTTCCTCTCGCCGATGAGGTCCTCCCACCTTCTTTTGCTGGTGAGGTTCTAGATGGCTATGGCGATGAGCTTCTCCCGCCAGTGACAAACTCCTACAACATCCTATTGACCATTGCCTTCCCGTCTTCAGCGAGCCACTCCACACACCGCCACGATCACCCTGTCTCCGGCAAGTTCCTCCGTGTGCCACTACATCCCCTCCAATATGGTTTCCACCACAGTCGCTCCTCCGTCCATGCCGATCCATGGTTGTGAGGTCCCCGAGCTTCATCACATCGTACCCCGACCGGGGGAAGGGGATGGACTAGGTTTGCCAGATTGTACTATGAAGGAGACGGGGGCAAGAACATCATTTTCAGGGACTTGGTTAAGGGAAATTACGCAAAAAGAATTAAAAGAAGTTCGAAATGGCTAGAAAATGAGGTGGCGACGTTGTCGGTGGTATTTGAGTGAACTCAAGAATGAGGGTGGCAAATGTATGAAACCCACTCTCTAGAGTGACATATAACCAATTTTCTCGTATGGGAGGATTAAGAGAGTTTGCAGTAGTACAAAAGAATTTAATCGGTCGGTGGCCGTCGTGGGAAATCCTCATTTTTCTCACATGATGGGATGTATTAAAAACTAGCATGGTAGACGCGCCCAGGCACGCCGTAGGCAATGACACTGAAATGTTCAGATAAAAAATTTCCTATATATATGTTTTAGTGCAATTTCGTTAGGGAAAATGCAATGATTGACCATGGAAAAGGCTCATAGAAAAAACTAAAGATCTAATCCTTGTCCTTTTCTAAAAAAAATAGCAAGGCATTAGGAGTAACATGGTAAGGATCTTGCAAAAAGAATAATGTTGAGCACAATATGAAAATACATATATGAGAGAACCATGAAATTAAACCTGTTGTCCTTGAAAATATAAGTATTCATTCAAAAAGTGTTGAACGTTCTCAATGTAATGAATACTCATCTCATTAGTCACAACCTGCAACCATAAAAATAGAAACTGGAATCAATGAAGGTTAAATCTTTTAATATAAACTGACTTTCATTAAAAAACGTATGACGACCCAAACTAAAATCCAATCCAACTATACTGAGGTCCTAAAATTTTATCTACAATGTTCGAAACACTTTCTTGGTATGAAAATTCATCGATGTAACATATACATGACTGAAAGTGACTTTATTCCTAACTAAAAAGAAGAACCTTCATTTGAACCCAATGGGCCTTCATAAACATGCTACAATCAACCACCAAAGAAATAATCTCCTATTGTTGCTATGTGCTAAATCTAATCAGCATCAACAAAATAATAGGTATGAAAGAAATACTTGATGCTCTCATACCTGTTGTCTCTGAAGCAGTTTCATAAAGCCCATCAAGCACTCTGGCAAGGGAGGACAACATAATTTCAGCTGGAAAGAAAGCAGGACAACTTTTTTGTAATATGGTTGAGCGCACAACCCTTTTTTTTTACCTCCCTAGAATAGACATGAAGAAGAAGATGGGCCTTACACAACGCTAAAGGACGGACTAAACGTAGGCAAAAAATAATTATGAAACAATGTATTAGCTAGGCAATGCCGTAAACAAATTGAAAACTGAACTATCTGAGGTACAAATAGACACAGGTGAGGTAACATTCTCTGTGGTAAATATACATCGTTTATCAACTGGGACAAAACTATTGGTAACTGATCATCTCTTATCATGCTCAAGGGGAACAAAGTGCATATACAAATAGTATAGAAGACAACAGCACAAATAATTACACTATAAATAGTAATAGAGACATCCAGCTTGGCTTTTTTTTAGGGATTGTAATGCCAACCATAAAGGTAGAAATCAATTATGTGATTTCCTTGTGCAAAAAATTCTAGATGATTCAATCATGCTCTTGGGGCTGCAATAGGCAGAGAAATAGTCTGGTATATGGTAAAACATGAAGCTGCATATGTGTATTGGTAAGAACAGACTAATGGCGCCCAACAATTTTTACTGTTAGAAGATCAAATGAATATTTCTTACCAACAACGTATGCTTTGTCAGCTCCAATAAAAAAAAATATTTCATGTCCCATTGCTATGGAATCACAAACAACAATATAAAAATCATTGCATGCCTCGCTGCTATGAAATGACAAACAACAATGTTAATATGACTACCGTACAAACCCTTGAGAGATTCAAGTTCATTACCACTGAGCTCCTCTTTTTTACATCCGCAAGAAATAGAAAAAGGTCTTATCCTATTTTTTTTCAACGTGGCAGATTATCTTCTCTGCCTATTAAAAAATTGTATGATGACATAAGACTATGTTGTTACACTTCTAATATAATCATCAGACATAATAAACTGACCGAAGGGTGGAACCCAAAGTGGTGATCAATGGCTACAAAATATGCATACTGGAAAACCAAATGAACCTACCTCGTCGTAGCATTTGCAGGCAGCTTAACAAATCGAGGTCGCAGGTAAACAAAGGGCGAAAAGAATGCAGTGCCTAAGCGTGCTGTAACTACAATCTCTGCAATGGAGAGTGTTGACGGTCCTCATTTGTATAATTTTGTATACTTTCGACCGTCAACGTATCTATAAAATAAAGGAATTCAAACCACATTGAGACTGACATTAATGAGTTTCACGAGTTTTGGTGTAGTCTCATGTTTTGCAGGCATGCACAAGAAAAAATGATTTATCGGCCATATGCAAATCGGACGAAAGATGGAGTTTGAATTAAACATATTTTGAAAAGTCATCAAATGACAAAATGGACCGCACCATGATGAAGAGCTCATCGAGACGATCGAAACGCATATATTATTTGCTATATTTGGAGCTCGGATGAGGGAGAAAGGAGTTCCGGAAGACGACGAACCAAACCGGACCAGACCAGGCAGGTCGGCCGACCCAAGCCAGGTCGGCCGGTCCCTTCTTTTGATCAATTTACCTCGGTATTTCTCCCACACACCAAGCAACACACCTAGAAGCCATCCCAACCATCCATGCAAGTCGGTTTGATCCAGAAACAGGGATTGCTTCACAAGTCATCATAGGATTCTAAAGGAACCCAATGCTAACGGTCTGCAACTGCCAAACCGACTTGGAGAGATGATCTACACCATTGATGAAGCATCTCAGGCAAAATTGGCGGCCAGATGATGAAAAGGGTGAGCCGGCCGACCCACCCTAGGCCGGCCGACCCACCTCGGATGCCGCCTTGGATTCTCCTTCGGAGGGTGGCAACATGACAAGTGTCCCATGCCGTGGCACCCTCCCATTGGCTCGGGAACACTATAAAAGGACCCCCTCACCTCACTTTCAACACCACACTTCACTTCATCCACTTCACTTAGAGTTGCTCTTTAGTTAGAGTAGATTAGTTGGGAGTTAGAATCGAGTCGAGCTGAAGCCTCGGAGTTCCGGAAGTGTATTCGAAAATTTGGGTAACGCTCTTGTATTCTTTCCTGTTTACCAAAAGGATTCAGTAAGACTACTTCATTCATTTTATATTGTGTTGAGTTTTATTTGAGATTGAGCATATCTACTATATGAGTTGTGTGGATTTGCCTTACCGGTAGCTTGTATTCGTCTGGAATCAGTTTAGATTCTCACTCGTATACTTAAAGAGCTAGGTATTGAACCTAGATCATCTTCCTAGGATCCGAGGAAGGTTGATTAGAAATAGTAGCAGACGTGGTGTCTGAGACTAGGAGTAACTCGATTTACACCCGAGCCCACGTATATGTGGTAGGTGGTAGGTGGTGACAGCCCTATCCATCCGTAGATATTAATTATCTCGTGCGTAACCCACAGCGTCCGGCTTTGGATCAGTAGAGCCAAATCGGAACGATCATAACCATTCGGGATTCCAATTCAGGGCGGGTGGTAGTGAGTGTCCGAGCTCCGACGACGAATATTAAAGTGAACCACTGATCGTTATCGCCCAAGCTCTCTCAATATACTGAATCACACAGCATTTACGAACTTATTAAACTCGTCTCGTTATCCTCCCAACTGTCTGCCTAATTATCGTAGCACTCTACTTAGTGTGTGTGTGTGTGTGTTTCACCGGTCTATTTATCGTATCATCTTTACCCTTTAGCTAGCTGATTGGTATATCAATAATATAGATATTAGAATATCTTTTTTCCTCGTTCCCTGTGGATTCGATACCTTGGAATACTCCTAGGTGAAAACTATAAGCGATATCCGTCCGCTTGCGGATTAATTTCTAAGAGCGTAAGAATCGCCAACAGAGAGCTGCACACATAAATTAAGTGAAAAAAGGTAAATAATGAAATCCAACTTTCGGAGGTTAAATCTAGGGAAAAATACCCGAAATAATCAACACTTAAATGGAAAATTAATAAAATAATCTACTGTATAAAAAAATTACCTAAATAGCACCGGGACCCGCCACCCGGTGTGGCTGGCACCCTGCTGCCGCCACCCGGTGTGGCCGCGGCTCTGCGCACCCAGCAGCTCTACATGCATGTCCCCCGATGTCCCCCGATTATCGCTAATTAATCGTCCCACCGACAAAACAGTGCAAATAAAATATTTCCCACCGATAAAACAGTGCAATCTTTTGAATAAATTATTAGCCAACCGACAAAACAGTGGAAGCTTTTGAACTAATCAAACAATAATTACATGATTTATGCTAATTAATTCCATTTAGAAGTCAAAGTGATCACAAAATTGAGTGTATATATATCGCGTCCTGCCCGCCGTTCGCCTTCACAGACTCATTCTTCACTTCACACTCATTCCTCACGCAGCAGCCTTGACACTCTCATTCAGTTCGCTTTCAGTTCGCTTTTAGTTCTTTGCTTTCAGTTCTTTCAGTTCAGGTATATTTTTCGCTGATATTTTAGTTCAGAATTCACTAAGAGTGTGACTTCGCTGATATTTTTCGCTTTCAGCGTGAGGGAATATTTTGGATTTTAAATTTGATCTATTTGGATTTTAAATTTGATCTACTTGCTAATAATCAAGATTAACTGTTGCATATATGTACCGCAATAACAGTAGTATTTTATGCTAATCTTGGCATATTAACAGTTAAAATTGTATGTATATATTAAACAGGGTATGCTAATCTTGACATGTGAAGGCTATCTTCCAAGGATTATACTGATGTTTGCATATTATGCTAATGTTCACACTAATTAATTAAACTAAGCAACAGCACCAGCTAGCTAGCTCTTGCTTCACATTATTTGTTAATTTTGCACCGCACCTAACACGCACCAGCACTGTAGAGCAGCAGTGCATGCACCAGATATACCAAGGTAAGAAGCACATAAACTGCAACTTCACTACTTGACCACTTAATTTCGTATATTCTTTCTAATTTACGCATGTATTAATGTTTTCAGGAAGTTTGAACCGACCTTGTAACTGTCAGGTATGCATTACTTTTATATTTAACATAAACATGTTGTGTTAGGTTAATTTAAATTAGGATTAGTGATTTATTAGTTAGGTAAGGAGAGGAAATGGTCTACAAATATAATGGAAATTAGTGACTTTTTTTATAGCATGTAATATATAAATGTTTAAATTTTAATTGCACGTACTGCACAAATTAATATATAATTAGCGACAAATTAACGGTACTGTGCATAGTTAAAAAGAGTGACTATATTTTTTCATATAGTAATAATTTTGTTAGCTTAATTAAACATAATACGAAAATTATTCTATAATTAGCATGCAAATTAGTAATTTAATTGTACGTAATTTAGTGACATTATAGTTAATAATTAGTGTGTTAGTCGAGTTGATATATTCTATGTTCAGCCCTTATTTACACATATTATGTATTACACACTTAAACTAACATTTTATGTACTGTTTGAAATAATAGTTAAATATAAAGAAACATATATTTAATATTAATATGAATGAACATGTGCATGTTACAGACGTAAATGGAGACACTACTGAATATTTTTTACAGAGATGCACCCGCACTAATGCAAGGGAATTTAGTAAGCATGCACACTTGCAGACCACAGTAACGTTACAAATAGAGCTGCCAATGTTGGCGAGGGTTATAGCTCGAAAGCTCCGTATAAACCGTCAGGAATACAAACTTGTTCTAGACGGTGTTAGGCCATGTCAGGTTCCAAATAGTTCGATGTACGTATACAACCTGTGGCCACTGAGAAGTAAGGCTGCTTGGACGTACTATGTTAATAAGGCAGTAGAAGAGAGGTACCAATTAGGCGTGTACGTGCTGCCTGAGGCAAGACAATCGGAGGCCGGGCCTAGCAACACCGTAGAAGAGAGTGCACATGAGACTGTGCTGGAAGGGTATGCGGAGGACCCAATTAGTAGTATCATGACGGGTGTCGAGGCATTAGTCATGGACACGGAGCAGGATATCTCAATGGAGGAGGGAGAGATAGATGCATAGACTATAGGGGAAGATTTCTATGAAGGGAGTGAAAACGATGTGGAGGAAGAGGAGGACCCGATGCCTGCCATAGCGTATTATCGCGCTCTGGATGCTTCGAATTGGGTGATCGGTGATCACTCCAATATTTCCAAATGGGGGTATATGCACAGTGACATAATAGTGGGTCAAGAGTTTAGTACAAAGGATGAGGTAATACACTTTGTCAGTAACTTTGGTGTCACCACACGACGCGAGCACTCTGTGGCACGATCCGGGCCCACCGTGTACGAGGTGAAGTACGTAAAGAAGCCGCAGTGCTCATTCTATGTTCGGGCGCATCGCTCAAAACATGAGCATCACTTCATAATCAGTAGGTACGAGCTGCACACTTGTATGGAGGAGTTGGTACGCAACATTAGCAGTAATGTGGATTCGAAATTCATAGCGCAGATGTTGCTAACTGCTATTCAAACCGATATCTCCATGAAACCACACTCCATAATGGCCGAGGTGCAGAACCGCACTGGCATGTCAATTACATATCACCAAGCATGGCGAGCCAAGTAAAAGACACTTAAAATGTTGTTCAGGGATTATAAGGAGTCATACAACTGGGCTCCCCGTCTCCTCCGCAAGATACAGGAGAGCAATCCTGAGACATGCTATGTTTCAGCACATGACCTCCCCGATGGAAGTGTCGCCCCTAACCACTTCTTCTTGATGCGCCCTTTTTGGTCTTTTGGCCAGTGCATACAAGCCTTCCGGCACTGTCGTCTTGTCATATGTGTGGATGGGACATTTCTCACCGGTAGGTATTATGGTACTCTACTAACTACACTTGCGGTTGACGGGAATAACCAGATATTGCCTCTCACATTTGTCTTTGTGGAGAGCGAGAACAACGATAGCTGGTTGTGGTTTCTATCTCTACTGAAGATTCACGTTGTCATGGATCGGTTTAGAGTGTGCGTCATTTCTGAGCGCCACCAGGGGATCCTACATGCTGTACATGTATTGTCCAACGATGATGCACCAATGTGGCCAGACGTTCGTTCTCGATGGTGCATGCGTCACCTGGGGGCGAACCTATACACTGCATTCAAGAACAAGCCATTAGTAAAGAAGTTCAAGTCAACGTGCATGCAAAATCAACTGCGCAAATTCAACGCGCTTTTCAATGATATTAACGAATGTACCAGGAAGATGGTCGTTGAAGAGCAAAGCACATCAGGGGCTCAAATAGTAGGGGACGAGCAAGTGAGCGCTCGCTGTAATATTACATTCGCTCAGTGGATAGTGCAAAAACCGGCGTAGAAATGGGCTCTCGTACATGACACTGATGGCGCACGGTAAGTGCGTAGATTTATTTACAATGTTTGTATCCATTTCGTTCAATCGCAAATTTAGGAAGTCTCGTATTGCAGATACACACTGATGACGACGAACATAGCAGAGTCGTATAATAATGTGCTACGAGACGTGCCCGGCCTGCCAATACGCACTATCATTGAGATGACCTTTTTTAGGACAAGAGATTATTTTCGTAACCGAGATCTGGCGGCCATGCAAATCACAAGCACTTTCTCCCCTTGTGTCGAAGCCGTCCTACAGAGGCGTCGACAGAAATTTCAGTTCCACCGCACATATCAACATATGATAGAATGAATAACATATTCAATGTGAACTGCAAGAGAAAGTACATGACATGATTTAGCGCGGGAAATAATCAACAAAAGTGCCAACTTGGCCAGTATGAGGCTGTATGCACTTGCAATAAACCTTGCCTCGAACACATCCCATGCTCGCACGTCATGGCGGCATGTCGAGATCTTGCTGGCAACGATGGCACCCAATACGTCTCTCCGTACTATTCGATGAATGCAATTAGACAAACATGGGCATCCAAGATGGAGCCAATTAATCGAGGGGGATATAAAAACTCAGAAGGACCTAACTTCCATCCATTCCCCGCTACAAAACGTGTTGCACAAGGTCGACCGCGTACGACGCGATTTGAAGGTGACATGGATGCTGCCAATGGCGGAGATGGTTTGCGTCGTTGTCGTATATGTAAACAGCCAGGCCATGACCGTAGGCGCTATCCTAATCAGGGATGACAATACAAAATCATGTTAGCAATTCTTGTATCATTGTCATCTTGTAATAAAAGAATCGTATTCGTTATATCGTCACTTCATTTTTGCAATTCTCGTATTCATTATATCGTCACTTCATTTTTGCAATTCTTGTATTCGTTATATAGTCACTTCATTTTTGTAATTCTTGTATCGCCATCTATTATTATTTGTCGTATGTAATAACTATAATATATCATTGCAGTATATACAATGGATGTTACATAGTTTTTCTCCGCACGATGTGACCCTGGCCATAGATCTCTAAAAATGGGTGCAGGGCACCGAACAGGTTTGCATGTTTCATAATATTTATATCATATTAACATGGTTTGCTAACATTATATTTTATTATTTGTAGATGCATCCATTACGATTGAGGGGATCATGACAGATCAAACAATTGGACGCTAGGTTTTGGATGTTTCTTGCACGTGCCGGATTGTTGCCGTGTGCCCTTACTCTCAATGGGGTACCAGAAGGAAATGACCGCCTGATACCGCTCCCAAAACTTGACGCGAGGCTTATCACCGCACTGGTCGACCGCTAGCGTCCTGAGACGCACACGTTCCACTTTCCGGTCGGTGAGATGACAATTACTTTGAAGGATGTTGCCATGCTCACAGGGTTGCCCATCTCTGGACGGGTCTTTGTTGTCAACAAACCAAGCAGGCAAACATGAAAAAATTATGTCGAACAGAGGTGAGTATCAACTTTTTCACTTACATATTTGTAATTTGTACATACATTTCACCTATGAAATATTATTCTAAATCTATGCAGGTGAAGTTGAATATAATGGTAGCGACCAGGGTGTTTCAATGTCATGGCTCGAGCACCTTCACGAGGCTGGTCCGTGTCCAGTGAATGCTGATGAGGCGACCATACTGCGGCACTACGAGGTGTACCTGTGCTACCTCCTCTCCGGTGTCATGTTCACAAATGGCAACGGTGACTCTATACCCCCTCACCTAGTGTTCATAGTTCGAGAACTATGCAATGAAGCTATATTTAATAAGGATTACGAGCCGTATAGTTGGGGTCTGCCGTATTGGCCGATACATACCGGAAGTTATGTGTCGCATGCCATCGGGTAGCCCCGAATGCAGTATTTGAGGGTTGTCCTCTCCTCGTACAATTCTAGTCGTGGAGTTATTTGCCATTAAATCGTCCAAACACGCCAGCCTGATACTATCCAGTTTATGTGGACGCCGATGTAACCCCCGGCATGTAGACCAACAATGGGATATAGATGGTTGCATGCAAGGTTGCGATGGTTGAAAGAAATCGACAGGGCATCTTACACGCGGCTTGTGTCAGACCTAGACCTTCTGGTAGATGACCAAGTTACGTGGGATCCATTCTGCCATCTAGCAACATATGATATTACCACGGGGGTTTGCCAGCAAGCACATGTATTGAAAGTGCAGACTATTATATGACGACATGTTATCTAGTCTGCATGAATGCCGTGGAAGGATACTCGCCGGAACGCGTTCAGCGATAATTTGGCTACCGGCAAACATTTCCACTCCCACCTCCTCGGCATCCCGGCAACTCCCATGGGTATGCATCATATGCTATACATTTCATATATTTGTACCACTCATAATGTAACATAAAAGTATTTTTTCAGGCTTAGTTCATCCGGCCACAACCGTGATTGGGCCCACATCCACAGTGCCCATATCGAGCGATGGACTGAATTGGCTACTGACCAAGTGTGGTATCCTGCTGGACTCGCGCACCAAGCTGATATTTTGGGGTACATGGAATGGTACCGTCCAAGGACCAGATGTCATCTTGCAGTACCACAGGCAGCAACAGCACCTCTCCGACAATCAGAGAGCTATGCCCAACGAGTCCATATTCTGGTATGATGCGCACTCTTCAATAGTTTCAGCTATATTGCCTACTTCATAACTCCTTCTGAATATCAGATGACATGGTTGTTGCAGACACAGGAGGCCGATTCGTTGCATGGCCATGCAATGGAGCTTGTATCGCAAACACAGCGGACCGGTCAATCTTCTACAAATTCATTGAGGGCCCTCATTAGAAGGGCCAGATCTCGGATTACGGGAGCGATTAGGGAGTCAGCGGGCATAGATCGCGTACAAATCGTGAAAGAAATAGCCCAAGGTGAGAAGAATCAGTGCATCACATATCCGAGTCACCAGCTCCTCCAGTATCTGCTGCTCCTGCGAGATCGCAGTCCATGGATAGGCGTACACCACCCCGTTCAGCTCCATGCCGACAATCACAACCTCCCCGAGCTTCTACATCGACACCGTTCGAATACAGCGCCCACCATTCTTCACCTCCAGCTGGGGTAGGTCATCAGGAGGGGTTTGATATTAACTTAGCGCCATCTTCAGAAAACTACAATGACTATCTCAGCACACAGGATACCCAATTTGATATCAATTGGAAAAACATGGGAGCATCTATGCTGGATAGTACATTTGCATCCAACCTTAGCTTTCAAGATATCATGGACGGATGCAATATTCCTATACCACAACCGGCACAGCCTGGGTGGTCTAACTGGCAAACCCCCTATGGGTCCCTTCACATTTGCAACACGGGGAGCAAGCCCCCTATGGGGTCCCTTCACAGGTTGTGCACAGCCATGAAACCCCTTATGAACAAAGCATGATGGGTTTTTCCACACTATGGTGGGTCTGCGTACGCCAAAAGTTCACAGCCTGGGTATATTCCAACGGCGGAGCAAACTGACCTTCAAAATCGGTTTGGACCTTCTCAGGCTGCAGGACAACATACGACGCATCCACCAGACCATTACACCCCAAGTGCATACACGACAAGGGGTCGTCGGCGCTAAGTGTAATCATGTAATTTCATGGAGTTATGTTATTAAGTGCATTCGGCGGTTTGGCGAGAAAATTGTTCTCCATATAATTATTGACATTGCATTTACCATTATGAAAATTAGTGACATTGCATTTACTACTATTTACTTTGCACTTACCACTTGCTATTAACACATCTATGCACGACATGCCCATGTGATACTGTCTGCCATCATCGTAGTAGGATGGCCGAACAAAGGTCCACCAACGCATGGATTAGGCCAAGTTGGTGGGAATCGTCCGGCCTAGGAGGTCACACCCATTACCCATCAAAGGACCTTCCCATCAAAATGAAACAGAACTACCGCACGGAGTCAATCATGCTGCGGTCCGACCCTCACTATCTTCGGGACTGGCCCAAGTGTGCTTGTCGAATTGATACAGTGGTGCAGGTCTTCGATAGGCATGTCTCTGGTTGGACCGGACGGAGATTCTACCGATATCCTCTATACGCAGTGAGTTTACTTACCTTCATATATAACGAATTTATTGTACGATGTAACCTAACCTAACTTTCTATTCTATGCAAAATAGATAAATGATTGTCGTATGGCATCATAGATGGATGATCCTTTTTCAATGGCAGCAGATGCATACATGATGGTTCTTCACGCAAAGATCGCAGATATCGAAAATCGCCTTGAAATGACAAGGCGTACACTAGAGTTGTACGTCCGCACGGAACACTTGTGCGCTGCATGCCGGAGGCAATGCGGCTAGCTAGCTGGCACCCACATGTTACGTACTATTCAATTCCCCTAAGGCACACGACTATAAGAAACAACTATAAGATCTTCATGCTTGTATTGTAGGGTTTGAACTCTACTACTTTCGTTTGATGTTTGTGTTGTGTGAGGGGTGAAGAACATCTTCATTGTTGGGATTATTTATAGCTATGTGACCCTCTGATAAGACAACATCGAGATTTCTTCTCCTTTCCTAAATATGAGCATGGAGTGACATGGCATGGTTCTATAAATTCATTTTACATGTCATCGGCTGATATGGATTCCATACGTTTTCAAGATAAATTTGTATTTTTGCTTGGTTTGTTAAGATAGATCATATAAGTGTAGTTTCAAATCAATCTCTGATTCACTTTACATGTATTTTATGTTTTTATTTATCTCATAGTTTCTAACTTTAGAAACTTTAGTTTGCCCTACAAACGACTACAAGAGTTAAAACTTGATAAAATTTTAAATTTTAAATTTTGTAAAATTTGATACAATTTTGTATTTTAAAATGTATATATTCACATGCATATATATTATACATCACTTGCACGCGCAGCTCCGGCAGCACACATGCAATACCGCGCACCTCCGGCCACGAGGGGTGGCGGCAGCCTGCCGCTTCTACGCCGGGCCCGCCACACCCGGTGGCGCTAGCAGGCTGCAGCCACACCCCGTGGCGGCAGCTCCGCTGCCGCCATGCGGCGTGTCGGCCGCCATGCCCGGTGGCGGGTCCCGCTGTTATTTTTGTAATTTCTTTTCCAAGTGGATTATTATATTAATTACCTTTTTACTGTTGATTATTTGAGCAATTTTTCCAAAATCTATAACAAAAATAAAGATCAACTGAGAAGAAAAGGGCAAACGATATGTTCACAATATAAGAGCTATCATGTGCATATGCCCGATGTGCATATGCCCGAGAGGGAAAAAACATAAAAAATACTACACAGCTCATGTTCACGAAGTCTGGCACTCTTCTCTTCCTTTGACCATTAGGCACACATAAGAACGTTACATTATTCCCATCAAAGGACATGTTATGTTGCCCATTCTGCACATAAGCACAGGCCGTTATTCCATCCTACGTAAAATGAGTAAAAGTTAACTATGTTTGAGGACAAAAAGGAATGCAGAGAAAAGCAACATTATTTGCATAAGACTAACTACAAATATGGCCTGCCATGGGGAAAAAAAAAAGCCTAACGACAAACAATACATGGTGATTCGTAAATACATGTGCACATATATAATGTAATCTATATGATCCCATATAAAATCCATATGACAAATAAATAAATGTCTATAGTAAAATTACAAAGGAATCAATTTAGATACACAGGACATGCATTCGTATGGATGAACGAAAAGGGAGCATATATCGTCGAAAGTATAACAGGGCCCTTGTAAGCCCTGTTTAATAGAGCAGTTTGTTATGTATCAAAAAAAAAGTAGTTTGTTATGTATTTAAAAAGCAACATGATACACCAATAGAGAAGGTGGTGTTATATATACAGTTAATCTTTTAAAAGAAATCAGCAAGGTTTGTTGGAATTTGAAACACTACAAATTTTCGCATTAACCAATCAATGAGCACTACATATTCCATAAAGGTTAATAGCGCTCTAGCAAAGCTGGTTTGAAGTCATATTACAGTAATATCAATAAAGCAACAAGTAGTTTGAAAGTTTGCTAACAACCAGCAAGGCAAATCTTGTAAATGCAAAAAATCAACAATCAATAGTACAATACCCTTTCAATGGAAGTGCAATCAGAAAGTAATTCTATGCTTCGATCAACCCTATCAACAGTAATATTGTTCATGTAATGGTTGCCGTGCAGCTGACCGGCAATACTCCACCATGGTTGTAATAGTACAATACTCTTTAAATGGAAGTGAAATCAGAAAGTAATTCTATGCTTGTCATCCCTTTCAACAGTAATATTGTTCATGTAATGGTTGCCATGCAGCTGACCGGCAATACTCCACCATGGTTGTACTTTCCTGCATGTATTTGCTTTTATCAAACACCAAGAAAAAAGGTACCTGCATAGGAATGACAAGAACCAAATCATAACATGCCAAGCAATTAAACAAACCAAATATGATGCAAAAAGTGCCATGTACAAGTAGTTTCTTGAAATAAAAACAAAGCAAACCTGTCAAATCACATAAAACTGGAGTTGTACCTGTGGAGAATGGGTAAAAGTCTAGATTATCTGGGCACGGAACAACAACAAAAATTATAAACTTTAGATAATTAGATGAGTATCTGAAGGTATATATCAGTTGTTGGAGCACTTACATTCGACAAGATGACTCATTAAAGCATGCTAAACTTTATTAAGCTGAAATCATAAGTTGTAACATAGCTTGCTGATGACATTTAGTTAAACTCAACAAGAGTATGCTGATTAACTAAATATTATAAGCAATCTAGGAATTTTGGTTTTGTCCTCCAAATCAACTCTTTTCCATCCAAAAAAACAGAATACGTATGTAAGGACAGTATAGTAGAGAAGGGCATC
The DNA here is from genome assembly GCA_005191435.1 of Raddia distichophylla. Taxonomy (NCBI): domain Eukaryota; kingdom Viridiplantae; phylum Streptophyta; class Magnoliopsida; order Poales; family Poaceae; genus Raddia; species Raddia distichophylla. The sequence goes on from SPJY01018096.1 coordinate 937,037, forward strand.
TTTGCAGCAACAATCAATTTTTACATAGCTGCTTTCAATCTATATATGACCGATAACATGTGTAAGTACTGTAATTCGTGATGCACATGTCACCGAAACACTAACCACAGTACAGTAGAAGCAACAAAAAAAAAAAATCATCTTCGCACATCCAACTCATAAATTCGAAGAATAATATGAACCAATTAATAAGAAGATGTGGCCATACAACTATAAAATTGTAAATATTTCATGCAAAAACTGCAACAAAGGTGTAAAGGTTCTACAAACGTGGGGAAGAAATCTATTAAGCTCACATTTGACGATAGAACTCTAATTCCAAAGGAGGTAATATTCATGGAAATTTCTAAAGTACTGCAAAACTACGCAGAAAACTACAAACGTAGTGAGGTTCTAGCAGTCGGGATAAGGGGATATTCCTAATAGAAACGGAGGTGGATGGGCCGGTAAAGGGTGTTCTTTGTGCAAGGTGGATGTGGCGAGCGAGGCGAGGAAGCGCCATATCCAGCCACCACAGACGTCCTCCTAGCCAGATTGAGCGATGAGGACGATGGTAGGTTCATGGAGTCGGTGGGGAGGGAGGAGGAGGCTATGGGAGGACCGGAGAGCAAAGGCTCGTGCCAGCAGAGAGGCGAAGCCTGTAGCTGCAGCCGGTGCTGGCGAGGGCAGAGCAAGAGACGACGGCACCGAAAGGAGAAACGAAGAAGACGATGAGGAAAGAGGGGACACCTTTCCACGGGTTGCCGATAGAGACGGAGAAGCAGTGCGACCAGAGTGCCATGGCAGCCTCCCCGGCAATTTCCACGGCGGGGTCGAGCTCCATGCGGCGGAGCGCGGCGTGGACGATGATGGCTCCGATGTGGTGCGTGAGCTCGACGCCATCGAGGCGAATCAGGAGGCGGAGCAGGCGGTGTGTGGCTGGAGGTAGGGCTTGGGTGACTGGGCTTGGGCACTTGGGCTGCAAAAGAGGGATTGCGGGTTGAGTTTATGGAAATCATGGGTTGCTTTTGCAAAACTGTGGGACTGGACGGCGAGATCGCATGAGGCGGTAGATCGGACAGGCAGGAAAAAATACGACGTAGCAGCTCGGAGGCTGGGAACCTGGGAGTCGAACCGTTGGCTGTGCCCCAAAAGTTGACGCCGGTGACCACGCGAGCAAACAACCCGCCTTGTTCATTTTTTTGCCAACAAAATCCTTTTATATATAAAGGATAAACGGACGGCCGGATCTCGTGATCGCTGGCGATCGGACGGCCGAGATGCTCGACACTGTAGAGGGCAGACACGTGTCGTGCGTAGAAGCACAACGCTAGCGCGTTGTTATATAGAATGATATGTTTTTTTATCGGTTATAAAACTATTTTCCCCTAAATTGTTTCAAGCTATAATTTCCACGTAAGAGTAGCTCCAACAGTTCTTACATGAATAATGTTTTAGAGAGATATAGAGAAACCGTTGGGATGCTCTAAGAAGGACGAATTTTCTGCTATAATTCGTAGTAGGGATGTGATCGGATCGCATAAGGTCGGATATCGTTCTATCCATATCCGTATCCGTATTTTTTACTGGATAGAAATTCGAATACGAATGTGTCGAATATGGATACAAATTCGAATAATACTGGATAACATCGGTTACGAATACGAAGCGAATACAGATTGGTTAAGATAAGGATACGGATATTGTTAGTCAAATAGTAAAAATTCAATTTCAAAAATTTGTTCCAAATTTAAAATGCTCAAAATTTTAAATTTAAAAGTGGGAATTTATAACATTAGAAAAAACATTATAAAGTTTGTATACAAATATTATTAAATTAGTCTAGATTTTTTTAAAAAATAAAAAATTAAAAGTTGGGAATTTGTGAAAAAAATTCCTAAAATACATCCAAAAAATTTCAAAAATACATTTGGATGATATCCTTATTTTATATTCGGATATTATCTGAAGAAAAACTCGGATATTACTTATCCACCGAATAATCAGTGCTGTGATTCGTATTCATATCCATATCCACGTTAAATTATCCATATCCATATCTATAAATATAGTTGAATATACATAAAAGTATTAAAATCACTATCTGATAAATTCGGTTGGTCGGTGGGTGGAATAATATCTACCATTTCCACCCCTGGTTCGGAGGAAAAATACCCGAAATAATCCACTGTTAAATCATAATTTATAAAATAAACCACAGTTTGAAGAAATACCCGAAATGGCACCTGCTCCCGCCACCCCAGATGGCGGCCGCCACGCGGAACGGCGGGAGCTCTGCTCCCGCCACTCCGCACGGCGGGGACACCCAGGCGGCGACACGTGGCAAGGGGAGCTGCAGCGCAGGGACACGTGGCGGCTCCAGAGAGCTCCCGCCACGCCGCACGGCGGGAGCTCCCTGCATGCGACACGTGGCAGGCGCAAGCTAGCTAGTTTGTTCTAAGTACCTTTGTAATTAAAAAAATCATGTGACATTGAAATATATGCAACAAAAATTTTAAAAAATAGAAACTATAATTAATGGTGTCTAAGAAAGTTCCAAAATTTTAAAATATGTAATTTTTGGTTAAATTTAAATTTAAAAATCAACGAGACAAAAAAATTCTAAAAATCATCTTTATCATGAACTAATTGTTTTCATTGCATTTCAATTTGATATTATTTTGCAAAATCAACATATGATACTAATTGAATATTGGTTCATGAAAACATATAAAAAGGTTATATTTTTCAAAAAAAATTGTTTTTTAAATCAAATCAAAATTTTCCATGAATTTAAAATTTTGAATTTAAAAAAGAAGATAGTTTCCCAATTTATATAAAAAATCAAATGTTTCCAAAAAAATAAATTTTCCCATGAGTACCGGGTACATGTCCAAATTTGGTGCTCATGGGAAAATTTGATTTTTAGAAAAAAAAATGATTTTTGATTTTTCATTGCTTTTCAATTTGAGCAAAAATCTTTTTTTTTTTTTCTAAAAATCAAATTTTCCCATGAACACCAAATTTGGACATGTACCCGGTACTCATGGGAAAATTTATTTTTTTGGAAACATTTGATTTTTTATCAAAATTGGGAAACTATCTTCTTTTTTAAATTCAAAATTTTAAATTCATGGAAAATTTTGATTTGATTTAAAAAACAATTTTTTTTGAAAAATATAACCTTTTTATATGTTTTCATGAACCAATATTCAATTAGTATCATATGTTGATTTTGCAAAATAATATCAAATTGAAATGCAATGAAAACAATTAGTTCATGACAAAGATGATTTTTAGATTTTTTTGTCTCGTTGATTTTTAAATTTAAATTTAACCAAAAATTACATATTTTAAAATTTTGGAACTTTCTTAGACACCATTAATTATAGTTTCTATTTTTTTAAATTTTTGTTGCATATATTTCAATGTCACATGTTTTTTTAATTACAAAGGTACTTATAACAAACTAGCTAGCTTGCGCCTGCCACGTGTCGCATGCAGGGAGCTCCCGCCGTGCGGCGTGGCGGGAGCTCTCTGGAGCCGCCACGTGTCCCTGCGCTGCAGCTCCCCTTGCCACGTGTCGCCGCCTGGGTGTCCCCGCCGTGCGGAGTGGCGGGAGCAGAGCTCCCGCCGTTCCGCGTGGCGGCCGCCATCTGGGGTGGCGGGAGCAGGTGCCATTTCGGGTATTTCTTCAACCTGTGGTTTATTTTATAAATTATGATTTAACAGTGGATTATTTCGGGTATTTTTTCTGGTTCGGAGGACGCTGGCTAGTACAAGAGGTGGGTACTGCAGATGGCAGCCAGGACGTACGTACGATCAGAATCTGGCAGGTTTGTCCAGATAGTCTCACACAGCTCACGTCAAATCCGGGTTCCGACGCCCATCGGCAGCCGACTAAACTTGGCCTTGACTCGAGTCCAAGAGACAAAAGCAGCCTCGCCCAATATGAGTCGTCCATTTCTATGGGAGGGAAGGTGAGAAGACAAGAATCCGAGGGGTTTGCACGAGGCGCCGACGGCCAGGCAAGAGATCTCACAAACCCACGGCTGCCGCTCGCTCCGCTTGCGATCGTCCGTAGTGCAGGACCACAGGCTCAGGCTGGGGGCGGTAATGGCCGATGGCGCCGCTCGTCCGTGAAAATTGCTCGGCTACGAGCGAGAGGGAATATCGGTTGCCGTAGGATATAGCAAATCTCGCTTCAGATCTGCGCTTGCTGGCTGCTCGGTCAAACGTTGGATCGGTTATTCTGGGCCTCTTTGATACCTTGTTCTAGTTTAGTTTTTATTGGGATTGCAACTTTTGTTATTTTTATATACACCATTCACTTTATTTTTTGAAAATAAATTTTTTATAACTTTGTAGGGTTCTTCTCAAAGATCTTAAAAATATTTTTTAAATAATTTATTTAGCTTTTTCATACTACTTTCAAAGGTGGTCAAATTTTACCAACTAAAACTAAACAAAAACTAAACAAGCTATCAAAGAGGGCCTCTATGGCCTCGTTTGTTTCGGTTTGAACTAAATTAAATTATTATTTTTATATAATTCAAATGATATAATATTATTTAGTCATTTTTGTGAGGTTTGCCCTCTCGTGATACATCGACCCCAAGGCCTGAGCGAGCTAGCTAGCTAGCATTATTTGCTAGCTATGGATAAATTGCTAGTTGTCATTGTTGCTGCGCCGGAGGGTCACCATCACCTTGTGTTTCAGCAACACCGCCGCCACCAAAGGACGCCGACACCGTCCACATTGTAGAACAATTGACCGTTTGAGGTAAACCTAGGGTGGCTATGACCTAGGGGAGAGGGGGACGAGCTAGGAGCAAGGGGGAGGTGAGATGACGGTGATTGGTGGCGATCGTCGAGTCGAAACCCTAGCAGATCTCCTTCACATGCTTTAGATTGCACAAGATTTCCTACAAGATTAGCTTCATGTTCAAGTGCTTGGAGCTTCTCCACATCCTTTAGTTGTGTGTCTCTTCCATTTGGTTAATTCTCTGCAGGCTGAAGTTTTAATCTCTACTTCTAGAGAGATTGATGACATGCACACCATTCCTTTCATGCGGCATGATGAGGGAAGGAATAGATGTAACACATATTGCAATCACATTGCTTGGATCATACTTGTGTCTTATTCCTTAGGGTAGGAAACCCTACGACGGCTAAAATGGTAAGGTCCGACTCACGGCGACGCAACCACCTTGTCTGACTCTGATAGAAAGTTGGAGAGGGATATAGTGTAGATTGAACGACTACGGCTCTGCCATGTTACCCAATGGATGCTCACAATTAGAACATACCAGTTCGGCTCGGTAAGTGGCATCCGACGACAAAAATTTGCATGTGCGCAAATAGACGGTCCGGATTGCGCCATGTCGCTCTCTCCCTACGGAATTAAAAAACCATTTTCTTATGTCCAATTTTTTTTGAGTTTTCAAAATATTAAAATACCAAATGGCTTTAAAAAATCTGAAATTTTTTTCGAAAATCATTTGAAGCATTTGGAAGATAGGAAAAATATTAGCAAGCACTGTTCATGGCAAATATATAGTTTTTTTTATAGTTTTACTCTCTTTAGAAATTAGAAAATGATTTTGGGGTGTTTTTAAAATTAAACAAATTTGACATTTGGTTATTTGGCAACTAATTAGGCTAAAAAAATAAATATTTGGAACTCACCAAATTGTTAGGATGTTACACTCTGTCAAACTCATTTTTCTCAAAGACATAAAAGCATTGAAATTAGCATGAGTGGAAGAACCGTTGTCCTTAACAGAGTTGACAATTTCAGATTTGGCTACCACCATGTGGCCCTTTTTGCCCGTTGGAGGAATGTGTCCAAGTCATTCTTTCTTGTGGTTCATCCTCTATCTTCCGAGGAACTGTTGAAGGCCCTTACTAGCATTATAAGATTTTTAAGAACCATTTTGAAATAGGTCATTGAGATAGTCATTCTCACATGCCAAAGCTTGCATAGTCTCAAAGTTAGTCACACAAGCATCATTGTCAACTTTTTAACATTTTGCACGACCATTGCTAGTTGAAGCCATACAATCAATTTGAGTTTGGACTCATGGACACATGAGATGTCTTCATATGCAACCTTGAGGGTGTCCCATATCTCGACATTTTCAAGCCTATCCACTCGGTTGAACTCGTTTGGGCTCAAAGCTTCGAGCAAAGCATTGGTGGCTTGATCATTCTTATGTTGCTCTTGTTCTTCTTCTGGAGTGATCTTTTTGGGATCCTTCACGATGTAACCTGTTTCGACAATGCGCCAAATAGAAGGGTAAACTGATCTCAAGTACATTTTCATCTTACGCTTTCATACCACATAGTGAGTGCAATCAAATTAAGGCGCTCGACCATACAGAATAAAGGCAATAGATGAACATGAGGAAGCATTATTAGAAGGATAGGTATTGGTACTCCTCAAAAAGTATACGTATAGAAAATATTGGCTCCGCCATCACTCGACATCTTGAACTCTTTAGGTGGTTAAGCCAAATGCAAGAGACCTTGCTCCGATACCAATTGAAGAATTGGGATGTTGCATAGAGGGGGATGAATAGGCATTACAAAATTTTACAGCAAATAAAATGCGGAAGTAGCAACCCAATGACAGTCCGATGCTCGGTGTTGGATACTCTGATATACACTGGAGTGTTTGATACAAACTATCAGGCAGTTAGACATGCACACAATGTTAGGGTTCAAATATTGAGCAAGTCCCACAAATTGAAGATACCATATGCACAAAAGCAGTGTACACAAAGGAGCATGCCAACCACACAATAGTTCAAATAACAAGCGATTCAAGTGGAAGATCAAAGAGGGGTAAAACCAAAAGTGAAGACAAGACATGTCGATCTTTGTTTCCTGATGTTCAGATCCTTGAGGGGATCCTATGTCTCCATTGAGATGACTAGGTCACACTTAAGTCGACGTCTTTTTCAGCTCTTTACCTCCCAAGGGTGCACCAAACTCTCCTCGGAATCACACCTTGATTCCTTTCTTTTTGGAGGTAGAATCAGCCTTCACAAATTTCCACGTCTCACCACACAAAGCACTAGTGGCTTGTAGTTGACTCTTGGCCCGTGTAGGAGTCCTCGGCCTCTAAGAATAACAAATCTGGTGTGAAACAAGTTCGGATATGTAATGAGTTCTCGAAGTATGAAGCTAAACACGGCACTCGATCTCACTTCTTAAACCTTTCCCAAGGCTTAGAGCAAGAAGATTAGGGGGGGAGAAGGTTTAATGCTCAAGAGCAAGTTAGGTGTGAGTATTGATGGGAATGGAGTGCTAACCCTAGATGGATTGGTGAGAAGAGAAATAAATTGGAGTACCCTGAGCTAGCCGTTAGGGCAGAATTCACTGCACACATCGGACAAGGCAATGTTAAGTACCAGACAGTCCGGTGAAAACAACCCGAAAGATAACAAGCTCATAAACCATAAATGCAAGATACTCTGATGGAACGGCTCTCAGACACTCCGGTCTAAATCATCGGACACTCCGATATCAATAAATTAAAACATTGGAAAAACAGAGCACATGAAATATGGAAAATTTGAGCACTCCGATCACCTAAGTACCGGATATTCGAGTAGTTATGATAGGACACTCCAATAAAAATTAGAAATTCAAACAAAGCGCTTAGAATCTTGAAAAACCAAAAGGTATGACGTGCGTCCTACCAGATGCTCTGGTACTTCGCACCAGATAGTCCGATCCCTGGCAGTGCAAAACCACGTGCTTTGAAAATATGAGGAGATTAGTGTCTTCCACTTTTACTAAACTTCATACAATGATCACTGGGGACATCTAAAAGTTATTTTTCATCACATCCCTCTTACTAGTATGATCGCCCTTATACTTAAATAAAAACTAGAAAATGCAAGTTTCGGGATAATCGAGCATCTCTTTGTTTTAGCTCTTGAGTGGTACACGATTCCATCACACATAATGCAATAGTAATTAAACCTGCTCATAAACTCAATCAAAGCAATAGTTCACTAATCGTTTTGTCATTAATCACTAAAACTAACTAAAATGCCTATACACACTTCACATTGTCCTTGGGCAAGCCATGCATCCTTTGGGCCAAATTGTGCTGCCCGTGACAGTGATCTAGCCAACTTTCGGATGGAGTTCAACATGGTAGTCATTCTGGTTAGCATTCAACGCGGTTATGGTCCGTCCGGCATTGTCCAAGTTCATGGCCGCCACTCACCATGCTTAGTAGTGAGTGAAGATTCTTGGGCCCCAAGGAGTCATTGCGGTCAAGGGAGGTTGCATGGCAGCCATGGATTGTGGTGAACGGGCACTTTCCTTAGCCGGTAACCGCTCCAGCCTAAGAACCGAAGAAGTTTTCCTGGTTCAAGGGTACCCTCCAGCCCAGAGTAGAAACAAAGAAGCCTGTTTTTTTGTCAATGATACCACAAATACGATGCGTTTGGGGACCTTTCTAGACTCCAAATAGGAGAATGAGCACATTATCATCCTTCGGGCAAGAGCAAATGTCTCCGCTTGGTAGTCGTCCGACATGCCCAAGGTCCCAAGGGAAGGAATGCAGCATAGGCTGGCTGTTTGGCCTGGCAAGAGGCCTATTCAGCAAAAGCTTCACCGGTTGTCTAAGTACTTCAAACTCAGCATTAGCCAAAAGTAGCTTGAGAAACTCCTCAAGGCTAGCCTCATCCGACTGGTGGAGCACATTAAGTACCAGGGCCCGAGGCAAGCGCCTGCTTGGGGGATCCCAATGCCTCGTCATCGATAGTGTAGTTTATGAAAAGATATTTAACTGATGCGTTAATTTGTTGTTTGAATATGATATTCCGGTTAAAAACCAAAAACCGCAACAACCGAACCAAAATATTTTGGTTTATATGGTCGGTTTTCTATATATGATACTAAATTCGGTTCCCATTTTTCAAAAACCAAAATTTCAAAAAACCGATTAACCGAATAAACCGATGCCCACCCCTAGTTGTCCCTATCCCTAAACTATTCACCCACTTTCAATCATTTTTTTTTTTATACAATCACTATATTTTTCTCTGTTATACTTTATTTGCCATCCTATTGCTGAAGTATTGAGGTAAGCTACATATTGTTGGGAATTAGGATGAGGCTACCATTAACATGCTCTAAGGGCATGTACAATGGTGTTCTAAAAAATTATCTATTTGGTATTTCTAACACTATAGCTACAGTAGGATAGGTATTACAATATGAGAGAGAGAGAAATGTAGGTGAAAATATGATAATGATTAGAAAAATGAATAAATAGTAATGGGATAATTTGATAAGAATAGCATTAATTAAACTTTTACTTCGAGCGATGTTTTTCAGCGGTTTTTCTAATGGCGTCTGCTAATTGCTGATTTTGGATACTAATCATGGACGGTTACTATTTAAGCACACGTGTCCTACTATTACATTCAGCAATAACTGTAGATGGACGACAGGGACAGAAATGTATTTTGGACTCATACGTCAGAACTATATACCATGTGGATTGTATATACGTACGGTTTCGTATTTGCACCCGAGTAGCTCTAAGAGCAAGTGTAATACTAATTAAGGCCTAGTTCTTTTCAGCTTAACAGCTTAACGGCTTAACAGCTTAACGACTTATCTACGTTTTAAAAAGACATACGATTTGAGTTTTTTGAGTCTGTTTTTTCGCTATTTTAAAGGTGGGTTCTAATGCTTTAAAAAGCAAGTCAAATGAAATGGATCCGAATCTCGAGACTATCTCGAGAAACTCTCGAAGTTCAGTTATTTCAGCTGTTCAGCCATTCAGATCAGCTCAAAAGAACAGAGCCTAAATCTTTTTCCAAGTAGTAATGGGCTAACAGTAATAGGCCAACCATATGAAAGATATAGTCATTACACATGTTCTAAGTAGTACATACATGCCAAGTTTGCAATTTTGCATGTTTCAGTTGAAATTAGCGGGACTTTAATGTTTTGATTCGGATCGAAGGCGGTATCAAATACCCTAAACCACTCCAAATTCCAAAATCCAAATATAAATTTGAAAAAAAAATGAAAATTCAAAGATTTCGCTCACGATTTTCAAGAGTTAATGGTGGTCGTTTTTTTTAGATTTCGCTCAGGATTTTGGTAAACGCCATTGAAATTTTTGTTTTTAATCCATTGTTGAATTCAAATTTTAGGTTTAAATTGTTTTAATATGATTTCACTCAAAATTTCATAAATTTCGAATTTCAATAAAGAGCATTATTCATGGAAAAAAACCTTGCAATCCTTGATAAACATACAAAATATGCTTGTTTGCAGAAGCAGAAAACTAAAACCACACACGCGGAGGTCATGGGATTCCACTCTATCTAAGCACCCCTCTGGTTGTCATAATTTTTTGTAAAAAATCGTCCAACCTTTAGAATTCTCTTACGAAGTCCCTCTCTTCTCTCTTTGTTCAGCTTCCCCTCTCTCCTCTATGTAAGGAGCCCACCTAAACCCAACCACCATGACTAATGCTCCGTTTTTAACGGCTTAAGAGTTTAACAACTTATCTACGTTTCGAAAAAACATATGATTTGAATTTTTTGAGTCTGTTTTTCGCTGTTTCGAAGGTGGGTTACAGGGTTCTAACATTTTAAATGGCAAGTCAAACGAAATGGATCAACATCTCGAGACTACTTCGAAAAACTCTCGAAATTCAATCATTTCAGCCCTTCAGCTTATAAACTGTTCAAATCAGCTTAAAAGAACAGAGCCTAAGCCTCTTACCACCAAAAGCCTAGGGGTTAATGTGTCGTGGCCCAAGGGACTTGACACTACAAGATAGATTTTGTTTAATTCATACAAGATAGATATTGATTAATAGAAATTTGCCGCGCGGCCAATGGTCGTCCACTGCATCAAGCATTTCTTCAAAGGCTCGAAAAAACCATCAATTATTTTTCTTCGCGACCAACCATATAACCATTGTGAGAAATATTTATCTTGGTTTTTAGCCATAAATGGTTGCGACCACCTTTCCTTCCCCACTAGCGGCCACCTCCATTCCTCCCCAACGATAACAGTGATTCTTCCTTCATTTTAGTGAGGCTGATTATTTCCTCGGTGATAGTCTTTGAACAGATGAGCCAGTTCTATGCATCGATTATTCTCTCCTTTCTTTATTATTGAAAGGGTGGATTTGGAGCGTGACAACTTTCTTCCATGGGATGGTTGCTAAGATTTCAATTTTTTGTCGGCCATATATAGGTAACCGATAAAAAATACCTTTGTTTTATTGGCAATAGCTATTTTTTGCAAGTTTTTGTTAATTTGTTTGACCAATGAAAATAGATCAAATTCTTGTAGTGATAGTAGTAAACGATTGATGGCTAATGTCCTAAGTTTTTTTTCTCAACTGGGCTATCACGACGGCTTAGTCTGAACTGCTAGCCATCAAGAATATGTTTTCATGTAGTTCGACCACAACGAGGGAGGTTGAGCTTGTCGGCGGGGATTCGGTGCCATGCACGCGTTGCGGTGAGGCTAGGGGAAGGTAAACCATAAGCGGATGAGAGAGAAAGAGATCGAGATAGAAGATGAACTTTTCATGGGAATTCAAAAGATGATTTTTTTTGGCAAAATTTCATGGGACAGGGAGGGATGTAGCAAAATCCCTGAACCGCATATATCAATCTATTGTTAAATCTATTGTTACAAGGGCCTAACATGCTACTTCCTGGTTGCGCCGTGTGGTGCAACCTTGTTGCGCCATGTCACCTTAAAAAAAATCCAGAAAACCTAAAACTCCCGGTTGTGCCACGTCACCCCCGAAAAGAAATCCAAAAAATCTAAATGTTTCCAAAATGCAATAAAAAATTCATATTAAGGGTCCCTAAATGAATTTAAACATTACAAATGTTAAACTCTACAAAATGAATTACGAAATGATAGAAATAAAATAAACTTTGAAAAATACAATTATAGTTTAAAAGCATGTAGAACCATAAGTCCTTGTAGATGTCTATAAAAAAATTTAGCTTTTTTTTAAAAAAAATAGGATTCATATATAGTTGAATTAAGAAATAATTTATTATTTTCTTTCATTCTAACTTTTGTGGTCAAATAAAGAAAATCTTAATTCATTCTTTTTTTTCATTCTAACTTTTGTGGCCAGCTAAAAAATCCTTAAAAAAAAAGAAGTTTTATAAAATAGAACTGTAATTTCATGATAATGGCTAATAAAAACATTTATGCATTAATTTTTTTTAAAAAATACAATAAGAAATAATGGGAATGAAAAAGTGTAATGCTTTCTTATTCATCTTTTTTGTGATTCATCTTTGTTTACTCATATAAAAATATATAGTGGTGTGCCGTAGGTGCGCTGACCTCGCTAGTATATATACACATGCATTAAAACCACATCCTTTGCCGAAGCAATGGTACTAAGTTGCTCACGTCGAATCTTGGTTGATTCTAATAAAATGTTGGGAACATTTATCAATTAACCAAAAAAACAGAATTTAACAGTTTATAGGGCAAATATTACTGGCGGCCACGGGCCGCCGCACCGCGCGGCGATGGAAAAATGGGGCGGCCGAAGCTGTGGCTGCCAACATAACACGGCGGCATCTACGGCTCCTACTACACCACACCAACTAGCTTTTGTTTTTTTTTTTTCAAAAATCAATACGGCTTGAAGTTATGTTTTTTTAAATTTTTTTGCCTTCATATTTTTTAAATTCAAAGTTTTTTAAAAATCATTTTTTTTTCAAAAAACTGTTTATGGACCTTCTAATAAACCCACGGCTCCACCTTTTCTAGTCCTGTTACATTTGAACGTTACTCAGAAATCGTGTGCTTAAATGTGTATGAAAAAAAAAATTTCGATGTGGAATTTTATTTTAAAATTAATGACACCTAGCATCACAAAATTAAAATTGATATGATAATTTTATATTACATAAAACACAAAAGTTTAACAGTACGTAAACTTAGAAATCTGAAACATTTGATTTGGAGTTTTTTAACAACAAGGCGTTTAACCCTGATTTCCATTTTGATAGAAAATGGAAATACAATGAGTACGTTTCCTATTGTTGTGAAAAAAGAAAAACAAAGGAAAAAAAAGGATGATGTCCCAGGTTTTTACATCACATTTATATGCATACAAAGTCTTGACTTTTCTTGGGGTAAAAATCAATGAAGTGCCCCAAAAGATTACCCACATCGCTAGAACTTCATTTCGGCTCTAACAGACAAAAACAACTTCAGCCCTGACCGGAGGAACCGCCTTCTCCGTGGCGTCTATAGCTGCACCCACTACTAGGTAAACAAGTTTTGGTCTCGATTGACAACTGATTTTAGTCCCGGTTGTCGAACCGAGACAGCCTATCCGAAACTAAAGGTCACATGCCTTCAGTCCCGATTCCTCCAACCAGTGCCACCACAGGACTCCCCACTTCACCCTTGTAACCAATCCACCCAGCCACGTGTAACATGAATCGGGATTAAATCCTTACCTTTAGTCTCAGTTCGTAATACGAAATGGGACTAATGTGAGTTGTACCAGCTGGCATATATCCGTTTGCCAAAATGCTATTATTTTCCGGTTCATGATACAAACTGGGATTAGTGTGCATGAAAAATTGTGCTTTTAGCCCAGTAGCCACGAACTGGGACTGTTGTCACTATCAATCTCGGTTCGTGGCTAAGCGGGACAGATGGGCCGATATGAAAGTTCGTTTCTTTAGTAGTGAACATCTTTTAGACCACCGTTTCCGGCATCACCTTAGTCCCCTCCTCTCGAAGCCCTACCGAATAACAAACATGCAGTAGCACGTATGTTGTGAACAACAAAGTTAGAGGATCTGAGATGCCTTCGATCAAAGCATGCCAAATTCCTGTTTTTCCAGATAGACCAGCATACAACAACCAGGCATATGGCGTAAAGTTTTTTGCCCTCCGGTCAACTTGATTTGGAGTTCAAAATGCAAAAGATACAAATTGTTAAAGTTTTAAAATGCAGGGGTATTTTTGGGTACTACGGTTAACTTTCTAACGGCCTGCCATTAAACTTGTTGAAAACTTGTTTCCTTGAAATTTCATCCTATTAACCTTATTTTGACATGTCGAATGTCTATCTTACCCTTCTTCCCTTCCCCATCGTCTCATTCTTTCTTCCTCTCGCCGATGAGGTCCTCCCACCTTCTCCTGTTGGTGAGGTTCTAGATGGCGATGGCGATGAGCTTCTCCCGCTAGTGACAAACTGCTACTACCTCCTATCGGCCATTGCCTTCCTGTCTTCAGCGAGCCACTCCACACACCGCCATGGTCACCCGTCTCTGGCAAATTCCTCCGTGTTCCACTACATCCCCTCTAATATGGTTTCTGCCACTGTTCGCTCCTCCGTCCATGCCGATCCATGGTTGTGAGGTCCCCGAGTTTCATCACATCATACCCCGACCGAGGGAAGGGGATTGACTAGGTTCGCCAGATTGTACTACGAAGGAGACGGGGGGGCAAGAACATCATTTTCAGGGGCTTGGTTAAGGGAAAATTACATAGAAAGAATTGAAAGAAGTTTGAAATGGCAAGAAAACAAGGTGGCGACGTTGTCGGTGGTATTTAAGTGAACTCAAGGACGAGGGTGGCAAATGTATGCAACCCATTCTCTAGAGTGACATATAACCAATTTTCTATACGGGAGGATTAAGAGAGTTTGCAGTAGTACAAAAGGATTTAACCGGTCGGTGGCCGTCGTGGGAAATCCTCGATTTTCTCGCATGATAGGATGTATTAAAATATTTTTTCTATCAATTATTAAACTAGTTCCCCCTAAATTGTTTCAAGTTATAATTTCCATAGTAAAAATAGCTCCAACAATTCCTATATGAATAATGTTTTAGAGGTACATAGAGATTGTTGGGAAGCTCTAAATGCGAAGAATTTTCTGCTATAGTTCGTAGGATGCTGGCTAGTACCAAGAGGTGGGTACTCCAGACGGCAGGCAGGACGTACGTACGATCAGAATCTGGCAGGTTTGGCCAGATAGTCTCACACAGCTCACGTCAAATCCGGGTTCCAACGCCCATTGGCAGCCAACTAAACTTGGCCTTGACTCGAGTCCAAGAGACAAAAGCAGTCTCGCCCAATATGAGTCGTCCATTTCTACGGCAGGGAAGGATGAGAAGACAAGAATCCGAGGGGTTTGCACGCGCCGACGGCCAGGCAAGAGATCTCACAAACCCACGGCTGCCGCTCGCTCCGCTTGCGATCGTCCGTAGTGCAGGACCACAGGCTCAGGCTGGGGGCGGTCTGCGACTCTGCGTATGGCCGATGGCGCCGCTCGTCCGTGAAACTTGCTCGGCTACGAGCGAGAGGGAATATCGGTTGCCGTAGGATATAGCAAATCTCGCTTCAGATCTGCTCTTGCTAGCTGCTCGGTGAAACGTCGGATCTGTTATTCAATGGCCTCGTTTGTTTCGGCTTAAACTAAATTAAATTAAATAAAAATCTATTATTCTTGTATAATCTAAATGATATAATACCTTGTAGTCATTTTTGCGAGGTTTGCCCTCTCGTGATACATCGACCCCAAGGCCGGAGCGAGCTAGCTGTTACCTAAAGTATGCATTTGACGGATAAACATAAAGTATGCATTTGTACGATGCGTGGCGCTCGTACATATATACACAAGGAGAGAAACAAGTTGTTATATTGCTAAGCACCTATTTCAAAAATTGTTGTTCTGTTAGAGTAAGGTATAATAGTGAAATACTATATAGTTGTATACCGTCGGATTCCTCTCTAATGACATAGGAAAACAATAAAAGTATATATGACTACAAGCCACATGTACCACTGCGGCACCCAAAACTGATAGGGTTTGACTGGTTAAAGAATTAAATTGGTATGGTTCAAGGACCAGCCTCACTCAGTATTGACCTTATAGACCAATTTAGCTCAAAAACAGAAGTTATGAAACCAAAGTTGACACCTATTCCTCTATTTAACGAGAGATACAAGGTGACTAGGGAGACGAGGAAATCAATCTCAACCCCAACCATCCTTGTGCAACAACGCCACCACTACTTTGCTTCTACCCTAGTTCTAGTTGTCATTGTTGTTGTGCCGGAGGGCCACTATCACCTTGTGTTTGAGCAACACCGCCGCCACCGAAGGACGCCAACACCTCCCACATTGTAGACCAATTGACTGCTTGAGGTAAACCTATGGTGGCTATGACCTAGGGGAGAGGGGGACGACCTAGGAGTAAGGGATATGTGAGATGACGGTGACTGGTGGCGATCGTCGAGTCGAAACCCTAGCAGATCTCCTTCACATGCTTTATATTGCACAAGATTTCCTACAAGATTAGCTTCATGTTCAAGTGCTTGGAGCTTCTCCACGTCCTTTAGTTGTGTGTCTCTTCCATTTGGTTAATTCTCTTCAAGCTGAACTTTTAATCTCTATTCCTAGAGAGATTGATGACATGCACACCATTCCTTTCATGCGGCATGATGAGGGAAGGAATAGATGTAATACATATTGCAATCACATTATTTGGATCATGCTTGTGTCTTATTCCATAGGGTAGGAAACCCTACGACGGCTAAAATGGTAAGGTCCAATTCACGGCGACACAACCACCTCATCTGACTCTGATAGAAAGTTGGAGAGGGATCTAGTGTAGATTGAACGACCACGGCTCTGCCGTGTTACCAATGGATGCTCACGATTAGAACATACCAGTTCGGCTTGGTAAGTGGCATCCGATTACCAAAATTTGCATGTGCGCAAATAGACGGTCCGGATTGCGCGACGTCGCTCTCTCCCTACGGAAATAAAAAAACCATTTCTTATGTCCAACTTTTTGTTTGAGTTTTCAAATTATTAAAATACCAAATGGCTTTAAAAAATTTGAATTTTTTTTTCCAAAAAATCATTTGAAGCATTTGGAAGCTAGGAAAAATATTAGCAAGCACTGTTCGTAACAAATATATAGTTTTTTTATAGTTTTGCTCTCTTTAGAAATTAGAAAATGCTTTTGGGTTGTTTTTTAAATTAAAGAAATTTCACATTTGGTTATTTGGCAACTAATTAGGCTAAAAAAATAAATATTTGGAACTCACCAAATTGTTAGGATGTTACACTCTGTCAAACTCATTTTTCTCAAAGACATAAAAGCATTGAAATTAGCATGAGTGGAAGAACCGTTGTCCTTAACAGAGTTGACAATTTCAGATTTGGCTACCACCATGTGGCCCTTTTTGCCCTTTGAAGGAATGTGTCCAAGTTGTTCTTTCTTGTGGTTCATCCTCTATCTTCCGAGGAACCGTTGAAGGCCCTTACTAGCATTATAGGACTTTTAAGAGCCATCTTGAAATAGGTCCTTGAGATATTCATTCTCACATGCCAAAGCTTGCATAGTCTCAAAGTTAGTCAAACAAACATCATTGTCAACTTTTTAACATTTTGCACAACCATTGCTAGTTGAAGCCATACAATCAATTCAAGTTTGGACTCATGGACACATGAGATGTCTTCATATGCAACCTTGAGGGTGTCCCATATCTTGACATTTTCAAGCCTATCCAATTCGGCAGAACTCGTTTGGTCTCAAAGCATCAAGCAAAGCATTGGTGGCTTGATCATTCTTGTATTGCTCTTGTTCTTCTTCTGGAGTGATCTTTTTGGGATCCTTCATGATGTAACCTGTTTCAATAATGCGCCAAATAGAAGGGTAAACTAATCTCAAGTACATTTTCATCTTACGCTTCCATACCACATAGTGAGTGCAATCTAATTAAGGCGCTCGACCATACAGAATAAAGGCATTAGATGAAGATGAGAAAGCATTGTTAGAAGGATATGTATTGGTACTCCTCAAAATGTATATGTATTGGAAATATTGGCTCCGCCATCACTCGACATCTTGAACTCTTTAGGTGGTTAAGACAAATGCAAGAGACCTTGCTCCGGTACCAATTGAAGGATTGGGATGTTGCATAGAGGGGGATGAATAGGCGTTACAAAATTTTACAGCAAATAAAATGCGGAAGCAGCAACCCAATGACAGCCCGATGCATGGTATTGGATACTCTGATATGCACCAGAGTGTTCGATGCAAACTATCGGGCAGTCCGACATGTACACAATGTTAGGGTTCAAATATTGAGCAAGTCCCACAAATTGAAGATACCATATGCACAAAAGCAGTGTACACAAAAGGAAAAAGCCAACCATACAATAGTTCAAATAACAAGCGATTCAAGTGGAAGATCAAAGAGAGGTAAAACCAAAAGTGAAGACAAGGCATGTCGATCTTTGTTTCCTGATGTTCAAATCCTTGAGGGAATCCTATGTCTCCGTTGAGATGACTAGGTCACACTTAAGTCGACATCTTTTTCAACTCTTTACCTCCCAAGGGTGCACCAAACTCTCCTCGGATTCACACCTTGATTCCTTTCTTTTTGGAGGTAGAATCGGCCTTCACAAATTTCCACGTCTCACCACACAAAGCACTGGTGGCTTGTAGTTGACTCTTGGCCCGTGTAGGAGTCCTCAGCCTCTAAGAATAACAAATCTGGTGCAAAAGAAGTTTGGAGATGTAATGAGTTCTCGAAGAATGAAGCTATCAACACGGCACTCGATCTCACTTCTTAAACCTTTCCCAAGGCTTAGAGCAAGAAGATTAGGGAGGGGAGAAGGTTTAATGCTCAAGAACAAGTTAGGTGTGAGTATTGATGGGAATGGAGTGCTAACCCTAGATGGGTTGGTGAGAAGAGCAATAAATTGGAGTACCCCGAGCTAGCTGTTAGGGCATAATTCACTGCACACATCGGACAAGGCAATGTTAAGTACCAGACAGTCCGGTGAGAACGACCCGAAAGATAACAAGCTCATAAACCGTAAGATACTCTGATGGAACAGCTCTCAGACACTTCGGTATAAATCACTAGACACTCTGGTCTCAATAAATTGAAACATTGGAAAAAACTGAGCGCATGAAATCTAGAAAATTTGAGCACTCTGATCACCTAAGTACCGGATATTCGAGTAGTTAGGATAGGACACTCCGATAAAAAATAGAAATTCAAACAAAGCGCTTGGAATCTTGAAAAACCAAAAGTATGATGTGCCTCCTACCAGATGCTCTGGTACTTCGCACCGGATAGTCTGATCCCTAGCAGTGCAAAACCACGTGCTTTGAAAATATGAGGAGATTAGTGTCTTCCACTTTTACTAAACTTCATACAATGATCACTGGGGACATCTAAAAGTTATTTTTCATCACATCCCTCTTACTAGTATGATCGCCCTTATACTTAAATAAAAACTAGAAAATGCAAGTTTAGGGATAATCGAGCATCTCTTTGTTTTAGCTCTTGAGTGGTACACGATTCCATCACACATAATGCAATAGTAATTAAACCTGCTCATAAACTCAATCAAAGCAATAGTTCACTAATCGTTTTGTCATTAATCACTAAAACTAACTAAAAGGCCTATACACACTTCACATTGTCCTTGGGCAAGCCATGCATCCTTTGGGCCAAATTGTGCTTTTCGTGACGGGGATCTAGCCAACTTTCGGATGGAGTTAATTATGTTCAACATGGTAGTCATTCTGGTAAGCATTCAACGCGGTTATGGTCCGTCCGGCTTTGTCCAAGTTCATGGCCGCCACTCACCCTACTTAGTAGTGAGTGAAGATTCTCGGGCCCCAAGGAGTCATTACGGTCAAGGGCGGCTGCATGGCAGCCGTATATTGTGGTGAACAGGCACTTTCTTTAGCCGATAACCGCTCCAACCTAGCCCCATTCAACGCGGTTATGGTCCGTCTGGCTTTGTCCAAGTTCATGGCCGCCACTCACCATGCTTAGTAGTGAGTGAAGATTCTCGGGCCCCAAGGAGTCATTACGGTCAAGGGTGGCTGCATGGCAACCATATATTGTGGTGAACGGGCACTTTCCTTAGCCGGTAACTGCTCCAACCTAGCCCCAAGCAAGAACCAAAGAAGTTTTCCTGATTCAAGGGTTCCCTCCAGCCCAGAGTAGAAACAAAGAAGTTTGTCTTTTTGTCAATGATACCACAAATATGATGCGTTTGGGGACCTTTCTGGACTCCAAATAGGAGAATGAGCACATTGTCTTCCTTCGGGCAAGAGCAGACGTCTTCGCTTGGTAGTCGTCCGACATGCCCAAGGTCCCAAGGGAAGTAATGGAGCATAGGCTGGCTATTTGGCCTGGCAAGAGGCCTATTCAGTAGAAGCTTCGCCGGTTGTCCAACTTCAAACTCAGCATTAGCTAACAGTAGCTTGAAAAACTCCTCAAGGCTGGCTTCATCCGACTGGTGGAGCACATTAAGTACCAGGGCCCGAGGCAAGCGCCAGCTCGAGGGATCCCAATGCACCACTCGTGCGAGCGTACATAATGATCTTCGTATCAGATCGTGTGGACCAAGACAAAGTGTAAAGGTGCATGAAACTTACGATGTTTATGGGTTCCGATTTCGGCCTGCGTCTCACGAACAGTCAAAACTTAATTTGGAGATGACAAATAGTTGTGTATTATGCTACGGGGATGATGGCATGGAGTATTATGGCATCATCGAGGAGATAATTGAACTAGTCTTTGAGGGAAGTAAAGAACTATCAATTGTTTTATTTTGTTGCGATTGGTAATATCCTATCAAAGGGGTTAGACGTCGACCTCAATTAGGAATGGTGGAAGTGAAACACACCTCGAGGTTAAAAGGGTATGATCTGTTTATCCTTTCTAATCAAGCAGAACAAGTGTGTTACCTATCTTATCCATGCAGTAAAGCAATAGAAGGTAGTACTAAACGCGATGAAAAAGACTTGAAGTCTTGGTGTGTTGTATACAAAGTTCGAAGACCTGGAAGGTTAACTATCCCAATGTCCGATGGCTATCATCATCCAATACAAGAACAACGTACGAATGGCAATTTCATGATTGATATTGGCCATGTACTAGATAATCTAACAGCCACAATTGATGATGATGATGTCGATGAAGAAGTTAAACCACCCAACGAAACGGGCGATATTGAGGAAGCTATGAACGATCCTCTCGATGTCGATGACACATACTTCTAACTTGAGGTTATTAATTATGTATATTTTTATTTACTTAATAATTTATTTACTTATTAAAATTATTATTCCTCACTAACATTACTTTATCTACAGGATGGGAAAAGCACCTCTGAGGAGGAGGAGGAGGGCGATGACTGTGAGGGCACACCAGGTTCTTTCCTTGAGGGTGGACACTACTCCGATTAGTAGCTGGTCCTCACGGAGGAGTTTGGGGCCGACGAGGCAGACACCCCGGGCTCTAGCCAGGCAGGGGCTACTCAGGCATCAAAAAAGAAGAGGGGGCCCAATAAGATGCCCAAGGCGCTAAGAAATCCGGCGGATCGGATTGTGATCGAGATTTATGGGGATAGGTAAGTCATAATAACACATGAACTATCTTATTATCTACATAACATACTAACTCTGTTATTTCTATTCTTTGTAGCAACATGTCCTGTGTCAATCCCAAAAAAGACCACACTCAGCCAGGTTCCGTGCTTGGGATACTGATCAGACAATACTACCCTGGGATGGTCGAAGAGGAGGGGGCATCCCATCCGGCTTACTCCTGGGATGATTACAAGGTCGCCGAGCATGGTAACATCACCGCCGCCGAGGAGATTAAGCGGGAGTTTTGGGTGAGTTTGAACACATCTTTTTTGCATTTGTCGAAAGGGTATTTGCTGACATTACTAGCACACTTGTTTGTAGCTTAGGTACTGTCCTCGTTCAGGGTTGGAGGAGACGGACTTTGACCTGGTGATAGATAGAAGTGTGAAGCAGATGGTGCAGGATATGATGTCCGGGGCACGAGTCTCGGCGATCGAAGACTTCTACAGGTAATCACTTAATAAATTTATATTCTTTGGTATATTTCTAACACATCCTAAATTTGAATTTTGCCAAGAGAGATCACGGTGAAAGGGTTGACAGCTCTTTTGCTCGGACGAAGTACCTCACAGCTCCGCAATATCTCACCATTTGGCCAGATTGGGCCTCAAACGTCCCGGATGCCTGGGAGGCCCTAGCCAACCATTGGGCCAGCCAGGAGTTTCGTGACAGACCTGAGACGGCCAAGAAGAACTGTACTGCTAAAGGCAGCAGGACAACCGTCGGGAAGATGTCCTTCGCCCAGCTTAGGAAGAAAATGGTAATCTTTTTTATTCCCTATTTGCAGTTTTGTTTTTACACTAAAACCATATTTTCTTTACTTGTATGCTGCAGGCCATCACCACTGGGCAGCTGCCTCCTTGCCTGCAAGTGCTACATAGGGGCCACTCCTGGCAAAATAAGGATGGTTCCATGGGCCCGTGGACCCATTGCTGCGCAGCGAGAGGTACGTAAAATGTTGATATCGAGTTTTGATGCAATTTACTATTCAACCATTTATGCCCAATGTACACTTCGATGTAGGTACGCTACAAGGAGGCTTATGCCGAGAAGCACGGCCAAGAGAAGAACCCTGAGGATGAGCCGCTTGACCTGTGCTCATCCACCAAACTATGGGTGGGAAGGCTCACGGGAGGCTCGTGATCGGTCAGGACCACCTGAGCTAGGCTTTGGTTATATTTACATGTCAACTCGATTAAAATTTCATAACTACTGACAACACTTTGTTACAGGTCCGAGGATTACATGCCCGCTGTGTGAGCTGGCCACACACAGGACGAGAGCCGATGCGCCTTCAAGTCCAGACCCCAGAGGGAGAGGGAGCAGGAGAGGGAAGAGAACAGACAGATGCTGCACAGGATGCAAGAGAGCCTGAGGACGGCGGAGGAGGCACGAAAGAGGCAAGAGGAGAAGATGGCTCGATACCAAGCGGAGTTCGAGGCGAGGTTCGCCTATTTGTAGGGCCTATCTTGACTAGCTGGGGTATGTACTTAAACTCCAAATAATCTTTAATATACATATTACCATTTAATTAACACATCATATGTCAAATTTGTTTTAGGCTGGCCCGAGCAGGACTAGTGGCGGTCCGGGGTTCTATTAGGGTCCACCACTGTATCGTTGTGGATTTGGGGCCCCACCTCCCTACCAAAGCTACTAGGGGGCCCGCCGCACCAGCCTGCTGCACAGGGTCCCTATGGGGCACCTCCTCGTCACCAAGCTCTCTACAGCGGCCCACCTCCCCCAGTAGGTGACTACGTGGGCTCAGCTCGCCCACATGGTGGGTTTCCCGTACGTTACTAAGGCGGTAAGTCATTCGACCTCAAAACATGTATTATTACTTTATTTCAACACATATCACTAACTAATAAGTCTATGTTTACTTCAAGGGTTCGGATTCTGCCGCCCCAGCAGCAGCTCATGCGCACGAGGGAGGGGAGACATCGGGCAGTCAGGAGGCCGACTTCGTCAACAACCTGTTCGATGGCGCTCCGCCGATGTTTACCTAGCCGTCCCTACCCCCTTCAAGCGATCCTCCATCTAGCGAGCATTAGGTGACTACTGACTAGCTAGCTAGCGATGCATATGTTTTGGTTATCGTACATTTGTGGACAATGAATTGCGATGTTCTATATGTATCTCGTGCGTGGCTTTGATCGTTCGTTTGCTTATCGATGTGTGCTGTGTCTTTTAATTATTTATATGCAATTGTGATCTTGTAGTCGCATATGTGCGACAATTGGGGATTTATATGCATTATGGGTATTTTGGGTTTGCAAGTGGAGCAGGAGCTGCTGTAGTTTTCTATTTTTTTTTGTAAAATTTAAACATTTTTTTTACTGCACAGACTTACTCTCGACGACCGAGTATAAGCCGTCGAGACTCTTCAACATCTGAACGTGATCTCTCTCGATGGCCGTGTATAAGCCGTCGAGAGTATGCAACCCGGGCAGGTTAGTTTAGTGGGGCCTGCTTCTACTATCTCTCGACTGTTCATAGGTGGCCGTCGAGAGTATGTTCATCAGGCGCAAACAGCGTCTGTTGTAGTACACTCGACAGTTATTTATATAGCCGTCGAGAGAAGCATTCTCGACGGTTGAGCCGTCGAGAAAGCGTGTCTCTCTCGACGGAGTTGTCTCGACGGACGTCGAGAGAAGCTTGTCCTGACGGCTTGTGTCCTGGTGTCGACAGTTTTAGCACTCGACACTGCTGGTGTTTTCTGTGGTGATTATACTGGGGGGATACTGTGCGCCTATATTGCTAATTTTCCTGCAGCGTGGCTCCATGGCGATCTGTTGTGACAGTGATTACGAGGACATTTCATGCACACGTGGCAGGATGCATGCCTGCACGAACATTCAATTTGGACCTTGCAATTCCCGGCAGGATGCATGCACGAACATACTGTTGTCAAAAAGGACATATATCACGCATGCATAACAGCACATGAAATATTTAAAAAAACTTATCTGCATGTACGATCGACGACGACGAGACGACGGCTAGCTGTGGAATTCATCCAACCTGGTTGGTAGTAAGTAATTAGTCAAAGAAAGAATCAAATCAAACAGTTAAATATCATCCATCCATGCATTCTCCCTGCTGGATTAGACTAGCTAATAAAGCAGTCGCGCGGAATCAAAGGGCTGAAACTTCACTTATTCTTGATGTAACCTAACTTAGAGCGCGACTAAAACCTAACGAAGGCTGCTGGTCATAATAAGCAGCTAGCTAGCAAGCGCAGAGTGTAATTCACACTTATGTAATTCAGTCCCGTTTGGTTGTAGGCTTCTAGCTAGTATAAAATTCTTACGTTTGGTTAATTAATTTTTTTCAATTAACTTTTGCAACCATAGCTCATCAAAATTGTGATCACACATTTTTTAAAGCCAAAGGAAATTTTAACACACCTTTTTAATTCATTCCATATAAAGACACTATGGAAAATATTGACGTAAGTGTGTTTAAAACCAATAAGATGTGTTAGGATTTACGTCATTGTAAGATTACGAACGACAGTAGCAGGTATGATGTTTGTTAACGTAGTTCGGCGCGCATTCGCCTAGCTCTGCGAGACTCTGACTATGGACGACCCTTCCCAATCCACAACCTAGCAAGATGTAGCTAAACTGATCGAATCTGTCTGACGAGGCATGCATGACAAAGTTTGAAGCTGTGGCTATGAACCAAGCCTTCTTCTCGTCAACTTTGATATATCTACGTACGTAGCCACACCCAGGAAGAGTACGTACTTGAGCAAGGGAATGAGAAGCCAGTTAGAGAGAGAGAGAGATCTGGTCCGGGAAAAGTTCGCAGTTTAAATTAAGGTCGTTTTCCTTGACTTGTTTTGAGCCTGAATGCCTGATCATACCGCTAGCGTCTGCCTGACGATTCTCTTCAGTTTTTTTGACCACATGCATGGCCAACAACCAAGCGCAACGGCTTTTATATTTACAGGTCCAATATTCCATGTGCGCATTTATTTTGTCGATCGACCTAGCTACACTCCTAGCCGATCGTTGATTAATGGAAGAGCTGAGAAGCTTCGGTGATTAAATTTAATTACCTGGTTTTGACCAATATGCACTACAGCAAAACGAAGTTTTTTCGTCGGCCGACTGTAATTTCGTCGGTTCAAAAAACCCAACAAAAATAAAGTAATAATTTCGTCGGTTTACCATAACCGATGAAAACATATCCATAATTTTGTCCGTTTAGACCTGGCCGACGAAATAAATAATAATTTTGTTGGTTTGGCCCGACGAAAATATGGTGGTGCCGCATCGCGGGCGCGGCGGATGATGTGGCCTTAATTTCGTCGGCCACAATCTACAAAATTACAGTGCGACCATATAACGTGGCATTAATTTCGTCGATTTAGGACGACGAAATAACTGTGCGGTGTGCATCATCGGATGACGAGGCATTAATTTCGTCGGCTCAAACCGACAAAATTGTAGCCCACTTAACCCCGGTGGCCCGTTTCACCCGCGCGCCTCTTGACCTAGCCTCCACCCGCGCCGCTGCTTGCTCTCCCACGCCGCCGTCCGCGCGTCCGCTCTCCCACGCCGCCCCCCGCGCCGCCGCCTGCACGTGCGCGCGCCCGCTTGCCCACGCTGCCACCAGCGCTCGGCACCCCACGCTCGCCGCTCGCGCTTGGCACCCCACACCGCTACCTGCTCGCCGTCGGCCCCACGCCGCCCGCCGCTTGGCCCTTTGCCAGCGCCACCGCCCGCACGCCTTGCTCCTCCATGCCGCTGCCTGCGTGCCCTGCAACCCAACACCGCTAGCTGCGCGTGCTGCTCCAGGAACGTACTTTGCAGTCAGACAGCGACAGAAAACCTGGTAATATAGAACTACAAGCCTTCAAATAAAAATTTTCCAAATTTTCCACTAATGTTTGCAATTTTTTGCAGGCTCGGTATGGAGTGGAAATGGTGGCCCGTCATGGAGAAGACTCTGATTGGAGGCAACAACCAGTGGACCCAGTAGCATTGTACTCAAGCGGTGGTGGCAGAAAGCATGGAAGGTTTCCCATTCTCAACGGGGTGGTAGATTCAAGACAAGCCTTAGCCGAGGCAAGCTCGTCTCATTCCTCACAAGGTAGCTGGAGTAGTTCTCGTAGCTCGCGGGAGGTACAATTGGAGCAGCAGTTGAGCCAGCAACAGGAGTATCTGAAGTACGTGATGGAATATCAGACATACAAGCGAGAGCAATTCGAAGTAAGTAAAATTGATATCTATTAAATGCCTTTCTTGCAATTGGATGACAATTTAGTACGAAAATTGCATTATTTGCCTTCCTACCTCGATAATTGGAGAAGACGGTTCCATATTGCTTAAATTTGTGTGAAATAGCTTATTTGTCATTATTATATGCTTCTTATGCATTGGATGTCAATTTAGGCTAGATAGCTCGATAATCAAAGAAGATAAGTGAAATTTGTGTGGATTAGCTCATTTGTCGCTATTAAATGCCTCTATTGCATTGAATGTCAATTTAGGACCAAAGTTGCATTGTTAAGTTAGATAGCTCGATAATTGGAGAAAAAAAATTGCATATGGCTCAAATTTGTGTGAATTACATTTTTTTGCTATTAAATGCTTGTCTTGCATTGGATACCATTTTAGAAATAAAATGACATTATTTTCCTCGCTAACTCGATAATTGGATAATGCAAGTACATATAGTTAAAGTTTGAATGAATTAGCTCAAAATTAATACATCTTCCATGTTCTTTTCATTATGGGCAATGTTTTACTCTCAGTTTGCGGCAAACATTCAATTGCCTGCGTTTCGGCCTCCGCCTCCTTCGTCTGGCTTTTTATTTCAAGAGACACAACAGGTAATAAGTTTACACCTTTATAATAAAATTTAGTTCCTTCTATTTGCGCTCTCACAAATCCTATCTTCAATTGATTAGGGCTTTTCGACACCACCTCCACCTGCTCAAGGTGGGACTAGAGGCAACAACTACGCTTCTTCTTCGGATACGCCTTCGGTCAACCGGTTCGTCAACTTGGGAGGCGCCGATGCGGCAGGCAACGGACATGGGTCCCACTCACCTGCGAGTTAGAAGATCCATTGTGTACCTTCTTGGATAACTTAATGATGCACTATATTATGTGGATGTAGAAGTTGAGTCCGATGACTTGATATTAAACTTGTGCATTATGGTATGTGATGTTGTATGGACTTAATTATGTATTATTTGTATCTATTTGTTGTTATGGATCTTGTGTTGGATGATATTTGATGTTGGATACAAGTTTGTGATGATATGAATATCTGTGATATTTTTGTGAATTTTCTGTGAATAATACAACACCCATTTTATATATATATATATATATAATGTATGCTATACGAAGTTATTACGATGGGTATTTTGGGTTTGCAAGTGGAGCAATATATATATATATATATATTCGTCGGCTTTGGCTGACAAAATTAATTGCCACATCAGCCAAAGGCGACACGACCACTGCTTTTATTTTGCTGACGTGGCAGACAATTTCGTCGGTCAAAGCCGACGAAATTATGTGCCGTGCCAGCCCAACCCGACACGTCTACTGGCTTATTTTTTGCTGACGTGGCAGATAATTTCGTCAGCTTTGTCCGACGAAATTATGTGCCACGTCAGTCGTCCGTCGGTCTCGCAGACTATCTGTTTTCTTACTTCGTCGGCCTACAAAACCGATGAAATTAAAGTAATTTCATCGGCTACCCACGAAAAGTTGTTTATTTTCATCCAGCATATTTCGTCGGGTTAATTTTGTCGGCAAATTAACGAAATTACGTCATTTTCATCGATTTGTCCCCCTATTTCCGTTGGTTTCCGGCCGTTGAAATTAAGTCGGATTCTTGTAGTGATGTATGTATACCTATAGATAGATATGAGAGATTTTTGTGTGATTTTGGAGAACATCCAGGATATAAATGCAGGCCAGTAAAAATTTACCATGCATGGTTCGGTACATAGCCATGAAAAATTGTCGGAATTGATGAATATTTTTAGGAAAACCTTGAAATGAAAATATAATTCCTAAAACTATATAGCTCTCGTAGCAGTGTGTGTACATATAGCTGGCCGCTCGCCCTGTCCACGTCGCCTAGAGGATGGCGGCCGTCTAATCGCGTTTATGACTCTGATCCGGCCGTCAATTACAGAAATACTACGTAAGTCATTTTCTAGGCATCCAAAATATATAGACCTCGATCATCTTGTCTACACCATCAATAATGGAAACTTTGTTTAAAATCTCCAAGCCGCATGCACGTTCAATTAGTCTGTGTTGAAGCTAGATTAGGCCCAATATCCATCTTCGAAAACATATATATTCCAGCCAGTACTTTTCACACTGGGATACGCTAATGTCCATTAAAGAACATATTTCAAATAAATTATGAAAAAAGTGTTAGCTTACTCGCTCGGGTATGGAATTAATAATTGTTCAGGATTATTTATTTTTAACAAATCAAATCGAAACCCAATCGATCGGAAATTTTATTTTATTTGATTTATACAACATGTTTAGCTTTTTTGTCTTCTTAATCTTGTTTTTTGAGCAAAGGGTAGAAGAGCTGCCTTGTATTGATAAAATAATGTGAGGAATTGCATGTTGGGGGAGATAAATTAAGGCCCCTCCCCTTGTGGGTCAAAGAAAAGGAGCTAACTAATCCCAGAGATACAGGCCGTCAATCAAAAAGTTGAGGAAGCTAACGTCGAAGGTTTTTCGCTTTGCTGAAAGATACAGTTGTTTTGATCTAGACATAGATGTCAAACTGTGGCGGAGACTACTGAGAGGACCCCGTGGGGTAGGCCTTCCTAAATGACGATGCTTATATATCCACCAGTCAGTGAGCGGTTAGTTGGCCACCCAGTCGGGTTTAGCTAGCGACGGTGCAATCGGTATCCTCTGCCTTTGGGTATAAAGACAGAGGGATGAACAGTGCCTATGCATTTGATTGATTTCAGCCGTTGGATCAAAAAAAGGTTGGATCAGATCTGCAGATGAACAATACATTATGAATAGTATTTTTGCTACAGTATCAATGAACAGTACTAATAAACATTGATTTGCTACAGTGTTTGCATTTTCTCTTGTTTTCTAGAGTGCCCCTCTGCCTTTTACCATACAACGGCAGAGGATATGGATTGGCGACGGTGTGTTGAGCTAGTCTTCTCGATCTCGTTGCATGTGCTTGGATTAGTTTTGCCTTCAAATATATGTTGTGAAGGATGAATAAGGATGCGGTTGCATCAAAAAGGAGTATTTTTCGTCAAAAAAAAAAGGCACCATAGGGTTTGGGAGCAGCGCAGAAATCACGGAACGAGATCCAAAGGTTGCATATGTGCTAGAACGCAGGCATGCGGAAAATCACTCTCATACCATATATATTCACCCTCTAATTTTGTCTTTTTCTTCTTCTCTTTTTTTTTTTGATTTTTTTCCTTTTTTTTTGGTGGACCTGCATGTGATATATGCAGTCTAAATGGATAATGGTACATGTACAGCCCTATCAATATCATATAGAGTAACACAATAGGCTTTTCTTGACATGTGTGTGTGTGATAAAAAAAATTCCCTCTAGTATTTACCGCATCTAATATTTGTTTTGGCACTGCAAGGCTTAAAAGACAGCTATAATACTACTGTGCATGTTCTTTGGAGTAGAGTAGACCTTATGGATTGCTCGGCCTGATGCACCTGGTCCAAAAAACCTGACCCGACCCGACCCGACCCGACCAGTGCACCGGATCAGGTCGAGCCTCGATTTGAAGCTCGACCGTCGGGTTAGGTCAGGTTTGGACCAAAAAAAAATGCAAAATCAACTGTTCGGGCTTTGGGTCAAGCTCGGGCCCGAATTTGTGGCCCGGTGCACCGGGCGGGTTGGGCTTGAGTCGACTAATTTTTTGTCGGGCTTTGAAAACCCGACCCGAATCCACTCGAATCCGACAAATGATCAAGTCTAGAGCACAGTGATATATCATAAGTTCATAACTCCAAGGGGAACAAACTGGAGGCCATTCAATACAAGTGCCAGCATATGCATGGCAATTCCACTATCGCATAATAAAACATGTACTGTAGTAGCACGTGTGTGATGTATATCTCAATAATTCTTGTAAAGCACATGCTTACCGATAGGTTTTGCTAGTCACAACACTCACAACTGACCAGGCGTTTCTAGTCAGACGGCCAGCATATCGATTGTGGACTTGCCACACCCCTATTCTCTGATCTTTTTCACCGGTGCTGACGGTGACATGGGTGGATGCAAGCTTTGTTAAGCTGGCCATCGTCATAAGTCTCACAATAATTTTATGTGGTCTATAAGACTACGTGGATGTGGATGTCGCCCACCACAAAAGTAATTAATCCGAAAGATCACGTGCATTAGAAATTTGGCGCATTGTTTAAAATAGCTTGGCTTTGACATAAAAGGTTAATTTTAGTTGCGTCGAAAGGCCAGACATTTTGGCTTATTTATTTATTTATTAATCATGCCTCTAGAAAGTTTTAGCAATAACATATAAACAAAGTGGACCAATTTTAAGAAGTAGTAAAACCTCTCAAAATCTAGCTTATCATATTTGGTCTAGTTAGTTTATCCATTCAGCTCAACCAA
Organism: Raddia distichophylla; assembly: GCA_005191435.1. Taxonomy (NCBI): domain Eukaryota; kingdom Viridiplantae; phylum Streptophyta; class Magnoliopsida; order Poales; family Poaceae; genus Raddia; species Raddia distichophylla. The sequence goes on from SPJY01018096.1 coordinate 968,121, forward strand.
TTTGAACATAGTATCACGATTTATGATTCATATAGTTTCGCACACAGCCTAGCTTCTTTTTCTTATGAAATTCTATAGAACCACTTTTTTGGCTTTGAGAGACATTCCTGGCTGGAGCCACGCATGCACACTAGGCTTTTTGCTGCTGGGAGAAAAATGATTCACGTTGCTCCTTGCCTGCTAGCTAAATCATGCTAATTTTCTTTTTTTTGAGAAAAAGCGATAATTCATAGATCACGGAGCATCATCACAAAGTATTCCCGAATGCAATCCGGCATTACAGATCGAAAAGTTTTACAACCCAACAGCTCCGCATTGCGCGCCAAAGTGTGAGCAACTAAATTTGACCAACGTTGGACATGCACCACAGAGCAGCTACTAAAGAGTGCAACATAAGACTTGATGTCGCTAATAACGCAGCCCACCAGGGACCGAGCTGATGCGCCGGAAGATGGTTAGGCAGTCGATCCCTAAACAGATCTTCTCAAAACCTTCGGCCAAAGCTTGATGCGGGGCACACCTGACTGCCCAAGCTTTCGCCAATTCAGGGGTAGCCGCTGTTTGGAGCAGCTCGCTACCAGCCAAAAGGCATTGACCCCGGTGATCTCTTCTCACAAAGCCAAGTCCAACATGTGATAATCAAAAGATAGCAACATCCATGTTGATAAACACCATACCTGCGGGCGGTGGTGTCCACCTAGAAAGAGAAGGTGGACTCTCACACCTGTGCGCTGGTACGGGTTTGGAGCAATGCTCTGTAATCATCTCGACATAGGCCAAAATTTTTTGGACCACCCTAAGAGGATCCCAAGGCAAGCCGTTGTGCAACTAATTCTCATTCCTGGCTCCCCAGATGTGCCAAAGGGTGACTGCCATCACGGTAAGACTCGTGCCCGAAGCACACCCCAAGAAGTCGCAAATCCACTGCTTAATGTTGACCAGTTCAGCTTTGCGCAATTTGAAACAAAATTTTAATTGATAGCACCCCAGATCTCCCTTGCAAAAGGACAAAGGAGGAGGATGTGTCGATACATACGCCCTTTTGTTCTTTCTCTTCTAGATAAGTAACACAGCTAATTACTTAAAAAATATCTTCGAGTCATAGTTGTGTTGGACGCATGGATGGATGAATTGCCAAATTTCTTACTCAACTTTGACTTTTTGGAAGAACGTGCTGATGCATGTAACTTAATATGATTAAAAGTATGTGAATTGTCCACCTTTAGGCGGCGGCGGAAGGGGACGGCGGTGGAGAGGCACGGCGGCCGGCGGTGGATTGAGGGCGACGGCCGACGGCGAAATTAGGGTCACAGGGTGGCGGCGGCCATGGCATGTACATAGAAAGGGGATCGTGCATTTGTGTATCGTAGAGTTGGTTGCCCTCTTTTCCCGCGGGCCGCGCGTTGGACTGTTCGGGACGGCAAAAAATCCCAACGCGTGTCTCTTCGTCGTTTCTTGCGTCTCGATTGCTCCGTAGAGAACTAGAGATCGCTCCTTGTCTAGGGGACACGGATACTCTCTCTCTCCGTGTTAATTAGGTGCCACGTAATTTCTCTCTCTGACGTGGCACATGCAGGGACGTTTAAGGGACTCCGATTGGAACTGCTCTCAAAATCCTGATGTTTTGCCTGATGAAATGGTGAATGTTCTGTAGAGTCGGTGTTTGTGTTTTTGCCACAAACTAATTCCACTAAAATGGGTATCTCTGTGTGTTCTTTACCTACTTCTATGGTGTACATGTAAATTTCTAAAACAATGCATAACACTGTAATCACAAAAAATATAAAATTTTAATAAATATTTTTAATACAAGCATTTTTTTTAGATCGAAAATATTGAATTTTTGTAACTTTTTTATTTTTACTGGAAATTTTTGTAACTTTTTTATTTTTACTGGAAATTTTTGTAACTTTTTTATTTTTACTGGAAATTTTTGTAACTTTTTTATTTTTAGCGGTTGGGGCTATTAAACCGCTTGTAAAGCCAAGCATCCTAAGCGGTTCGTGTTCCCAACCGCTTGTAGAGGTATAGCAGCGGTTGGGGACACAAACCGCTTAGGATTTTAGGTCTTTAGAAGCGGATCGTGCCCCCAACCGCTTCTAGAGGTCATTTTCTGGCTTGAGACTGTTTTGAGGCATTAAACCGCTTGTAGAAGTTTGATCCTTTTTTTTGAACCGCTTGAGAAAGCTTGTTCCCTAGTAGTGGAAAAAAATCCCAACGCGCGTCTCTTCTTTGTTTCTTGCGTCTCGATTGCTCCGTAGAGGTCGCTCCTTGTTTAGGGGACACGGATACTCTCTCTCCGTGTTAATTAGGTGCCACGTAATTTCTCTCTCTGACGTGGCACATGCACGGACGTTTAAGGGACTCCGATTGGAACTGCTCTCAAAATCCTGATGTTTTGCCTGATGAAATGGTGAATGTTCTGTAGAGTCGGTGTTTGTGTTTTTGCCACAAACTAATTCCACTAAAATGGGTATCTCTGTGTGTTCTTTACCTACTTCTATGGTGTACATGTAAATTTCTAAAACAATGCATAACACTGTAATCACAAAAAATATAAAATTTTAATAAATATTTTTAATACAAGCATTTTTTTTAGATCGAAAATATTGAATTTTTGTAACTTTTTTATTTTTACTGGAAATTTTTGTAACTTTTTTATTTTTACTGGAAATTTTTGAAACGTTTAGACAGCTGAAACAAAAAAGACAGAAATATTTCCTTGGTGGTATACGAGGAAACGACGCATAAATTGCAATGACATGACACCGAAACTTTTCCCCCATGATTTAATGGTTAGTTACCTAAAGAGAGAATTTGAGAGCTTCTACAAACTTAAAGATCTCTAAGAAATGGCTTCAAAAATTATAAGAAATGACCTCGAGATGTCAACAAGTGTTTGGCTGGAAATTAAGACCGTACCCGCAGGCCACAAGCTAGCTGAATCGGTGAAAGTGAACTGCTTGTCGATTTTTTTTTTCCTGGTGAACCATCTTTGCAGTGCAGTGCAGTGCGTATGACCCAAAAAAACTAGCCTCATGCATGCATGCTCATGCATCCCTCTGTCGACAATTGTGTCCAGGCTTGTAACATCTCTTGGACTCTTGCCACTACAGGAAAAGGATATAGTTTCGAGTACCCAAACATCAATCGACGGCCATCACCGACCCGTCGATACAGTACACACCCTGTCTCGACGGCCATAATAAGGCCGTCGATAGTGAGCAGCACGGCTGCTTATTCTCGACGGCTACAAAAAAAACTGTTGAGTACTGAAAGCCAGCCGTCAGGGCAGCCGAACGGCGTTAGCTCTCTCGACGCCCTAACGTTATGCCATCGAGACACCTCTTTTTTAAATATACAATTTTCCTCCTATATATTACAGTTTAATTGATATTTATTATTTTTAAACGAGAAAAATCAATGTACTAATTTTTCATGTTACATCATTTGATAAGTTTTGATTGATGTTTGAAATTGTAATTTTTGAAATTAAAGTATTTAGTATAGTAACTAACGAAACACCCGATACCGTACGATAACATATAACTTAGCCGGAAAACACCCCATTTGATAGTGTTCGTCGCGTTAGATGCTCTGAAATTTTTTATATTTTCGCCGATGATTTTGTTTGATACACAAACGTCAACGCATTGTTTTTGAGCAGCAACAAATTTTGTTTTGTATTTTTAGAAATCAATTTACGTCGGGTTGACTGCCGAGTGCAACAAAGGCTAAAACCCTCGAGATAAGAAGTTTTCTCGACGGTTTGCCAAATAACAGTTCGAGACTGATGTACTCTCTCGACTGCAGTCAAAGGAAACGTCTAGTATACGTTGTCTCGACGGCTATAGTGTATTCAGCCGTCGAGACAAGTGTAACCTCACAGGCCCCAGCAAGTACACTTAGTGTCGACGGTCACCGCGGAGCCGTCGAGTTAGGTCGTCGCTGTGTCGACGGTCACCATGGAGCCGTCAAGTGAGTGCACCTCACAGGGCCCAACGGATACACTTAGTGTCGACGGCCACCACGGAGCCGTCGAGCTAGGTCTTCTCTGTGTCGACGGTTGACCTAAAGATAGGTCCTCTAACTCGACGGCTTTCTCGTGGCCGTCGAGAGACTGAGTAAGTTAACCGTCGTTGCAGTGGTCCCACCGCCGCTGCAGGCCTGCCTCGCCTCTGCCGCCGGCTCGTTGCCCGCGCCGCCGCCTCCTCGCTCGCGCCACTGCCTCCGCCTCTCCTCCGCCACTTCGCATCGTCCCCTCCCTTCCCCTCCCTCATATTCGACGTCGTCCCCATCGTTGACCGTCGACGTACAAGGTAATAACGCCTTTTTTCCGTACTTGTTGTGTAGTGTCGACGGCCATGCATCATTAGTCGATACTAGTATAGATATAGTTAAAATATTATGCAAATAATAAAAATTTAAATAAAGTTTAGAATAGCTAAATAAATGAAATAAATGTATAGTTAATAATTTTTTGTTTACTCTTTTGTAGGTTAATTCAGTGAATAAATTAGGCAATTAATAAATAAATAAAATAATTTAGTGAAATATTAAAATTAAATTAAAAAATAATTTTGTTTTAAATAATTTGTTTTGTACTATTAAGTAATTAGTAATTATTTTGTGCGATTGATTGTTGATTGATTATTATTTCGTAAATGTTATTTAATACCTTTTTTAGTTAGCTAATATATTAGGCTTAATAATATTATGTCTGCATTAGTATTTTTCGATTGTGACCTAACCTTACGTCACCCGTTCGGAAATGGCACAACTTGTATGGAACATGAACGGTGACTCGTTTTGTTTTCATACGAGATGTGATAAGCGTTTCTGAATTGTCCAGTGGACTGCCATCTGTGGGAATCCCAGTGGATAGCCCACGAATGACCGTTCGAGCGAAATTCATCGCAACACTGGTGAGTTCGAGACGTGACTTTCGACGGCATAATCCTAAGAGGTTTTAATAACCCTCCTGGGCCATCGTTGCACTGGAGAACCCTTATAGTTATGATGCCAAAATTTCATCTCGAACCATCGGTGTCGCAATGAATTACGCACGAATGGTCATTCGTGGGTGGTTTTAGAAACTTTCCTAAGCCTGTCATGAAACCCTCCCTTGAAACGACGCATGCCTACCATAGATAGAAGAACAAAGAAGTTGGATGTACGATGGATGGCAACCCAACGGACAACACACGGATGAATGGTACGAAAAGACCGATGAATTAATGACTCATGCTTTCCAGCATGCGTCAGACCTTACCTATAAGGTGACATGTCCTTGTGCTGAGTGTGGAAATTATTGGAAGAGAACCCGTGACCAGATGGAGCTCGATCTATGTAGACATGGTTACAAAGCCGCGTACCATCGGTGTGTATATCATGGGAGAGTCGCCGTGCTGCGTGCGCACCACCCCTAACCGTACCCGATGAATTAGGTTTTGATGAAATCGATCGGGTGAATTAGTTGATGGAAGACTTTGGTCATAATTTCGAGGACGAGGAGGCACCCACGTCGGTGTCCGATTTTATGGGGCTTGTTGAGTCTACCAAACAACCGTTGCACGATGGAACCACAGTAGCATTGCTGTCTGTTGTGGCCCGGATGATGGCTCTTAAATGCAAGTATACTTTCTAGATTAATTGTTTTGAGGAACTCATATCGTTGTGGTCCGATGTTCTTCCTCAAGGTCATAAGATGCCACCTACATGGTATAAATGCAAGAAACTTATAAGTGGATTAGGAATGCCATATGAGAAAATACACTACTGTCCCAATCATTGTATGTTGTATTATAAGGATGATGCCAATAAGCGTGCTTGCGATAAATGTGGAGAGTCAAGACATGTGGAGATAGACGACGCCGAAGAAAATAAGAGACAGGCAAATGTGGGGAGAAAAGTGCTTCGTTACTTCCCATTGACAAAATGTCTGCAACGAGAAAAGTGCTTCGTTACTTCGAGGCTAGGTTCGCCTATCTAGAGATCCTATCTCGACTAGCTGGGGTATGTACTTAAACTCTAAATATTCTGTCAGATACATCTTACCATTCGATTAACACGTTGTAAGGATCCTAGTGAGTTCGAGACATGAATTTCGACGGCATAATCCGAAGAGGTTCTCCTGTGCATAACATAAGTGCCCGGTGGTTTTAATAACCCTCCTGGGCCATCGTTGCACTGGAGAACCCTTAGGGTTATGCTGCCGAAATTCCGTCTCGAACCCATTGGTGTCGCAATAAATTTCGTTCGAACGGTCATTCGTGGGTGGGTTTAGAAGCTTTCCTAAGCCTGTCATGTAACCCCTCTTGAAATGACGCATGCCTACCATAGATGGAAGAACAAAGAAGTTGGATGTACGATGGATGGCAACGCAACGGACAACACACAGATGAATGGTGTGAAAAGACCGATGAATTCGTGACTCATGCTTTCCAGCATGCGTCAGACCTTACCTTTAAGGCGACATGTCCTTGTGCTGAGTGTGGAAATTGTCGAAAGAGAACCCGTGACCAGATGGAGCTCGATCTATATAAACATGGTTACAAAGCCGCGTACCATCGGTGGGTATATCATGGGGAGAGTCGCCGTGCTGCTTGCGCACCACCCCTAATCGTACCCGATGAAGGTTTTGATGAAATCGATTGGGTGAATGAGTTGATGGAAGACTTTGGTCATAATTTCGAGGAGGAGGAGGCACCAATGTCTGTGTCCGATTTTATGGGGCTTGTTGAGTCTGCCAAACAACCGTTGCACGATGGAACAACAGTAGCATTGCTGTCTGTTGTGGCCCGGATGATGGCTATAAAATGCAAGTATAATTTCTCGATTAACTGTTTCGACGAACTCGTTTCGTTGTGGTCCGATGTTCTTTCTCAAGGTCATAAGATGCCACCTACTTGGTATGAGTGCCATATGAGAAAATACACTACTGTGCCAATCATTGTATGTTGTATTATAAGGATGATGCCGATAAGCGTGCTTGCGATAAATGTGAAGAGTCAAGATACGTGGAGATAGACGACGCCGATGGAAATAAGAGACAGACAAATGTGGCGAGAAAAGTGCTTCGTTACTTCCCATTGACAAAACGTCTCCAACGATGTTTCTTAACTGAAGAAACGGCGCAGCAGATGAGGTGGCACAAAGGGGATAAAAGGACAAAAGGTGATGTCATGGTTCATCCATCGGATGGGGATGCGTGGAAACATTTTGATCAGAAGCATCCTGTTTTTGCATTGGAACCAAGAAATGTACGTCTTGCTATTGCGACAGATGGATTCACGCCGTTCAATATGAATGCTGCGTCGTATTCTTGTTGGCCAGTTTTCACCATGCCTCTAAACCGTCCACCATCGATTCTACTTAAAGAAGAGTTTATGTTTCTATCCCTTATCGTACCTGGTCCAAAAAAATCCTGGAAAAAATCTGGACTTTTTCATGAGGCCCTTGGTTGAAGAGCTTGATGAGTTATGGGATAGTGGTGCCATTACATATGATAGGAAAACAAATTCAAATTTTCGCATGAGGGCCGCATTTTTGTGGTCTATTCATGACCTTCCCGCATGTGGAATGTTTTCTAGAAGGAGCACGCATGGGAGACTAAGCTGTCCTGCATGTATGGATGATTCGAATGCTTTTCAGTTGCCACATGGGGGAAATACAAGTTTCTTTAATTGTCACCGTGCTTTTCTTAAACCAAGTCATCCGTTTTGGAAGCAAAAAAATGTCTTTCGGAAAAACACCGTAGAGAGAAGACAAAAGCGTGGTCGTTTAACCGTTGCTGCTATAAAGGCGTGGCAGCCAGATTGGTTGAAGGAAGAAATGGTGTGTACGAGGGTTACGGGGAATCACACCATTGGACGCATAAGTGCAGTTTGTATTATCTTCCATATGGTGATGATTTGCTTTTGCCACATAATTTTAATGTCATGCACCAAGAGATGAATGTGGCCCAGGCGATTTTTGGTACTAACTTTGACATAGCTGATAAGAGCAAATATAATATTAAAGCACGTCTCGATTGCAGTGAAATATGCAATCGACCATCTATGAACATGATTAATGGTAGGGCTAAGAAGCCGAAAGCACCGTACTGTTTAATAGTCGCACAAAGAAGAGAATGTATGGAGTGGTTCGAAAGGAAGTTTAGATTTCCCGATGGGTATGCGTCGAATATTGGTCGTGGCGTCAATGTTGTTCAAGGAAAGATAAATGGAATGAAAAACCATGACTATCATATCTTCATAAGATATCTCATGCCAGTTGTGTTTCGTGGCTACATACCTGAAGAAGTCTGGATAGCTCTTGCAGAATTGAGTTTCTTCTGTAGGAAATTATGTGCTAAAGAGATACAAAAGAAAGAAATGACCAAACTTGAAGATGATATAGTTATACTTGCCTGCAAAGTTGAAAAAATTTATGTGCCTGGGTTTTTCAATCCAATGGAGCATCAAAAGGGATCGGTCCAACATGAAAAACAAGGCTCGTGTGGAGGGTTCGATAGCAGAATCGTACTACACGCAGGAGATTACCAACTTTTGCAACAAATATTTGGCGAGAGAGCACAATGTTAACATACAAGTAACACGGTACAACACGGTTTGCACTGACGTCCAATCTGAACTAAAGCTGTTCCTTGGAAAAGGTAATCCTGTGGGGAGAAGTACGAGGCGAGAGTTAGCACAAGAAAAAAGGATGGTAGCACTACTATATGTGTTCGATAATATGGAGGAAATGGTAGACATGCAAAAACAATTCATCCGAACTGAGTGGACTGGCAATAATGATCCTAATTCGGAGGAGAGAACAAAACTAATGAAGGAGGGTGTTAGAGATGGCCGTCCAAACTTTTTAGTTTGGTTCTGAAAACATGTAAGTATTCGTTAGTATCATGTAAGTATTTAATATAAAGCCGTTACAATCTATAACATCAGCTGTCTTTTCTAACACAGTGCACCACCCGTGCGAGTGTACAGTGCGAAAGTAGGACGACAGTAATTTCCAAACTTGATGAAAAACGCTACAACGACAGTAATATCCAAACCAGAGGGAGTAAATACTAAGCAAGGTAGATAATAGGTTGTCTGGTTGCCTTGTGTTTGGTTATCTTCTCACCCATGTGAACCAGGCTCTCCAGATGCAATTACCCCTTTCGGCCCAGGCTCTGGAGATACGGCCAAATTGGGCATTTCCCCAGAGCTGCATGCAGCAACGCAACCACATGCAGCAATGTGGGCAACGTATTTGATTCATTTTTTAATATCTTTTGATTAATATTTTCAATTACCGAACCGATTTAAAAAATGAGTTCTTAATATTTTTCGAACAAAATTAGACCACACTTGCCATATAAGTTTCAAAAGTTTAAATTTTCATTTTTGAATTTATTTATTTATGAGACTTTCTTTTGAATTTTTTATTTTCGTATTTGAATTTTTGTTATTTTGATTTTCTAGAATTTGTTTTTTTAATATGTTTCATCCCTCTTTTGAATTTCTCCATACCATTATCTCCTTGGTGTAGTTAACCAAACAACATCCCTATGTAGACCGTACAATCTCATACAGCTAACCAAACAACAACCATTTGCATCATCACAGCCTGGCTCCAACTAGCCTGGTTCAGCTCATACAGTTCAACTGAGAAGGCAACAAAACAGCCTATAAATTCATAGAAAATAATTTCAGAAGCTAACGGGAGCTTTTCATGCACCTCCTCATTCAATTCTAACTCTGTCACCTTAGGTTTTTATATCCTCACTGTATACGCATGCCTGCAGTATTTCAGAAAGGACATACATAAGTCCATATAAACTTGGGAGCTGACTGCAAGAAACATGTATGAGACATCAAAGGGATGTGCCTACTTTTAGCCTCGGAAAAGACAATTTTATATAACAAAAATGTTTAAATTGTATGTTGCCCTCCTTTTTATCCTCAAGAAGGCCATCTGGGTGAACAAGAATATTAAAATCAGAGACTAGCACGTACTCCCTTCCTACACCAAACATCTTTGTATTAGACTTGGGCGTCGTGACCAAGACAAGATGACTCGCAGTGTAATCCATTTAGTTCACATCATGCTGGCCGCAGCTAGTGTCGCCTCCTTTCCTTTAGGCCCTGCCCGAAGTGTTGATCGGGTCGTGCCGGCCCGGCACGGACGACCAAAAGCCAGGCACGGCACGGCACAAAAGCTCGATGGGCCGCTATTGGGCCGGGTCAGCCCGAGCACGGCACGTCCGATAAAATAGAGAGATAAATGTTTTTTTATAAATTTGTAGGTTGCTTAAATGAAAAGGTTGTCTATACCAAAAAGATGCATCTTGAAATTCTCTACAACTTTAATGTATAAGATAAATTCATCTGAGTAGCGGAATATCTCAAAAAATATGAATTACCGAAATAGGTGACGTGGGTTCTAAAACAACCAGCGCACTAAATAATTTTTATAAATTCACGCATTGCTCAAATAAAAACGTTGTATATACGAAAAATATGTGTCTCAATTATTTACAACTTTTGTGTAGAAGTTAAATTCATTTGAGCAGCGGAATACCTTGAAAAAAATGCAAATTACCGAAATGTGTGAGGTGGTTTCCAAAACAGCCAGCGGGCTAAATATTTTTTATAATTTCATGCGTTGCTCAAATGAAAAGGTTGTCTATATAAAAAAGGATGCATCTCGAAATTATCTACAACTTTCATGTAAAACCAAAATTCATCCAAGTAATGAAAGATAACGAAAAACACAAATTACTAATTCGTGAATCAGTTCGGGTCGTACCAGCCCAAGCACAGTCCAAATGTTCGGATCATGCCGGGCTGCCCTGTAACACCCCAACTCAACCAGGTTTCGGAATATTGATAACTCTATAAAAAATTACAAATCTCGACAGCATCTTCCCATAAATTACTCCAATCCACACATGACAATTAACAATCAGATGCATAATTATTATCATCCATCAACATCAAGAACATAATCGACGATAGCACAAAACTTTCCCAAACCCAATCAGGGGTTCATCCCAACAAGGGCCAAAACCAACTACCAGTTCACCATTTACCTTTAACGACGACGATAAAGTCATTAAACAATGAACAAACCAACTATCCATCAAACAGAATAAACATAAGTCTCCACACAAGACAAGAATCATAATGGTTCTCTAAATAGCCTAAGGAGTAGAGACAACTAACTCTAGTGAATATAACAATTATATTAAGATATAAGTGCTCTTGTGCCAAATTAAATTGTTCTACACCCTCCCACGCATGTCGCTTTCATCGATCACCTAAAAACAATTTAAAAGTAAGGGTGAGTCCACGACTCAGCAAGCATATATTAAACAAAGTAATTAACTTAACAATATCAAATGACTTAATACCAATCCTCATCCATCATGCCACTGTCACTGTAACAATCTTTGTTCATAAATGAATGCAATGCAATGCTTTATGCGTATGTATCTGTGAGCTCATATCGGTATAGCTAGAGTGTCACCTGTCGGTGCACACCCTTGCCCATCCTATCAAGGGTGGGGACCAAATACTCCACTCCCATAGAGTACCTACCGAAATAGGGCTTTTTCCTCCCACGTCAGTGGCATGCCTTCCCGACGGTAGGTCCTGTCATATGTATGCAATGCAAGAGATGCAACTATACAAATAAACAATTTCAATAACAAGTAGAACTCAGTAGAACTTGCATTGCATCAATAACATTATCTTCACTAAGCAACATTCATCGATTGTTAAACCTTTAAATAACATATACTTGCCTTTCTAATCACAGAAGTTATCACGGCGCACGGTTGACGATGAAGTTACACCACCACCTACAAAAGGCGATGAAACTCAATACAATACTCCCACAAGCAAGGCAACAAATAAAGTATATGGCACCTACGCGCATCCCTTCCTTCTCTCCAAATAAATCATCCCTTTCATACCAATAAAACCCTCAAATTTCAATAAATACAAATTCTGGACAGCAACCTTAAAACAACCAAAACTCCTACATCTCTCACCCCCATTTTCTACGTTCTTATAGCCAAAACGAAGATAAAGTCGGTACACTTCACTTTTGTAATAAGACTGGGTGCTGATTTTCACCCTAGACATGCCAAAATCGCCATATACGCTGCTGCCTATGCTTCAACCTAATAAACTTCATCTCCTAATAATCACCATCACTAACACCTCTAAACAAGCATCTAATATGATGGAATTGCACTGAAAATCCCCTACTAAATCCCTATGCAGCAATAGATAAGAGGGAAAATACAAAGAACAAACCCTAACTTCGATCTTTACCTTCCTCTGTCACCGCCAAAAACTCTATGCAGCCCAAAATAATATATCAAGTTTGTTAAATTGTCTTTTGTCTACTGTCTTTGAAATTTTGAATTGTTGGTTGTTCACTTGTCTGTTCTTTGCATTGCTACATTTGGACTTGTAACTTGAACACTTGAAGTATTGAACCTGTGCATTTTTGTTAGGAAATCTGGATTGTGTAGCTCTTGACAATCATTTTGAGGTGTTTGTAGTCTTGGGCCGATGGGCCGGCATGGCACGGTGGGCTAGCCAGGCTAAACGGCTGGCACGACACTATTTTCTCTTCAATGTGCCGTGCTTTGGCTGAGAACTGAGCCCGTGGGCTAGCCCGGCACGGCACGAATGCTTAACCATGCCGTGTCGTGCCTCCCTTTTTCGTGCCGTGCTTCAGCGGGCTCGGGCTGTGTCGGACCGTGCCGTCCATTTGGCCATCTATAGACGAAGTACCGACCGTCTCGTAGCTAATGAAAGAGTATACCACAAAAATTGATTCGCACGAAAACACAATTGCGCGTGTGATCCTGCATGTGCGCTAGTCTTGGCCACGTTGAGTTGTACTTAGGGTTGAAACGAGCCCAGCTCATGTTGAGCCTGGGTTTCCTCGAGCCTAAAAATAGGCTTGAGCTTCTCTCAATCCAAGTTTCAGGAAGGTTGAGTTTGAGCTCCGTAACATATAATTGCCTTTTACAAAAGTAAAACTTGAGTAGGTTCAAAAAATAAAAGTCGAACAGACCTGATAAAATATTATTTTACGTTGGAAAAAAAATAAAGTTTGAGTAGCTTAATGAAACTTGAGCAAACCAGAACACGGTCCAATACACTGACAAAATATGATTTTATATATAAACAAACAAAGCTATAAAAATATCGATGAAGCTTAAATAAAGTTCGAGAGCGACGACGATAGGCTTTTGTAAGAGGATGAATGTGTTGCGATGGATCACACAATGAATAATATGATGCAAGATTTTTATTAAGTCTCATGGGCATTTATACAAGCATGGGGTACAGTGGTTTGGATCACAAGCAATTCATAATGGAGGGATTACAATCAATCGATCCTAATATATTTTATCCAACCATAATAGCTAGATCCATCTAGATCATATCATATACTCTAATATTCTCCCATGGTCATAGCAGCAGCACCATACACGCTAAATGAGAAAGACAATAAACCCTCCTAGCCGTAGTAGGAGCATTGTGCACTCTTAGACGAGAGAAAGAAAGCTAACGTGTTTGCTCAAATAGATGATAGCCCGATTGATGCCGATTATGAGGTAGCTGATAGTGAGGTGCTCGTGGTCCCTAGCCATGTCGGGGTAGCCGATGTCAAGGTAACCTCATGGATCCAAGTGCAAAGATGCATGAAGAAGATGACAGTGACGTGATTGAGCGGACGTCGAGGAGAAGGGTGATGTTGAGGTCGATGTAGTCGAGGCATCGTATATGTAGCACCATTAGGTGGTTCCAACACCAAGTACGCGATGGGGATAAAATGATGGACTGGGTGACAAACTGGTGCATCAAGAAAAGTGACCAAGATAAAACGTCAATCGGTGTTTGAAGTGGTGTCAAACTAACAATACCGAGTAACTCAATGGTGATGGCAACAATGCGCAGTAGGCCAAGCCTAAAACCTTAACCTATATAACAATATAAATAGAGGTGGTGACTCATGTATTGTATAATCAGTAATTAATAAAGCAGAACACCATCCTACCTCTTGTATCCTCTCTGTGATTGTGTGATTGTTCTTACACCTTAGACTACACCCAGTAGCAAGGCTTTGCAACACCTTTAAGCTTCCAGTCTTTTTGTTGTTATCTTCTTGCTGTACACGCAGCCTATATCCTTTAGTCATTCCATTGTGTGCCATCAAATTGCCATGCAACCAATTGATTTCCCCAGCCGTTTGTGCACCTTTTGTTACGGGAATCAATAGATCCTATTTGTTGTGCAAGTTCCCTGTAATCATCTTTGTCCCCTGCGAGAGTGCGAGACGTGTGACCAGGTGAAAGGCACATTGAAAAAAATAGAGAGGGAAAGAAAAGAGAGAAAAAGTGAAATAAAAATAAAATACAGAGAGAGTGCTCACGGCCAAGACTTAATTTTTTATTTTCCTTTTTTGAAATCTTTTGATACATGTGTTCAGCAAGTTCACCATCCTAGCCAACAACCCTAGGATGGCATCTCCCACTTTTCATCATAAAAACTAGCCGCCACCCTCAGACATGCTTAGACTTTGTTGTGTTTAATTATCGTTATGTGTGACCCTCCTTGTTGTTACGTGTGTCGGCTAAACCATTCAATACGTGAAACAAAACCTCACGTATATCGAATTCTTTATCCATATTTATAATTTTATACTGCGTTTATCGGGTTCTTATTTGTTTTTCGATAACTTACAGGAATCGTCCTTCTTAATCATGTCAATCGTGTTTCTGGTGTGGTTGTTGGTGAGCAGGTTTGGTAATTTAGCGATTGCCGGCCTGCTATCCTTACGTGGTTCGTAGCCAGATCATCAAGGTCGTCACTTTGAACGGATCGAATTTATTCCCGCAAATTTTACCAGAAAGCCATGTCGGGGTAGCCGATGTCAAGGTAACCTCATGGATCCAAGTGCAAAGATGCATGAAGAAGATGACAGTGACGTGATTGAGCGGTCGTCAAGGAGAAGGGTGATGTTGAGGTCGATGTAGTCGAGGCATCGTATATGTAGCACCATTAGGTGGTTCCAACACCAAGTACGCGATGGGAATAAAATGATGGGCTGGTGACAAACTGGTGCATCAAGAAAAGTGACCAAGACAAAACGTCAATCGGTGTTTGAAGGGGTGTCGAACTAACAATACAGAGTAACTCAATGGTGATGGCAACAATGCGCAGCAGGCCTAGCCTAAAACCTTAACATATATAACAATATAAATAGAGGTGGTGACTCATGTATTGTACAATCAGTAATTAATAAAGCAGAACCCCATCCTACCTCTTGTATCCTCCCTGTGATTGTGTGATTGTTCTTACACCTTAGACTACACCCGGTAGCAAAGCTTTGCAACACCTTTAAGCCTTAATTCCAGCCTTTTTGTTGTTATCTTCTTGCTGTACACGCAGCCTATATCCTTTAATCATTCCATTGTGTGACATAAAATTGCCATGCAACCAATTGATTTCCCCAGCCTTTTGTGCACCTTTTGTTACGGGAATCAATAGATCCTATTTGTTGTGCAAGTTCCCTGTAATCATTTTTGTCCCCTGCGAGAGTGCGAGACTTGTGACCAGGTGAAAGGCACATTGAAAAAAAGAGAGAGGGAAAGAAAAGAGAGAAAAAGTGAAATAAAAATAAAATACAGAGAGAGTGCTCACGGCCAAGACTTATTTTTTTTTTTTTTGAAATCTTTTGATGCATGTGTTCAGCAGGTTCACCATCCTAGCCAACAACCCTAGGATGTCATCTCCTACTTTTCATCATAAAAACTAGCCGCCACCCTCAGACATGCTTAGATTTTGTTGTGTTTAATTATCGTTATGTGTGACCCTCCTTGTTGCGTGTGTCGGCTAAACCATTCAATACGTGAAACAAAACCTCACATATATCGAATTCTTTATCCATATTTGTAATTTTATATTGCGTTTATCGGGTTCTTGTTTGTTTTTCGATTACTTACAGGAATCATCCTTCTTGGTCACGTCAATCGTGTTTCTGGTGTGGTTGTTGGTGAGCAGGTTTGGTAATTTAGCGATCGCCGGCCTCCTATCCTTATGTGGTTCGTAGCCGGATCATCAAGGTCGTCACTTTGAATGGATTGAATTTATTCCCGCAAATTTTACCATAAGATCGAATCACCCTATTTCGCATCAGAAAGCCACGCCGAGGCTGTACTGAGTAAACCCTGCAGTGCCTTTTCTTGTACTCCCATCCCTACCTTCGTTTCCACCTGAAGTCAGCGCGGTGGTATTATTCTCAGTGCAGCCTATATACACCAACCGCATCGGCCCATCGATAAATCACCATGCGCTTAATGTTGGGCTAGTACCTGACCTACTAGGTATGCTGTACAAAACTGCAAATGTGTCGGCCCACGCTAGCATAAAGGCTAGCCAGCAAGTAGCAACGCCCGGTTTGTTTTTTCCAAAGAGAATATTTTCAATTAAACTGATCTAGAAAATGGTAGAAAATAGGAGTCAACTTAAAAAATATAATAAAAATATTCCTAAATTTATAAAAATGTATAGAACCCAAATATCTGATTTGGCTTCTATGTCAACCAATTGTAGCCTGTTTGTCTACCAATTAAGTACACAACTCTGTTAAACATTGCTAGTTGAGAACATGAGCTATTGCTTATGCTTATGTTATATTATTCTCACATATATTTTGATCCTCAGTAATTCGCGTATTACCCGACTTAGGTCCTGTTCTTTTAGGCTGATCTGAACGACTGAAATGACTAAGCTTCAATAGCTTCTCGAAGTAGTCTCGAGATTTGAATCCATTTCGTTTAACTTTTTTTAAAGCGTTAGGATGCACCTTTAAAACAGCGAAAAAACAAACTCAAAAAACTCAAATCATATGCCTTTTCAGAATGCAGATGAGTCGTTAAGCTAAAAAGAACAGGACCCTAAGTATCAGTTATTCATATTATACCCGTTCATATAATATCGGTATTGTATTTTCTACCCGTTCATAACTACCTATATTTATTCTACATGTTTTTTACTACTCGTACCTGTTGTCGGATCTAGAAAAAATAAATTAAAGTAGGATATGAGATGATGTACTACTCGACCTGTTTTCACCCCTACTACTTGTTCCGGCCAAACATACATGTTGTGGCCTTGATCTTTTCAGTTTAAATTAAATTAAATTAAAATTTAGTTTGTCATGCACAATCCAAACAATGCAATGCTCCGTAAATATTTTAATGGGGTTTTACATTGTTCCTTTGATAGTTTTAAATTTTTTTTTGTACTTTTTATTTTATATAATTTTTTGAACTCTCCAATGCCCATCTCTCTAGTCATATCTTTTTGGTTGAAATTTTCAGCTTCATGACAACGATGCCACCGCATGTACAACTAGCAGTGCGCACGCGCTTCACGCGTGGGCGAAGCCCCATGTGGACAACATGGCAACATAAACTGAACAGTTATATGCAAACACAAAATTATTTATAGATTTGAACAAAACAAATGTAAAATTACAATAGTTGAAGCCATCCCAACACTATTGTTTCGGGATAAGTACCCAGATTTCGTTGAAGAAACGCATCCACATACCGAAGCACAAAATGATTAGGATTAGCCTCCATTCATGCATGTTTTCACTTGTGATTCCTATTACATATACAGAGAAATGATTAAACACTTCAATCCATCCAATGTAACACTTCAATCCATCCAATGTTGCAGGTAAGCATTGAGCAGAATAAAAAACATTGCAACAATTGAAACATTAAGCTCAGTCTTCATATTTACCATATGATATTGAACAATTCTTTGAAAAGGGATCCGAAGGGAGGAAAAAGGGATTGCATCTCTGCCTGAATATCAATAGAAATTAGAAATCACTAAATCAGTTAGTTTCTTTATTCATGTTGACCGCCTAATTTTTACTTTCTGAAAGCAAAACCTAAAAAAATTAAATGTATGCTTGGAAGAAATCCATGGCATGGCCTCTCACAGTAAAAAAAAATAGACCCGTTGATAGTTATAGATATATGCTGAACAAAATAAAGAATGCACACGTAGCCTTTATTTCAAAAATAGAAAGCTAACTGTGGTCGGAGTGAAAAAAAAAAAGTAAGAACAAATCACATGACATCATGCCACATATGACATTCTTTTTTTTCTGAAATAATTGATGCATTGTATATCAATTGAAAAATAGGGTAAGTAAAAGGTACCGAAATACGGAATTGTAACTTCAATCGTAAGAATAAAATAACAAGTACGAACACATGAGCCCTTCCTCATAAATACACCAATTCTTGGCAGCTTGGGCTCGCCCCTGGACCTGTCGGAGCGAGCAGCACAGGCATGTACATATTATTTACAGCGTATATAGTGTAACTAGGAAATTATGTAAGTACATATCGACTAAATCTAGATATCTGCTGAATAAAATGTAAAGGTGTTATATCTTCAGTTTGCTCAAGAACCACACAAAATTAAATACAAACTTGATGTCTAGGACTTTGCCGACAAATAGGCAACGACATGGATCCAATCTTAATGCTTCAGGAGAACATGGAGGTATTGTCACTGCACTTGGTGTAGGAAGCACAGTTTGTTTGCTATCAGGTTAGCCACACAATGGCTGTGTTTCTTGGGGCCGGCTCATCGCCCGCGCGTTTAGCTAGCTGCTGGGAGCAGCTTCAGTTCATTTAAAGCATTAGCCCTTGCAGTCTTCAGTTGTCTGCAAACAACACTACACATGCACTGCCTGCATGCATACACATGCATCTTCCGTTTTTTTTTCCCCTTTTTTCTGACCGCAAAAATATATATCCAAATAAATGCATAAAAATATCATAAAATCATTAGTCCAACGTTAGTCCAATAAATCACAAATAATTCAAATATTAATCCAAAAGGCACCAATTTCACTTTAAAAAATCTCCGAAATTTCAAAATTCATCACAAAAATATTTTCATCAATTGGAAACCACCTCAAACAGCAGTACACACAATAATTACCACTACGAAAGTTGCCATCCTAGTTGTCCGAAAAGTATTCCGCTGCCATTCCATGGGCCAAGAGGTATTCCACATCAGCTCTCCACACACAACAATTACCACTAATGAAAGTTGCCATCCTAGTCGTCCGAAAAGTATTCCGCTGCCATTCCAAGGGCCAACAGGTCACGCATTTGTGCCATGTACTCAGAGTCATACTGAGGTTCCGATTGCTCAAGCAAGTCTGGAAGGTCAACGCCGTCGTCTTCATCGTCCGCCCCACTCCCTCCAGCCCCCACCCCCGGTGCCCAATCTCCTCCATTGTCACCACCTGTGTCCTTAATGAAATTGTGCAGGGCAACACTAGCAACCACAATGCGG
Source organism: Raddia distichophylla (assembly GCA_005191435.1). Classification (NCBI taxonomy): domain Eukaryota; kingdom Viridiplantae; phylum Streptophyta; class Magnoliopsida; order Poales; family Poaceae; genus Raddia; species Raddia distichophylla. The sequence continues at coordinate 987,530 of SPJY01018096.1, forward strand.
TGTGCCCATTTCAGGCGCCGATGAGCAATGCCTTTCAGAATCCTAAATTTGTTCTTCAATTGCCCGAAGGCTCTCTCAACCGTGCACCGTAGTTGTGAATGGCGATGATTGAAAATCTCTTCCTTATTCGATGGATCGGCACCTTCTCTAAATTGCTGCAAATGGTACCTGACACCTCTATAAGGTGCCAAGAATCCAGGAGCATTGGCATAGGCAGAGTCCACAAGGTAAAATCGATCTGTTAGCATCAAACAAAAAAATCATATTGCAAAGCATGCCATCAAGTGCACCAGCACAGTCAGAAAATCATGATAACAGAAGGTCAAATTGAATCAAGACATCAGAAATGCATACCTGGACCGGGGTGGGGAAAGCGCTGGCTGTAGTTTGCCATTGCTTGTTGCAGAACAGTTGCATCGTGCTCCGACCCAGGTCTCCCAGAACAAATAAACGTGAAGCGGCAATCAAAGTCGACAATCCCTAGCACATTGAAAGTTGGAACCCCATGGCGGCCGACGTAAGCGATATTATTCGCAGGGTTAATATGTAACCTGATGTGGGTACCATCAAGTGCTCCAACACAGTTAGAAAACCATGGATCAAATGGAGGCTGCTTGACCTTATCATGTGGGCTAGTAATAGTATGAGGCTTTGGTCTAATAATGTCTACTCCAAGATTGTGTACCCTCCGACAAGCATGAACAAATTTCTTACTAATAGTTCCTATGCAATGTTCAAACCTAACGGCCGTACCACGAGTTGAATGTGAACCACCAACGATATATAGAAAAATGCCAAGACACTCTTGGGAGCTGATGTTATTGGTACCTTCCAAACCATATTGGGAGACCAGAATGTTATGGAGCAAGCTGAACTGATAAGGGGTCATGCGGAAGATGTCGTAACAGCGCTCTTCATCTTGAAGAAGATTGTGCACCCATGCACTACCAGCATAGACAACTGGACGATGAGGTCGTCGTCTCTTTCCGAAGTAGTCATGGAATTCCTGGAACAGTTGCCATAATTCAACGAAATCCTCCCAGTCGTCATCTTCGTTGAGGTCAATATATTCCCAAGAATCCATCCTAGGAAACATCACAAGGAATTCATCAGTATTAATTGAAACCAACGAACAACATCATTATATGGAATTCATCAGAAACTGTTGTTCGTTGAAAGCAATTGAAACCAGCACTTATATGCACAACATGACAACATAATTAAAACCAGCACTTATGTAACATGACAACATCAGCGGCCATTGAAAGCAACAAACAATAGTTGGCGACAGGAAAATTGTCCGTTACAACATTCGCATGGAATGCTCACAGTTTGGAAAATTGTCCGTTACAACAACATCATTAAACAAAGGTTTGAACTCAGCAATACATAAGACAATCTCATCATGGCGCTGTCTTCCCAGGGTTTAACCTCTGCCACATCCAGGTCAACCAGAAAACCTTGTCGTCGATTGTAGGAAGGGGAGTGTACGCACAACGACGCTGCGGATCCATAAGAACTTCAGTGGCCATCTTGTACACATCAGACTGTGGTGCCACGCCGCCATCAAGGAGTTCCTTCATCAACCTAGTGTACTCACGATTCTCTAGAACTGACTTGTCAGCTGCGTTAATCTCCTTCTTCTTCTCGGCCCAGTGATTGATGAATTCAGCTGTGGATAGGTTGGCGCTAGATGTCTTCTGCCTCTTCCCCGAAGAGGACCCCGCTCCCCTCATACTGACAGATGCTGACCCACGAGCTGCTGGAGGAGTACTGAAGGGAACCTCAATGGGAGCGTCATCGCTGTCGGAGTTAACGTATTGAGTTGGAACGCCAGCCCGACCCCCTTCATGACCCCCAATGCTTGTAGGGCCGGTGATCACTACCTGGACATTCCGGAATATCTCGTTAAGTTTTTCTTCATGCTCTAGCGGGCTCCCATCACTGAATTGCTTGGCAGCCTTGTCGAGCTGCAGGAGTAGTCGAACACATTATGAACAACAAAATAAATGTCATCAGCGGGAAAATCGACCCCCTTCAGAAAATAGAGCGACCCTTACAGTGATTTGATGATCCCACCAAGATTTCGGCATGTCAATGCCACCTTTGGGGTGCACTCCCAAACCGGTCATCTTGTTCAGTTTTATCCAGCAGCGCCAAGACTTCCTAAGGACATCCAACTTGTTCTTGCAAGTCGACCAATCCACAGTAGGCAGCCCTGATCTGTCACGCAAACGCTGGGCTACGCGTGATTTAGCACCGCTGTTCAAGGCATCTTTTGGTTTATTGCCGGCGCGACATTCCTCAAGCACAGCATCGATGAAGAACAGCGTAAGCTGGGGAGTCCACTTAATGGACATCTTCCGTTCAGGCAACTACGATGTCAACGCAACTACGCCCATTAATACTTCGTACTTAACTGAGATGAGGCGGAAAAAGATGCATACCTCCGGATTGATGGGGCGACAGCGGCTTCGAGTGAAGGCGGCAGGCCCCTGTGGATCTGCCGGTGAAAGGTCAGCGCACGCCACCAAGGTCGGAGCAGCACCTTCCAGGTCAGATCGGCAGGGCGTGCAAGCAGCAGGAGATCGACGGACACTTTCCGGCGACGCAACGGCGACGGGGAGCCGGCTTCCTCTCGGCGACCGCATCGGCGTGGACTCCCGGTGCTGCTGCAGCACCCTATGCTCGCCCCTCCTCCGCCCGCCTCAGGACGGTACCGCCGCTGGGCACGGACAACACCAACAGGGGCCAGGGCTACGGCATCGACCTCGCCGGCCAGATTTGAACGAACTGGGTGGGGGACGGAGGGGGGAGAACCAGCCGTTGGAGAGGAGAAAGTGGCTGCGTTGGCTTCAATTATTAGGGGACGAAGGAGGTGTGGACGGCCTCTGTGGACCGAGCTCATGGACGATTCACACGGGCCTCGGCTATTTCCTCAACTGGACGCTGTAGCAAGGGGGGATTTCGCAGCTGTGCGCACAAAGAAACACAGCCAATGAGATTCTACAAACTGGGCATGCTGAGCGTTATTTTAGCCAAATATATGTGCAGGCCACATAGAAACTGTGGCCACAGGAAGGAAGAACACCGGAGTATGGTTTATATGCAGAAAGTAGAACCTATGTCGTAATGCAATCCATTTGTTTAAGCAGTACCCAAATTAGCGAAATCACATATATAGGGTCAATGCATAATATCATCTTGCCAAACCCTGATTGTAGATGTGGAGGAGCGGCAAAAACAGAGGAGGAGGACACAAACCCAAAATTTAAAAGTATAGCCATGTAATTTAAAAAGAGTTAAGGTATGATCTAGATATTATTGACTTCATTTCCATCAATGGCCAGCACAGAGATAATAAAAAAAGATCAGGTCAAAAGTATAGCCATGTAGTTTAAAAAGAGTTAAGGTATGATCTAGATATTATTAACTTCATTTCCATCAAAGGCCAGCACAGAGATAATAAAAAAGATCAGGCGATTAACATGTATATGTACCGTAATGTGCAAGACTAATTGGCAAAGCCGAACATAGAGACCTGCCTCTATGTAAATAGTTTTTTAACATAATATGGGTTAGTTATTATATCAGCATCATCATCCTTGTATTTTCGTCGATAGAACATGGTAAGAAGACACAGGTTTTCTCAATAGAACATGGTTAGAATACACAGGTTCTTCTCAACTATTTTGAAATAAATTGGCAGGATTGCAATTACAACAACTTTGCTTTTAAGCAATTGCAGTTATTGTATTCAACAACTAATATGAACTCTTTTATGTAAAATTAAAGTATATATGCCATGGTTGCAAGGACTCCATGCAATAGAAAATTAAAAGAATCTGATAATGTAAGGACTTATGACATATAAACAATATGGCGGCAAAGACCAGTCACCTAAAAGGTACATGAGTAGTTAAAAGCAACATATGAAAAGTATTTAGCGCAGGCTAAAAAAGGTACAAAATTTATTTGATTTAGTCCTGTACTGGATCCATGACTCATTGACAAATCATTGCAAGAAATTAGCCATAGCTTTAATTTGAATATTCAATGCTAACATTTAGCCCACAAGTGAAAGAGTTTACCATGTGGAAATAAAACCAGATCGAGTATAGATAATGCCAATTCCAATTCAGGGACCCTTTCCCCAGCACCCAAGAAAATGAATCTGAAAGGCACCACACCAGAAAGGTATGAAAAGTTCTACAATCCTGAATATATCCCAATCATAAAAGGATCTAAAAATCTAGGTGAAATCAATGACACAAAGAAACAAAACATGGAGGGATGCAAGTCCATATGTGAAAGTCCACCTATGTGCAATGGGAAAGATTGATGTGTAAGGAGAATAACTGAATAAATGATCGAACAACCATAGGTATAGTTCTTTTGCAAATAAATGTAATCAACACAGTACTATAATCTAGACATAGTTCTTTTGGTAATAAATCTAATCAACCTTGCACTATAATTTCACAGATTCTATGCACTGACTGGTGAGGCACGCTATTGTGAACGACATGGACAATTAGACATAACAAATAGTAATGGAAAATTTCAAAGAAGATTTTGACTCTTCCATTGATGAAACCAGGCCATCATTTTTTTAATTTCGTAACAACCTCACTACAGGAAAAAAGGAGCAAACCTATTGGTAACAACCTGACTACCAGCGGAGCGCAAGCAGGCAGAGAGAGAGAGAGAGGGGATACGAAGAGGCAAAGTCATGAACCTCTGATTTTGAAGAAAGCAAGAAAGGGAAGTGCGAGGAGTACTCGTCTTCGTAGCCTGCTTCTCTCCGTTCTTGCAGCGCCCTGAGGTCGTCGTCAAGCCCAGCTTCGCCTGTTTCTTGGGCGAGGAAAGAGGACGGCTTGGGTCTGGGCACCGGTCAGTAGCGATGACTGAAGCAAAATGTGACAGCAAGAGTGTAAGGTACCTCCAATGTCTTACTCCCAAAATTATTCCAAAGTGCCAAGCAAAGTATAAGCATAGTGGAAATGCGATTATGCGAGAAGCCAGGTCAAGGAGAACGAATCAACAAGAGGAGAGGAGGAGGCAGTACCAGGCAAGGCAGGCAATGTCGATGACGACGGCGAAAGCAGAGGCGGCGACGAATCGTCAGTGATGGAGAAAAGGGGCTGCGGCTAGGGTTACCGAAGGCGGTGGTGGTCGCCGTCGACGGATCTGGCCAGCCTGGGGGCCGCCGCCGCTGGATCCGGCTACCCTAGAGACCGTCGTCCCTAGATCCGGCAACCCCATAGGCTTTAGGCAGCGCAGCCCCTAGTCGGAGAGGCCGGTGGTGGGGCGGGCGACGGTTGAAGAAGTGCACCCCGCCAGTCCGGCACGGGCGGAGGTCAGGTTGAGTGGCGCCGATCAGATGTGGTCTAGAGGAGACGTCGGGGAAAGGAGGAGTGTCGCCGGCGCGTCGGGACGCAGGTGGATTGGGGAGGAGGAGAGAGCAGTGGGAGGCAAGACGGCGTGCGGCGTTAGGAGTAAAGAGCTAGCGTAGACCTGATTATCTGCCGGGCCGGGCCGGGTTTCGGGCCGGGCTTGACAAAGCCCGAATTTTCTCCCCGAATCCCAAGCCCAGCCCGGCCCGACATAATGCACTTAAACTTAGGCCTGAACCCGGCCCGACCAAAAGCCCGAAGCCCGAGCCCGAAGCTCGGTGAAAGATTCATCTAACCAACAGCATAACAAATTTTTGCACGATTGCAGGTAGCTGATCTCAGTGATTTAGTGGCACTTGGCATTTAATATAATATCATTGCATTGCATTCAGTGGCATTTGGCATTCAATATAACAGCACATATAATATCATTGCATTGCATATTTGCATGATCATTCATTATTCTAATCATTCAGTGGCACTTGGCAGCTTACATAGTTACATTTTGACAACAAATAATCAAGTGTTCAACCAACATCATTACAAATATCAAGTTTTCATCAAGCCACCAACAACACAGTTCAAGTCCTTACATTACATTAATCCAGCAACAATACAGTTCAACAACACAGTTCAAGACTGCAAGTCCTTACATTACATTAATCCAGCATTACAAAAAACCAAAGTAAACAAATAGATAGCATCCTTCCAGCATGTAGCATCCTAGTCATCCAGCAAGGCAGCAACCAGCATGCATCTAGTAATCAACCCTCCACCATCATCATGATGAAAAATTTCTACATAACAAACACATGCATGCATTAATGTTCAATTTTACGGAGCAGCAAGCAAAAATGCACTAGAATAATAATGGATGTAGAACAATATGAAAGTGGAGAAAAAGTGATGCTATGTACTGCACCCATTTTCAAGGCAAGACAATACAACAAATCACATGGAACTTCATGGAAATCAAACAAAGAAATCATCTAAGCATTTGAACAAACATGTACACATGGCATGCAAACTAAAAATAAGATGATCTCTAGTTTAATCAGTGTCGGAGTGCTCACCATCTGAACAACCCGCTCCTTCTTCCTCATAGTCCTCTCCACATCACAGTCCCACCATGGTCGATGATTGTGTCCCCAATCGAACTGTCACTGCTAGCCAGCTAATGCCAGGCACAGAAGAAATGTTTGCAAAACATAAGACTAATTACAAAACTATAGCAGGAGCTAGGTACATTCATCTTGTTTGCATTCTACTACCAAATGGCACTATAAATTCAATGAATCAAGTAAATTCAAAACATTAAAGGGTTCACCGGTACAGGCTATAAAGGCCTGCTATCAGGTCTATTCATCGCACCTTAGATAAAGTGATATCTTCCTATATGTATTGGAATAGAATGCATGATGGCACTTCGCCCAATTCAATGCAACACAACAAATATATAACATATTATGTACTGCTTTCAAATGTTGCCCCTTCTACATTTTTCTTACTAACAGTATTAGTTCCTATAATCCTCCAGTATATATTTTTGTAAGAGGAAAATAGAATATAAATGATATATCTTCACCTCCTCCACTTGATCTAAGATAGTAATAGAGGAATATGAAATCTAAAACTAATCGGCTGTCAAGGAGGTATCAATAAATTGATTCCTCTGCATTGTGTTCTAACCAATGAGAACCTCTTATGGCCCTATAAGATATGCACGAGTTGTTCTTTCTCATCTTAGTACAGTTAGAGCTAGTGGCCAAGGTTGAACTACTTAGTCAGATATTAACCAAATTCTTGTCTGAGCTAGTATAAGTAAACTACAACATGATCAACTGCAGTGAAAAAAATAAGTATATTGCAATTTTCAAGAGACACACGATACGGTGGAACTTACAACAACTAAGCTAGCAATCCAGCCAATTCTAAGTAATCAAAGATGTCAGGGGAGAAGTTTTCCAAGGGCCTGATACTAAAAGTATATAGCAGAACTAATTGAAAAGAGGTCACCATACTGAACATCGGCATATCTAAAGAAATTTGGTCTAAAAAGCTCCACCAAAGGACCAATCAAATCAGAAACATAAACCTGCAGAAAAATTGGAAACATCTAAGAGTAAACACTAAACACTAGAACTAACAGCGGGAACTTGCATAAAAATTGGAGACACATGGCACACACTTAACACTAGTGATGGCTCTAGGAAGTAATAAAAATGAGCTAAGTCTCAAATGAGGTTGGTTCTCAGCTCTCACATAACGAAGACCTAAAACAGTATGGATCTACAACATATTTCCTAATCTTAAACAAATGTCATGCCATAAGAAGAGGAAAACTCACCGAAAATTAATGTCATCCTTCTCCAGTGGTAGATAGGCTGCGCAAACATCAGCCTATAGCATTCCAGCTGTATAATGTGCATCGATCATTACCAAGCGAAGGATGACATAACAGAAGCTGTGGCTTCTTACTAACCGTTTCAAAGTACTTGATCCCATATTCATCAGCAAGTGCTTGCTCCCTTGAAGTGGGCACAGCCTGCATATAAGCAATTAAGCAGATGAGAGAGCTAGGAGTTATTCCAAACATAGAGTTTGATGTCATTCCAAACATTAGAGTTTGATGAATCAACTGCAAATGACAATCCATAGGACAGATATTTTTTTTCTGTTCTGTTTGGCTGTTTGCACTTTGAAAAGATACATTGATCACCCAATGGACATGCTAGAATCTCATGCGCTCAATATCTGTTTTCTGTATCGCATAGAATTATTCAATCCAAAACAAACAAGTGTAGAAAGAAATCAGAAGGGCATAGTATACCCTTTTGCTTTCATCCATGTCAGCTTTGTTCCCCACCAAAACTTTGTTCACATTATCAGAGGCATGTTGTTCAATGTTTCTGATCCAATTTCTAATGTCTGCCAGACAGTAGCAAGGCAAATAATCAGATGAAGATGCTGAAGTACCATGTCAAAAAATCAAAAGAACATCTGGAGCATAGGAGTCAGTACTGTTAAATGAGGACTAATCAGTGACATCATAAACAAGTAAAATGCCCATTGCTCCCCTGTAGTAAGCTGCAATGAAGAATGACACATTTCATAAACTTCATCCACACTATTCCAAGAAGCAAACCAACTTTGCACAAAGTAAACAAACATACCAGTTGTAATAGTTCGAAAACGTTCTTGGGTACGACTGACAGAGGAGACAACAGATCGGAGGAGGGGCTTGCAGGGGAGATGGCGGCAACCGATGGGAAAGTCAGGGAGATGGGAGGCAGGCCTGGACGGTGGAGACTGGAGAGGGAGGCGGGCGGCGGCAACCGATGGGGACATGGGAGGTGGAGCGGGACGGCGAAGAGGGTAGACGAGCGGTGGCCTGCATGGCGAGCGACGACGGGGCAGGCATGGGTTGCGGCGGCGAGCGGTGCCTGGATGGAGATCGAGTGGAGACTGGGGGGCTAGGGTTAGCTTATGGGCTGGCTTAATGGGCTTGAGCAGCACTTCGGCGGCATTTATGACATTTGCCGGCGTTTATAATTGCCTCGCTAAACACGTTTTCCTGGCATATGTGGATGTCGTGATACGGTGTATTACACGGCGTTTATAAATGCCCTACTAAACCAAACTTTTACGGCGTTTATAATCGCCATGGTATAATATAACCCGGCGATTATAAAAGCCATAGAAATAAATGGCTGGATAAAAATAAACGCCGGCTTAGATTGTTTTTTATGGCGTTTAGGCTATACGCCATGAAAAATAAGCGCCGGAAAATCCAAGTTATCTTGTAGTACTATAGAATTTACCCTGAATGACTGAATCTACGAATCATGATTGCTTTGACCAAAATGGGATGTGATTTGGGAATGCGTAAGAATTAGTGAATCAGTTATATGTGTTAGTGAAATGTGATTTTTTTTTTTACTTGCATTGTACAATTTACATATGTCACCCGTAGACATAAGATGTGTATTGTTTAGTATTGTTAATTTAACCGTGGGCTTGTAGTTTGTCAATATGACTTGTAGATTTACATGAGTGATTGTAGTCTACGAGTTATTTGCCACATTTTCAATTGTTTTATCTCTAAATGTTCACGCATGTATTACACGTTGCGGTTATCAAATTTTCTTGCATCACATCATGACGTGTATATGGAATTTTCTTTGCTAGGCTGCCGTAAATCCCTAGATCTGCCACTGATCGAATCAAACACGCCCATAGTTGATCTGATAGCCCTGATTGTGCTAAAGGCACAATGTTCACACAAACCAATATTATTTTCGTGAAACAGATAACCATACAAATTGTAATTAGTGCAGTTATTACCAGACAAGTACTGGATAGCCGTTACACTTTACTTAAAAAGTTGTAATAATTACATCTATCACCACCAATGAAGTTCAGGACAACCTTAGCATTTTAATTAGAAAGACTGCATGCTGATCGAATGCTTGCTCCCTGGACTACAATTGCTATGCTCATCATGCTTGTCTCCTGGGGGCGAGGACTGGCAGGACGTGTGTGGGAGAGCTGGCTGTGCTCGCTGCTTATGGCACGGTGAGCCAAGAGGCCCACAGCGTCCACCCCTCTGCCTTCGGATTGTTAGGTAAACTCTAACGACATCAAACTTAACCAAGTATAAGAGTGCAAAACAATAATGTGAAATTAGGTAGATAATCACCATTAAAAGTGTTGCCTGTAGATGTCATCTGCTTAGCCAGCTCGGTGAAAACAGCTGCAATGCCGTTTAGCTCCCTGTAGTTCATAGAATCAACGGCACCGCAACAAGATGGCTCTCAGAGATTCCGGCGCGATCCCACGAGATCGGGTTGGGGTTTAGAGGATTAGAGCATGTTTTGGCTAAATGTATTTAGCTTAGGTTGATCAAAACCGTATGTCCCTACCTCCCTTATATAGCGCCGTGTCCAGAGAGGCCGAAACCTAGTAGATTAGGAATTTTGTGTTCTTGATCAGGACTCCTCAAAAGATAAACTCAATTAGAGATAAACTTGTAATTAGGTGATCATACAGACTGTTAGTCCGAGATTAATCCTTACATGGATATCCCTTCGTGTTGTGGAGAGGAAACCATCCGTATTGTGATTCAGATTTGATACTACATTCCGACAGTGATATATTGATACGAAACATCAGAGATAATAAATAAGGGCATCATACAAGGCACAATAACACTGATTTTAGTCTACAATTCAATGTTCCGATTCGTCTTATTAAATAGTAAAGTCCCCTTCCATCATTTGCCTCTGCAGTATTTGTGTTTTCGCCCTGTTGTGGACTTCCAGAAGCTGATGACCACAATTTTTTTGTGACTTGTTGGCCACAACAATATAGCCCAGTTCTTGCACTTTGTACATATTCCATGCCGTGTGGCATTTGTAGTTACAGGACATCACAACGAACAACATTGATGTAAGCATGACTGCATGGGGCACATAACCTATCAGGAAAGGTGCAGCCTCCTTTTATCAGTTCATAAACTTATAGAAAATTCAGTTTTGATGAGACACATGCTGAACTGGCATGTGAATTTTAGGGTTTAGACAACCATTAAAGAGGAAGCTCTGCATGAGTATTGCCGAAACCTGTCTTCATGTCAAAAGAGCCATGTGGTGCACTGCCTGCAGTATCTTGCAGTTGCCCTGCTTCTTCTGAAGCTTGGTCCAGGTACATATAAACCACTTGCACATTCAAATAATAACGCAGTTAGTCATGCTGGCAATGAATGTTGATGTGCAACAGACTTTTTATCAGTGCTGTAAAAAAACTATATGCTAATTATAAAACATGATGCTCTTTGTATCTTTCTGCTTATATTATTGGGTTATAACTGCTTAAACTTGAAATATTTGCATAAAAAAGAAATTCTTTCTTACATTTTGACTTTGGGTTCTGTGCAACAGCTTGAAGTAGTTTTGGCATTGGGGGGATCTCAACTTGAAGAAATCCTTCAAGATATTGAACTACTTCACCCATTGTGGGTCGATCAAACTCGTCATCTTGAATACACCAGCATGCTACCTTGAGAGATCTTTCCACCTGTTCCAAATGGACACCGCCATGCAAATTTTGGTCCACTAAACTCCTCACATCGCCCTCCAGTAGCTTATGTGCTACTTGTACAGGGAAATACATGTAATCATCAGAGGCAGTAGACTCTCTGTACGAGTTCCTCCTTCCTGATATGATTTCCAACAAAACCATGCCATAGCTGTAAACATCGACTTTTGATGTGATAACAGTCCCGCTAATCCATTCAGGTGCAAGATATCCTATAGTTCCCCTCATTGTGGTGAGAACCTGGCTAAAATCCCTTCCTACAAACTTTGCCATCCCAAAATCAGCAATTTTAGGAACAAATGATGCATCAAGAAGTATATTCTCTGGCTTAATATCACAATGTATAATGCGATCCCGGCAGCTATCATGCAAGTAAGCCAGTCCTCTAGCAACTCCGAGAGCTATTTGATACCTAATGCTCCATCCCAAGACTGTAGCATTACTATGAAATAAATGGGCATCAAGAGAACGATTTGGCATGTGTTCGTAGACAAGCAACCTCCTATCATTTTCACAACAAAAACCGATTAGTTTAATCAAATTTATATGCTGGGTTATTCCAATTGACCCCACCTCAGCTCTGAATTGCTTCTCTCCTTGACGAGCACCATCAAGCCTTTTAACTGCTATGGCACAGGAGTCATTTAGAGATCCCTTAAACACAGATCCAAAACCACCTGCCCCTAGCTTTTCTGAAAAGTTCCTTGTTGCACGTTGTAAATCAGTGTATCTAAACGCAATAATGCCACCTCCTACTTGGAAGTTTTTTATTCTGTGATCAAATAACCTCTTCTTATTTCTATGAATCATCAGCAGTAAGAAGAGTGACAAAATACCAAACAGAGCAACACCTGCACCTATGGCAACGCCAACTATTTTTTGACTACTTCTGTGTGTCCCACTCTGCACCTCTTTTGCTGCAAGGCGAAGAAAAAGAGTTGCTTCATTGTTATTAGTAATGTCACCACATTGTTGCTGCTTCACATTAGTTAATTCATCATTCCAAATGAAACATCCACTGTTACCAAACGAATATGCAGCACAAGTGCATCTACCCAGACAAACTTGTTCACATCCAACTGCACTCGTCACATTTTTTATGGCATAGCCGTTACTGGGCAGGCTAACACATGGCATAGGGTAGAACCTGTCTTGTATACTACTGTTATTGCTGAAACCACAATCTAATGGAGTATTTCTTACGCAGCCGCCTGTTCGATCATCTAGCTCCCAGTCATCGGGCGATCTTATGGACAAGCCCTTCATACAGTTGCAGAAAGGAAGCTTGTTCTCTTCGCATATTGTGAAAGTTCCACAGATGCCATATACATCACATTGCTTTTCTGGGTTTGTGTAGTATGGAACCCAATCTTGTACACTCTCGACCCACAGGAACAACTTGGCCTGACCAGAGATGTCCAAGGTAAAACGTATGATCGTTGATTCATCTATTAAGGTGTACGTGAAGTACGCCTCTTCTTTATTATCAACAAAGGTAAAATCAATTATACTGTGGCCTGTCATCACTGGTATAGAACCAAAGAAGTGGCCGTTCCATCCTCCACTAGACCAGTATAGTACGGACGAGTTCAGTGCTTGTGCTGTCAGGATGAACCGGGCAGCAGTAGCACCATCGGTGTCTATTAGCTCGTAACTATACATGCCAGGGGTTGGGTCTATGGAGTTCTTTCTGGAAACAAGACGACGATTCAGGCCAGTGACCTTGTTCCGGCCAAGCTTTGCACCGGCGAGATGAGTATCCGTCGGGTAGTCAAAGCTTTGCCAAAAGATATCGGAAGAGTTTGAGGTGTTCTGCAGGACAAGGTTACCATTGTTCAATAGCACGGCCGTAGTGTTTGTTGTGATGTTAGCTTGGCTAGACCAGATGATGATCTTGCTGGCCTGATCTTGGATGGCTAGGTTCCCATCACCGGCGATCACGAGCTCCGGTGAAGTGGTGCCAGTGGCAGGCTTATCCCCATTGGCGACCCATACGCTAGCTAACTTGGGGACTCTGTTGAACCATATGCCAAGGTACCAGTTGGAAGCTTTGTGAGAGGACGACTTACTAGCGGTTGCGAAGAAGCCAAGCGCGAACTTGCCATTGCCGGAGACAAGCCTGTCGTGGCCGGTGAGTGCCTGCCCAGCTGAGATGGTATCCGTCGCCGCCGAGCGACATGCAGGAACGTGCAGCGAGAGCAGGAGGCCGAAGAACAAGACGAGGAGACGCATGGTGCATGAACAGAGCAAGCCAGCCACCGCAGGCACTGCCGAAATTAGAGGAGGATAGATGATACCAAAGTGCTGGCTTGGCGCCAGGTTGATACCAAAGTCACTGCAGGAAGACTGGGAGAGTGGCAGGTAATAAGTATGGTGTGAAAGCCAGCCAATTAAACCCCTGGCCTTGACGACCTGGCATGGCGGGAAATTACTCCACCCAACTACCCAAGGACGGCCGGGTTGCAACTTGCAGTTGCAGGTGGCAACGCGACAGAGATGTGCGCGAGCCACAGCCAGGTGTGACCAATTTTGCCGAATCCCCCCATGGGAAGGGCTGATCTCTCTGTGTTAGATATCATAAATGGAGATCAATTATGCATAGCATTAATGCCACGTAAACATCTGTACCTGGTCAATATATGGTGGCGCCCATTGAGGTGATGTTGGAAAAAAAATCAATCATCGACAGGTTCTTTTTGTGAGCTAAAACGAAAAGCGCTTCACCGTCACCCAAGGATTGATGGGGAAGACATTAGCGTGGAGGTTTGACCGATGAAGTTCATGGCTGAGCTTTGTTATTTCTTTAGGTTCCTCGTGATGGTATCATTTGATTTAGGCCTTGTTCTTTTCAGCGTATCGTTGCGTTGGCGTATTACTGTAGCAAATTTGAGAGCCCTCAAAAAGTGGTCTAAAGATTATTAAAAATAATTAAAAATAGTTTTAGTATCTTTGGAAGGACTACTAGAAGCCATGAAAAAATCGTTAAAAATTATCACAACATATAGGCTATATAAAAATAACAAAATTTGCTACAGTAATACGCAACGGTACGATACGCTGAAAAGAACAATGCCTTAATACGCTGGTTGCGTGCGCCGTGTAGGCAGCGGCAGTGGCTGTGCATGCATACTTGTGTTTACCAAACTAAAAATAAGGGTCGTGTTCGTGTGACTCGCCGGCCTGTGCCCTTTTTTCTAAAACGGTACGGTTCATCTCGTTTCATTCTTCCAATCATGCCACTCAACTAAAGAAATTTTTTTTAGCTTAGAGTGATGGTGGAATACGACCCTGCCAAAAAAAAAAAACTTAGAACAAATTAGAGATGTCTTATATATGAATGCCACCTTAATTTCTTGAACTCCCGTTCTTGCTACTTTCGAGCCCGTTGGGGTTATATAAATTAGTGGATGTCAAGGTTAACGGCAAGCAGGGGCGGATGCAACAAAAAATAATAGAAGTGTCTAAAGTTTTAGTTCAAGGCCTAAACATAAAGTTTAGCCCCTTCTTTCTTTCTATTTTACATTAAAAATTATAGGTGAGTCTAAGATGGGGTTCCACTGTCATAGACAGTGTAGGTGGGGCTGGAGCCTCACTAGACCCATCGTTGTGTCTGCCCCTGACGGCAAGCATGGTGTTACAATATCTCATTGATAGGTTGCTTAGCAAAGGAAAGCCTACAAGTCATGTGCTGCTATGGAAGGATTGATGCTCTAATACCAATTTATATCACTCTGATTCCAAAATTATTTAGAGTCACCCTACCTTAGGGTGCTCCACACATGCATTTGTATTTCCTCTTTCACTCATGTCCTTGCTTAACAAAGTGCCATGCTGTTTTGGACCAGCAACGGATATAATTAAGCTGTTGGAACTAAGGACAACTAACAATGTGGTATTGAAGAACGAGGTGTTAGATGGGGTCAGTCCTACATTATTCATCTACCCTGAGTTGGTAAGTTATTTTGAGTATGGGGGTATATCAGTATCAATATATTTTTGACCAACCGATTCAATACGGATACTCAAAAAATTATGTTGGATACTAATACAATATCTCTTTTTGAAAGGGCAAGGGCTTTGTCAATTCATTGAAGGAGAAGTAAATACAAGAAAATAAAAAACAATGGTCCAGAGCATCAAGACCACACCGCAGCACAACGCTATCAACTTGACCTAAAACCAAACATTACCACCATCGTCCAACCAAACAACACAATGTCGGTGATCAATAGGTCAACTAACCAACTGTGGCTACCACCAATCTAGCAACGCCAACTTGGCTAGCAATCGTCACACCCATGCCACACTAGTTCACGACCAACCAACAGAACAAAAGTGAAAGGATCGCTATGCCGCCTAGAGGGAGTGAATAGGCGAATAAAACAAATTGCGGAATTGAAACAACTCAAATAGTGACCAGTCGGTCGGATGTTCCGATGCAGGTCGGATGTTCCGATCTGGTCCAGAGAGCCCTCCGTCGGATGTTCTGATCCGGGTCGGATGTTCCGATGGCGTCGGATGTTCGCGTCGGATGTTCCGATCCTGGGTATTCTGGATCAGTCGAAAAACTACAGTAAAATCTGTTTTCTCGCAAAACCAAGGTTAGATCAATTCAAAAATACTCAGAACAGACCAACACCAATTGTAAAACCAACGAATCAAGATCAAGACGAAAAACACAGCGATTTTTTGTTTACCAATGTTCGGATCTTTGAAGGGAGATCCTACTCACCGTTGGGAAGGCACAAAGCCCGGATCATCAAGACCCTAATCCCCTTACCAGCGAAGCACAAAGCACTCCCCGGCGATCACTAGTTGAATCCTTTTCCTTGCGGAGGTAGATTCGCACCTTCACAAACTCCGAAAGCATGCCACATAAAGATCGGCTACTCACCGGCGACACCTAGCCGTCTAGGAGCCCTTCAAGCCTTCAAGAGTAACAAACGCGATGAAGAAATTTAGGAATCGCTAAGTGCTCAAGAATTGGATCTCTAATTCGTGGAGCACTTGAGTTGCCTTGATCTCTCGATCTAGATCTCACAAGATGAACAAGAGAAAGACAAAGGCTAGGGTTCTTGAGAGAGATGATGAACAGGAAGTATTAGGTTCAAATCAGGATGTAATCAGAGTGAGTAACCTTTTGGCAGGTATTAGAGAAGGTATTAAATAGGGATTCTCAAAAAACTAGCCGTTGCTGTAGTTAATCACGCGTCAGATGTTCAGACCCCGTCGGATGTTCCGATGGCATCGGATGTTCCGACCGAAGTTCCTATGGACTGCTCTCTGGATAGCTCTGAAAACTGACAGGCTGGCTCACCATCGGATGTTTCGACCCTCATCAGATGTTCTGATGGTGTAGGTTCTGTATAGAGTGTATTTTGAGTAGAAAACTCACACGAACTTCGAGATACCTATTTTGAGCACTTAGGAACCTTTATATGCTTCTCCATTGCATCCCTCTTTGTAGTACGGCATCCCTAGGACTCAATAAGTAAAGATTTACAAGTAAATACTAGTCTTTATGGCTTCTTACAATATATCCACTTTGAGGGGTACACCATCTCATTTAAACATGTCCCTCATGAAATTAACCTGTATAACATCTATGCACAATTCTCCAATAGAAATATTAGCTCTATAATTGTTACTCATTAATCACCAAAATCACTTAGGGGCCTAGATGCATTTTCAAAAAGGAAACATGGTAACACAGCATTACAGCAATATTGCCACCATTGCATGCCTGCGACCAGGCCTGCATTTTCTCCCACGAAGACCTTAGGGGTCGGGATGCCACGACAATGACTTCAAGGAGAGGAATGGTGCCTATAGGCTTCGCCATTGTCAACCCTACTAGAGACACTGGGTAGGGATATCGCTCGGAGAAGACTCACCCTATTACCCGCACTAAGAAATGGGATAACATCCTAGTGTGAAGACATGAAGTCCATAACTGTCAAGGCGGCGTCTTCCTAGCATCAAAGAGAATGTCGTCGACCACTACTACCAAGACCACACCGTAGTAGCACCACCTATGAGGTGACGCTCAACTGTCGCTTGCCTAGCTACCATGAGGCTGTTGGGCTACCCATGAGAGTAGGGGAGGAGCCAAAGTTGCTCCAGGGGCCAAGAGGTCGCGAGGGCGACTCAAACCGTTGAGAAATCCGAAGGGGGGGAGCTGACAAGAAGGCCTCTAGAAACACATTGGCAAGGTAGTCGTCGCCGTCCTGCAGGTCGTGTCTCTCCAGACTCACCAACCACCATGTCGAGTCCGACCACCTTGCCTCCGAATCCAATCACCACACTGCCGATCTAGAAGACCCACTGCCAACCAACTCTGGGAACGTGCCGGCGAGGAAGTCATAACCGTCCTCGACGTGTCTTGTAGCAACCACCTACCACCACGTCGAATCCACACCATCGTAAAAGGACGAACCACCGCCGGCGACACAACTCGAGAGGGAAAGAAGGGAAGAGGGAGGGCCCACCAACATCGCCTCCACTTTAGTGACGGCATTAGCTAGGGAGGGATACTGGCAAAGGGAGGTCTCCCACGTTTTTTCTACAAATACAATTTTAGATAATATTTATTGGCCACGAATACAGAACAAGGCATACATTAAATGCAAATACAATTGAGCTTTTTGCCTCGCAAGCAATTATAGCATGATTTAGAGAGCGCTCGAAACATCCCAAAAGGTCCCATTTGGTTGCTTGGAGGTGGCAAAGCCAAGCCTAACCACTACAAATCTAGTATTGTATCCATGAGGGAAACATAAGAATCCTATGAAACTGGCATATTTCGATGAGGCCGGAGATGTCTAAAAGAGACCGATAGAGCTTGTGGGTGGTAGAAACAACCCATGACGGAGCTTAGATAGGCCACGAACAAGCATGAGGGACACCACTAGGAAGCTCGACGATACAAGACAACACTAGATCTAGGTCTAGCTGCCATGGGATTAGGCAACAAAGTGCAAAGGAGGTGGCAACAAGGGCACAAGGCATTGCATAGTGTGATGGCACGATGAACAACTTCTAAGGAAGAAAGGATGTCATCATGATGCACAAGCCTGCGCTTGGGAAAGCACGACCGGATGTTGTCGCATCATCGAGCTCCAAACTCAAGTCCAGCACAAAGCACCATGCTGTGGATTTGCTTGGGACATAAACACACATGGAGAGGATGCAGAGGATGGACCAACATGTTTGAGCTCAAGATGGCATGCTGGAGCATAGGGTGATTATTTCATGTAACATACTAACCCAGATTCACATAGAATAGACCTGATCATTTGTCAGGTTCGGGCGGGTTCGAGTTGGGTTTTTCAAAACCCGACCAAAAATCAGTCGGCTCGAGCCCAACTCGACCTGACACACCGGGTCATAAATTCGGACCCAAACTCGGTCCAAAACCCGAACCCGCACGACTGGTTTTTCAATTTTTTCGGCCAAACCCGACCTGACCCGACGGTCGGGCTTCAAATCGTGGCCCGACCCAACTCGGTGCACTTGTCGGGCCAGGTCAGGCCAGGTTTTTTCGG
The DNA here is from genome assembly GCA_005191435.1 of Raddia distichophylla. Taxonomy (NCBI): domain Eukaryota; kingdom Viridiplantae; phylum Streptophyta; class Magnoliopsida; order Poales; family Poaceae; genus Raddia; species Raddia distichophylla. Next base: position 1,006,566 of record SPJY01018096.1, read on the forward strand.
ATCAGGTTAGGCCGGGTACCCATGAGCAGGTCTAGCATAGAACCAAAACCACCAGGGTTGGCCCACGTATGTATAGAACCAAAACATTAACCTAAAGGGCTATGTTTAGGTATTTAGCATTATATATTTGTGCAATATTCTCTAGACTACTAAGGTTGATACTATTTCACCACAACCAATCATAGAGGACATGACACATCATAATTGGTCAGGTATTACACTCACCCCACCTAATGGGCTGACAAACTCGATCGTCAGCATACAACATATACAATAGACATCCACAATCCTCTTGTATACTTTCCGTGTTTAGCGTCAACCTATACTATGTTGTGTGACTACTCTAAGCCCACATGCCTACATGTGTCATTTGCCATATGCCCGCGCCACTAAGCTCATATGTGTCCGCAAAGTGAGGATTGATGCTTTGATACCATCTGTAATAACTAGGCCCAAATTTTCTTAGAGCCTAAGGCCACCTATGGGGCTAATCCACGTATGCATATAACTACTATTTGGCATTTGACCTTGCTTTCCTTAAAAGGGTTAACCCTATGTGCTATATTTAGGTGTATCTGTATTATATACATGTGCTACTCTTTGTAGACTTACAATGTAATACTATTTCACCACAACCAATCACATAGGCCACATGGTATTCACAACACATGTTGAGTGTTACAACAACGATGAGGGAGAGCATGGGGTGGCACAAATGAGCTCTTGGAATTATGCTAGAGCACGAGCAACGAGGCCAAATATGAGTCAGAGCACATGGTGGTATAACCGAGTGACACAAGGGCGTGGTCATGAAGCAACAGGACACTTCTAAGATACTCGGCTAGATCCCTAAATTTAGGGGAAGAGTTTTTACCGTCCCATATTTAGGTTGTTCTACTCCATCACCTAAACATTGAATAATTAGTAATAATTTTTTACTCTCTTCTTATAGCAAAAGGGCAGTTTGGTTTGAACTGAAATTTTTCCAAACTTTAATGATATACATTAATTTTTAAAATTTATGGACTTTAAGCAAAAAAAATATAAATTAAATTTTTCTCTTTTTTTTGAGAGGCAAGGTTTTGCAACAAGTGTGCCAAAAGAACCAAAAAAAACCAAAAATGTTTAAAAGTGATTGGAGATAAGCTAAATATTATAACCCTCCCATCAAAATAAAATATTCCATTTAGGACATGACTATTCGAGCATAATTAAAATGTTCCTCTCCCATAAAAAACCTCAAATCTAGCTCAAGGAGACGGAATTCTAGAGGAACTCTTGGACTTGGATTGGTAGGTGTGTCAGATTGCTTACATCTAACTAGTTATTTAATCAATAGTTCTACGTATAGTAATAGTAAAGCATACAAATCGTACCACTATAAACAATCTTTCGTGTTAGTTGGTAGTCTTGGTACATTCATAATTCACTCGAGTCCACATCATTCAGCGTTGAGGTTTGAGCATTGACGATTGAATAAGCTTTCGTGTTCTCCTGGTAAGTTAAAAGAACAGCAGTGTACCATATCATAATATCATTTTATTCTGTAGAAATGATTAGATTATCTGTCTAGGCTGCCGCTATTTTGTTTTTTAGAACTATAGCTAGGCCACTTAATCTGTTATTATGTGGGAGCTGAACAGTGATGTGATTCCTAAACAACATGGTAGACAATCAGCGCGCGATTTGCGAGAGAGGCGTGGGGTTTGCTCGGTTCGGCAGTGCGACAGTCAGGTCACGTCGGAGGGTCACCGGAAGACGGAAACCACAGAGAACTAGTGTTGACACAAAAAAAAAATGAGCTTTTTGTGAACACACGTGCGGAAGCGTCAACTCTGGGATTGTGTCGCAACCAAAAGACCAAGCGTGTCAGTCAATTTGACCTGTAAATTGATAAGGAGAAAAACGTTACTGACTTAGCCCCAATCGGCTTTTAAAGTTAGCCAGATCAGGTTATATATAATCGGTTTTAAACAATCCGACTACAAGATCTATCGGCTTAATGCCTGATAGAGCAATTAAATGTAAATAAGCATTCAATTATAAATCTTCCACTTCTTTTTGGTGTTTTTATATAATATTAGTGATAAACCTTCGCATCAATATATTAGATTAAACCAAGAAATAGATTGAACAGATTGGTCAGGCCAAGACAGTATTCATATCTAAATCTAGATGCAAACCAATAAACCGATTTAAAGGTTTAAGACTAATAAAGGTAGATGCAACGTTAATCGGCAAACATTCACACATGCAAGATCCTAAACAAGGCATACACAAGATCGATTAAACGAGACAGTTGCATACATCGGATTTAGGAAAGACATATGAAATACTTGCTAATCGGCATTGTAGGATAAACACATATTACAGATCGATTAAATCGAGACAGTGTAATATGCGAGAACACATTAAAGATCGGTAAATCTCGAGACAGTTTAACATTCTTTGTATACACGATATCAATATGATACAGCCATGCAAACGGGTAACAAGGAGATAATCGATTATCCCATTGAGATAGCTCTACCTGCGAGTTGAAGCCTTTCGACGAGGTCGATCGGATTCGAGAAAGTTGTTGTGTTTGTGTATGATGTATATTTCTCTCGATACGTAAGGTCCTATTTATAGTATTACAAATTCGATACCGATACGACCTATTTTACCGCGCTACAGAAGATATCTTCTGATCAGAGCGTATTTCTTCCAGAGTCTCATAACTATCGGTATTCTTCAACAAGCTTTTCTTCTTTGCCGATGAAGCCCATGTTCTGATTCGGCCCAATAATTCTGATATATTTAACCCTATCACAATATCCGATTTTACTGTCAAATTTGGGTATCAACATATGCACCTAAGTTTGGCAATGGGTTTTCTCATTAGCCGAACTTTCAAGTAAAAATCGGATTCAAACCATATTGAACCATTTCATAATTTTACCCCTACAATCTTTTGCTTCAGGCCCATTTTGAGTACACGTGTCAGCCCAACAAGCGATATGGGCCGAAACAGTAACGCCGAAACCCCCAGTAAAAACCCTAGTTTTACCGCGACTATAAATAGACAGCCACTCGCTGTCACTTTCACCCTTTCTCCTGCACACGAGCCTCCTGCATCGGATTTTCCAGAGCCATCAGGACCCCCAGTGCACAGCCACTCCTCATCCAACTCCCAATCGGCAACATATCTCAGGTACTATTCCGATGCTCAGAAACTGAAGCTTTGTACTCTTTAGGACCGATAGGAGAGAGAGACCCAATGGAGTTCATAGATTATTCGGTAGCAAGACTCCCTTTATTTGCCAATAAGTTTAGTATAAACAGCTGGAAATCGGCATTTCGGTCTTGGCCTAGCCCGATCAAGGGATACAAGGATTGGCTCATCCGGGTTTATGGCTAGAAAAAAGAGCAATGGGATGACCTAGGTATTATCGATGCTATCCTCCTTTCCTTATCTCCACCACCAGCAGATGAACCTTTCATAGCAGCATCGGCTTACTTCTGGTGTGATACAGCCAATGCTTTCCTCCTCCCAACAGGACCTATTAGCCCTACACTCTTAGATGTGGCGATGTTAACCGGTCTCAGTCCCGATGGCGAAATGCTATCGGCTTTTGATCTATCTGCCACCCTCAAGCTGGTTCCCGAGAAGAACTTTGGCTAGCAACGTTACATTACAACTCATCAGCAAACAGGTAACGTAGAAGATGAAGAGCACATTGCCTTTCTGAACATGTGGCTTGATCGGTTCTTTTTGTGTGGCCAATCACTTAGCCCTAGCAAAGTCTACCAAGGAGTAGCTGAAGCACTGGCATCAGGGCAAAAAATATCAATCGGAAAATACTTGCTTGGAGCCACCTATCGGATGATGTATGAGATCAGGGAAGGTCTCTGCTCAAAGAAAACCGATTACTCTGTTGGAAATTTAGGTGGCCCTTTCTGGTTTATCTGTATGTTTTTCAAGCTCCAAATATACAACTCAATAGAAGAATTGGATTTCAGCCTAGAATTTTCGAACGAGATGGAATCCGACAGCAGCGAACGTCCCTGCAGATCTTATGGGGAGATGATCTCAGTAAACTACAACATAAGACGCTTAAACCAAGAGGATCTCTCTCATTCTCTGGTGGCAATTTACACCATGTCTGAATCGGAATATGGTCTAGAACAATTCAACCCATACACTGATTTGGACAGATACCCAATTCCCTCCTTCTTTCGATTGGCCAATACTTTAAAGGGAGAAGCCCTACCAGCATATAAGGAATTTATATCTCCAGGCATTTTCTTCGCCATTTTGAGCACCAGAACCCACATCAGAAAACCTTCATACGAGTTCTATCACCCTGCCATGATGGCTCGGCAATTCAATCTCGGGTAGGATATCTCGATCTTTTTATATACCGACATCTGAATGCCAGTGAAGACCCGAACCCTTAATCGGCATACGGAATTCTGTCAGCTGCTTGCATTGATTTTGAAATGCCGATGGAATTCGTCATGTGGTTTGACACTTCACCGAAATTTGACATCTGGTGGGAGTCTATCGCCAAAAATATCTATGCCACAGAAGGTGGAGCTGCAGCCTTAATCGAACAATTTACTGGCAAGAAGAAGACTTGTAAACCCAATTGCCCGAAAATTGCTGGTATGGCAGAGCTCCAATCGTAATCGGAAGAAAGCAGTGATGAAAGTTCCGATTCTAATTTCGAGGATGACGATGACAAAGAGGAAAATTCATCTGAGTCAGGACCTTCCTCATCAGACTCAGATGAAAGAACAAAGCCCCAAAATTACGCATCGTCTTCTAACAGCGAGGTTACTAACTTGTGTGTGTTTACTAACTCATATTATTCTCGTTTTCCGATGACTAACCTTGTGTCATCTCCTTTTTCAGAGTGGAGAGAAGCGCCCCAGGGCCAAGCTGGTTGGCGAAGAAGCCGGTCGCCTCCATTCAACAGCCAAGTCCGCATCGGCCTTAACACAAGGATCCTCTCAGCAACCCAAAAAGAGAGGTAAAATCGGTTTATAAGATATAGTTCCGCAAAACCCGATTTCTTACTCAATTATGATTAACAGGGAGACCCAAAGGTGATGCTGGTCAAAGGAAGAAACTGGCTACCAAGAAACCGAGGCCTCAAAAGGTGCGTACACCCGATAGCACCGAATCTGTATGTGACACAGTAAGCACTTGATTTTCCCCCAAAATTCTCACAATCTCTTTTCGGCTTTATCCTTATCGGAATTTTGATTTCAGGACACCTCCCCTATCCAAAAGAGGAAGGATAGCACACCTGCTCCTCCACCGGCATCACAAACACCGCCAGCTTTCAACCCCCAAGACGTAATCGGAATTCCTTACCTCATATCATATAAAATTTTCAAATTCCGATATCTTGTAACTTTAAATTTTCTTCTTTCCAGTACATGTTTCAACCTCGAAGCCCAGTTCGGGTAACAGTGGTCTCCACGCAGGTTATCACTTATGATGGGAAGAAAACCGATGAACTAAATTTCGATCCATCCAGCATGGATTGGCTCGACGACGAGCTGGACTTCTTATCTTCCCCGATCAAGACTTCGTCTCCTCCAGCCGTTGCTATCGAGTCACCTGTTGCAACTCCAGCCAAGATCAAGAATCGGTTTTCTCCGAAAACCCCTGCTAAGCTCAAACAGATGTGGGAACTGTTTGGTAATAAATCAGCTTTCCTCGCTAATCCTTCAGCTTTAAGGGACATTGCCGATTCTATCAAAGAAGTCCTCCCAGAACAAGTGGCTTCAGCCATCGAGAAAGTGCTGCCTCTCAGGGAAAAGAAAGCCAACTTCGATGCTGCATTGGATAGGCTCCATCAAACAGAAGCTCTTAAAGATGCTGAGGCGGAACTAAAAGGGCTCATCCAGGACGCCAATGCCCAGAATGATAAGCTCCTCCAGCTGAAGCAAGAGGCTGAATCGGCAAAAACTGCAGTCTCCAAAGCAATTTCAAGGGTCAAGTCCTTGGAACTAGAATTGGAGAAGGCAAGAAAAGCCGAAGCAAGCGCTCGCTCAAGCTTTGAAGAGTCAAAATCAGCGGCCAAAGAGCAATACAGTATCGTGAAAGCTGCGGCTTGGCAGTGCTTGATGCCAAGAAGAGAATTCCGATTATACCCGGATCAGCTGAAGAAGATACAGAGACTATCAACCAGATCCGGGATACAATATCCAGCGCCGCCGCAGCTATTTACGAATTTTGCGAATGATTGGCCTGCGAGCCAAATTTTTTAACTTTTATCCGTGTGTGGATCGGTGTTTTTTTGATCGTAAAACAATGCTTCACCCTGCCCCTTGGGGCGAAAATAGTTAAGGCCTTCGAGCCTTTGTAATAACATTATTTCTCTTTTATGGATTCCTGTTTTACCGATGTTTGTCTATAGACGATTCACCAGAATCGGCTCTTCCTCCACAGCAACGTGTTGAGCGAAACATCATTATTGAATTGTCAAATACTCATCGATTTTAAAACTATAGGCTATTCATTTGAATCGGCTTTTGCTCAACAGCAACGTGTTGAGTGAAATTGCATCACCGAAGTATTTGTCGATTTTCGAACTATAGGCGACTCACTTAAGAATCGGCTTTTAACTTTCATACTCAAGCTCCAACCCAAACACTTGGATAATATTTCTTCAGATACTTGGCATTAATTGCTTTACCGAAAACTTCCCCTTCAAGCGTCTCCAAAATATATGCGTTTCCAGGAATAATCCGATTGATCTTAAATGGTCCTTCCCAATTCGGAGAACATTTCCCGTACTTAGGATCTCTAGACACAATCGGTAAAAACGTTTTCCACACAAGATCTCCTACTTCAAAAGTTTTCGGCACAACCTTCTTATTGTAATGCCTAGCAACTCTTTACTTATCACGCTCAAAATGCTCCAAAGCTTTTAACCGAACGGCCACCATGTCATCAAGCTTATCCACCATCAGATTTTTATAATCGTCGGCTTTTACATTATTTTGTTACTCAACTCTTATAGACCCGATGATAGCTTCAACCGGTAGAACAACTTCTTGACCATAGACCAACTCAAAAGGTGATACTTTCGTAGCTCCATGCTTAGCCATCCGATACGCCCATAGTGCATCTGCCAAAGTATTATGCCAACCCCGCGACCTTTCATCGATTTTTCGCTTGATCAGCTTTATAGCGCTTTTATTTGAAGATTCTGCTTGGCCGTTGGTTTGAGCATAATACTCTAAAGAATTGATTGTTTTGATTCCTAAGCTTCGAGCCTAATCCTAAAATGATTCTGACATAAACACTGATCCCTGATCTGTAGTGATCATCTGAGGAATCCCAAATCGGTAAATTATATGTTCTTTAACAAAGTCGATCGCTTCAGTAGCAGTCACTTTCTTCAATGGTACAGCTTCAACCCACTTAGTGAAATAATCTCTTGCTACCAAAATATACCAATGGCCCTTGGACGAGGAAGGAATTATTTCCCCAATCATATCATTTCCCCATCCTCTGAAAGGCCACGGCTTTACGATCGGATGTAAAATAGATGCAGGCTCGTGTTGAATATTTCCGAACTTCTGACAATCTTTACAACCCTTATAATATTTAAAACAATCTTCCACCATCGTTGGCCAGAAATATCCCACGCGCTTTAACATCCATCTCATCTTATATGCTGATTGATGTGTGCCACACAATCCTTCATGAATTTCTCCGATTGCAATTTCAGCATCTTCTTCATTTAGACATTTAAGCAATAGCCCATCAAAACTTCGGTAATATAACTTGTCACTGATTAAAAAATACCTCTAAGCTCTCCTTTTAAGCTTCCTATCGGTTTTCCCCTGAGGGTTTTTAAGATAACCGATAATTTTTGCCTGCCATCCTACCGGAACAGGATTTGCAATTGGAATAATCTCCAACTCCATGATCGGTAATTTATACCCGGACGCTTCTTGAACTAAATCATTGGCTTCACAATTCTGTTCTCTCGGAATATGATGAATCGTGAATATACTGAAATACTTAGCCAAATCAGAAGCTCTTTCCAAATATTCTCGGAGCAACTCACTATGACATTCATATTTACCGATCGTCTGGCAAACTACCAATTGTGAATCTCCATATACTTCCACGACAACAGCACCAGCTTGAATCAACCACTCCAATCCCTGAATCAAAGCTTCATACTCCACTTGATTGTTGGTTAACCCAAAATCCACTGTAACACTGAATCGGTAAGGAACACCACCAGGAGAAACAATAAAAATACTGATTCCACATCATTTCTCACAAACCGATCCTTCAAAAAACATTATCCAAGGCAGGAGAATCAAAAGATTAATGTCTTGATGGTGCGTGATGAAATCGGCTAATATCTGCCCCTTGACAGCTTTTGGAGATTCATATGTTAAATCAAACTCGATGAGAGTATACGCCCACTTTCCGAGACGTCCATTGATAATCGGAGCGTTAAGCATATATTTAACCACATCGGTCTGGCAAACCACTTTGTATTCAGCACCCAACAAATAATGCCTCAGCTTAGTGCAAGCGAAGTACAAACAATGGCAATATCTTTCCACTACCGTGTATCGGGTTTCTGTATCCAACAACTTTCTGCTGAAATAGAAAACCACATGCTCCTTTCCATCGACTTCTTGGACCAGAACTACCCCTATTGTTTTATCCGATACCGATAGATACAATTTAAACGGTAAATCTTCCTTTGGAGCGACCAGAACAGGTGGATTTATCAAGTACTCTTTGATATTATCAAATGCTCTCTGCTGCTCTGGTCCCTAAACAAACTTATCGGAATTTTTCAACTTAAGCAATGGAGAAAACGGGATGATTCTTTCCGATAAATTTGAAATAAATCTTCTTAAGTAATTAATCTTACCGATGAGCTTTTGTAGACGAACCTTTGAATCTAGAGGCTTGGTATTTAAAATCGCCTTTACTCTATCGGGATGAACTTCGATTCCCCTCTAATGCACCATAAACCCTAAGAACTTGCCGGCCGATACTCCAAAAGCACACTTCTTTAGATTCATCCTCATGCCATATTTCCGAAACCGATCCAAAACGGTTACAATATCGGTCAAGTGTTGTTCTTCCTCCTGAGATTTAATTACCACATCATCAATGTAGATTTCAACCAAGTTACCGATTATGTCTTGGCAAATCAAATTCATCCCTCTTTGATATGTAGCTCCAGCACTAATCAGCCCAAAAGTCATTACGACCCATTCGAACAAGCCGATAGCACCAGGACATCTAAATGCAGTCTTGTTCACATCTTCTTCGGCCATCAAAATTTGATTGTACCCAGCATTGCCATCCAGGAAGCTGATAATCCGATTGCCTGAGGCAGCGTTAATCAATCGATCGGCAATCGGCATCGGATATTCGTCCTTGTATGTTGCTTTATTCAAATCTCGAAAATCAATGCATACCCGAATTTTATCATAATCCTTCTTTCCCACTGGTACGATATTAAAGATCCAATCGGCATATTTGCATGGCCGAATAAACTTTGTATCTAATAATCTCTGAATCTCAGCCTTCACTTGATCATAAAATTTTCAACTAACCCTCCTCGGCGATTGTTTCACAGGCCGAAATCCAGCCTTCATTTTAATCCTATGCTCAACTATAGATCGGTCCAAACTAGGCATCTCATGATATTCCCAAGCGAAACAATCAACCCGATCCTTAAGTATCTGGATAAGCCGATCTTTATATTCCCGCGGCAACTGTTTACTAATGTAAGTGGGCCTTTCTTTCCCATCTGTTCCAATATCGACTTTTTCAAGTTCATCAGCCGATATAAAACCTTGGCCCATAAAAAACCCTCGTGTCCTTGAGTTACCGATTGCGCTCCCAATGTTGTTGGCTTAAAGCCCGATCTACTGACGCTGAGGAAATCGCACCTCCAACGGTTTTCCCGATAGTGCCTCCAGGTTGTCATGTATTTCCGCACAATCGGTTTCTGCGGTTAGAGATTCTCCTCTGACCACTTCTATCTGTTCGCCAATCCATTGAATCAAAATCTGATGTAATATTGATGAAATGCAACAATTGGCGTGTATCCAATCTCTCCCCAACAGCACATTGTAGCTCCCTATTCCTTCAATCACGAAAAAGACCGTTGGAATCGTCTTGCTCCCTACAGTAAGTTCCACTACTAGAACTCCCTTCGCTTCAGTCGGATTCCCATTGAAATCACTTAATGCCATATTGGTCTTGACCAAATCTTCTGTAGACTTCCCAATTTTCCGACACACAATATATGGCATTAGATTCACAGTGGCCCCACTATCAACCATCATTCTGAAAATCGGCTTTCCATTCATATAACCCTTAATAAACAATGGTTTCAAGTGCAAGCGGGAGTTTTCTGGTTTCTTGAATATGGCATCTTTAGCTCCGACTACCAGCTCTGCAGCAGCGTCTTCATAATCGCACATGAATTCCCGAGGTAATACGCAAACCATGTTGGTGTCAATAGAGATTTCTTCAGAGCCCGCCTTAGTGTCAATAATAACAGCCGATCTCAACTTGGGCCTCCATTCTTGCTTGCCCCTAGCTAGCCTCATCGGCTTTACCTGCTCCAGCAGAGCGTCCCTAAACTTCTCGGCTTCGGCCTCTTTTGCCTCAGCGTTTCTCATTCGCTGCAAGCGCCGCTTCTGAGACTTCGTGATCCCGCTGGGACACCACTGCGGCAACGGCACCTTGGGAGGCCGATGCACATCGGTATTTTTGTTTATCGGAATATCCGCGGCTTTTTCACCAGGAAACACCAGCTGATCTTTTACCGACGTTCTCTTGGGTGGAATAAACGCATGGTTCATTGGGCAATTTTCCAGAGTAGGTAACGACATTCTTTCGTCCCAGCAGTACAGGAAGAAAGGGCAATCCCAATGCTCCATCTCCCAATCTTGATCATTTGAATTCCTTGTCACAGGCTCCGGGATACTTGATTTGACGTCCCCACGAGGTGTCTCCTTAGCCATCCAGTCATATTTCTTCAATAGCTGATCAAAGGTTGGCTTCGGTCTTGGCTTGGAAATCGGATTATAATCTCGCCCGCGTTTCACTTCGCGCCACTCACTAGCTCTTCCACCTCGTCGGCCTGTTGATCGGAATTGTAGTTCTGGCCTCTCTTCCACCACAATTCTCTTAGCGCCAACAAGTACTTTAAACCGATTGGAACACTCAGAATCATCGGCTTTTCTTTTGGCATCAACCATCCCAACAAAACCGACTGGGAATGGTTCTGTGTCAATCTGCGAATTCTTGCCCTGATATCGAAGTTGTCCACTCTCAATCGCTTTCTGGACCACTTGCTTGAATACATTGCACTCATTGGTAGTATGCGATTAAGAATTGTGCCACTTGCAATATTTTCGCTTCTTCAGCTCTTCGAGTGGAGGAATTACATGCCCCTGTTTAAGCCGAATTTGCTTTTCCTGCAGAAGATGATCAAAAATCCGATCACACTTGGATGTGTCAAAAGAATATTTTCCCTTCTCGGGTCCTTTCGGCTTTATCCATCCAAGCTCGAATTCTTTCTTGTTGTTCACCCATTCAGCAACATAAGCACCCATGTCCTCAGTATTGGAATCATCCGAGTCTTCAACTTCATCTGTATCGACAACATTGATAACTTTATCTTTACCCTTATTATTGTTGTTATTATTCCGATACTCCTTCTGGCCTGGGTAAGAATTATCATAAAATCGCTCTCATACAGCGCGATTTTGTGGGCCAGGTGCGAAATATCTACAAATTCTTGGTTGCCCACCTTCTTCTGATTGACGGGCAATAAACCCTTGAAAACCAATTCTGCCAACTCATTGTCGAGCAGTGAAAGGCTATAGCACCGGTTCCTTACTTCCCTGAACCGACGTAAGTAATCATTTACCGATTCACCAAATTTTTGTTTGATCATCATGATATCGATAATTCCTGCTTCATTCTCCCCAGAATAAAAATACTCATGAAATTTCTTCTCCAGATCCGGCCAAGAAGTGATACTGTTTGGAGGAAGCGATGTGAACCAATTAAATGCCAATCCCGATAGCGATAGTGGAAATAATCGGCATTTGAGAGTAACCTTTGATGCAGCCTCTCCGCACAGCGCAAGAAATCTAACAATATGTTCGCTCGTAGAGGTGTTATCGCTCCCGCTGAATTTGGCATTTGCGAAGTCGGGAACTCAATACTTGTGAGGAAATTCCGTTTCATTGAAAGCCGATGGATACGGCGTAGTATAATGCGGTGCAATGTTCGGAGTGTTGAACCCGCACTGTTTCATCATGTCGTAAACCAGATTTCTTGTCATCTCCTCTAGGTTTTCATTCACCCCTAGATTAATCGGCTGATAGATTGGTTCTGGAGTCGAGACTATAGCCTGATTATTCAATATCATCCGAATCGGAGTTGGATTGATTGTCAGTGGAGGAGTTGGTTGGAGGGCCCCAGCATGAGATGTTTCCGGTTGAGTATAAGCTAAATGCTGGTTTCCCAAACTCATCCCCTGCGGAATATTCCGATTCCCTTGAGGAGCTTGCCCAGTCATGATGTTATGTAGCGCGGCGCTAGTCCCCTCTTGGACGATTCGCCCCAAAACCGATGACTGATCAAGCATCGATCGGTAAACGGAGCTATTAATCTGATCTCTTATCACTTCGGAAAAATCTCCAGTGAGCAGTGGATCTCCAATAGAAGTCTTCGTAATTTGGCCACTACGAGTTTTCCGATATCCAGTGAGCATTCTTTTCTTGTTTTCTTCGTGAATCTCAGTGAGCCTATCTTCGACTTCTCTTTTCTGATCTGGGCTCAATTCATCAAACGTCACCGCCTCAGCAGCGAGCTTGAGCACCTCCAACGCCGCCTCGGCGTCGGTACGCGTCATCTTGTCGGTTTTGATCCTTGGTGTCCCACGGAGCGTGCCAAAAGTATGTTGACACAAAAAGTGAGATTTTTGTGAACACACGTGCGTAAGCGTCAACTCTGGTATTGTGTCGCAACCAAAAGACCAAGCGTGCCAGTCAATTTGACCTGTAAATTGACAAGGAGAAAAACGTTACTGACTTAGCCCCAATCGGCTTTTAAAGTTAGCCAGATCAGGTTATATATAATCGGTTTTAAATAATCCGATTACAAGATCTATCGGCTTAATGCCTGATAGAGCAATTAAATGTAAATAAGCATTCAATTATAAATCTTCCACTTCTTTTTGGTATTTTTATATAATGTTAGTGATAAACCTTCGCATAAATATATTAGATTAAACCAAGAAATAGATTGAACAGATTGGTCAGGCCAAGACAGTATTCGTATCTAAATCTAGATGCAAACCAATAAACCGATTTAAAGGTTTAAGACTAATAAAGGTAGATGCAACGTTAATCGGCAAACATTCACACATGCAAGATCCTAAACAAGGCATACACAAGATCGATTAAACGAGACAGTTGCATACATCGGATTTAGGAAAGACATATGAAATACTTGCCAATCGGCATTGCAGGATAAACACACATTACAGATCGAATAAATCGAGACAGTGTAATATGCGAGAACACATTAAAGATCGGTAAATCCCGAGACAGTTTAACATGCTTTGTATACACGAGATCAATATGATACAGCCATGCATACGGGTTACAAGGAGAGAATCGATTATCCCATCGAGATAGCTCTACCTGCGAGTTGAAGCCTTTCGACGAGGCCGATCGGATTCGACAAAGTAGTTGTGTTTGTGTATGATGTATATTTCTCTCGAGACCTAAGGTCCTATTTATAGTATTACAAATTCGATACCGATACGACCTATTTTACCGCGCCACGGAAGATATCTTCTGATCAGAGCGTATTTCTTCCGGAGTGGCGGAGTCTCATAACTATCGGTATTCTTCAACAAGCTTTTCTTCTTTGCCGATGAAGCCCATTTTCTGATTCGGCCCAATAATTCTGATATATTTAACCCTTTCACAATAACCGATTTTACTGCCAAATTTGTGAAGGGAAACGCGGCCTTGCTACACTAGCAACGAATCAAATTCTACCGCTAGAACCTAGGACCCCCTGCAAGTAATTGACCACAGATCGAGTTACCTTACAACGCGCAGTGCAGCGGAAGATGAGTCGATGAAGCCGGTTCAATCGATCTGCGCGTAGTTGTACAGAAGTAGGCGTTCACGGCGATCCCATCGCCTCCTCCTCGCTGGTCAGCAACAAGCCACGAGGTGTGCCGTGGCCGATCCCCATTCCGTGGAGGTCGTCGACGAGCTCCGCGTGCTCGCCGAGATTCGCGATCTCCCCGCGCAGCCTGTCTTCAAACGGACGCTCCGGCCTCGTCCGGAGTCCGTCTTCGACGATCTTGGACACTACGGACAAGCCCTCGACGAGAGCTTTCCAACGCATCCAGCCGCATCACGAAATTCCTTCTGGATCAACGGGAATTCGCGAAACAAGGTCGCGACCAGAAACTGGACGCGAACAGATCACGTCGTCTTCTTCGGTTCGTCTTGCGGTTGATCAAGCCAGCGCCCCAAGTGTTGCGCCTCTACAGGAATACACACATCCGGTGATCGGAATCCACCCACGGCGACGTGCTAGCGCCGGTCGCAGGCGAGGGAGAGAGGTGACGGCTAGGGTTTGGTGGAGAGGGAAAACCTAATTTCCTCAGGGTGTTCTCAAGCCTCTCCACCGCCTCCTTTATATAGTCCCACCGTGGGCCCTCTACACTAGAGGCCCTAACCCGGTCCATGGCCCATGTCTCACATGGTCCATGTAGCCCACGTCATACGTGGTCCCACATATCATTGAGCTCACATCCGATGTGGCCTATGATTGTCAATTGGGCATATAATTCCTTCAATCTCCCACTTGCACAATAGACAATTATGCAACTCATGACTCCAACCCCTTAAGTGTGTGACCCAATAGGTTCGTATGTAGACAGCAGTGACCCAGAAACAAATTTCTAGTCACAGATCGGCAGCGGCCTCTAGCAAAACGTACCGACCCCTGAATACACGCGAAGATCAAATCTAACGAACCAAATAGCGTTAAAGTGCTGATCCCTTTGCCACACGATACCAGCCAAGCTCAAGGCAAGAAACGTGTCACCCTTGTGATAGCTCGGCCATTCACTCGATAACATGAATTAAGGATTTGCTCATTGATAGCCATTTGGGCGGACAGTTCCATCGTTCAAGCGGTTGTCTCTCCAGCCTGCCCCTAGCAAAGGTATTTTTTTAGGGGAGGGGAGCAAGAGAGGGAGAGCACCTGCTACGCGCCGCCATCTTCTTCCTCGCTAGTGCCGCCAGCGTCGTCCGGTCCACTCGGCCGCCGTGAGACGCTGGGTTAGGGTTCAGTTTTGGGATCGCCGCTGATTTAGGGCTCGGGTTCACCACCGAGTTTATAGGGATGGTCAGCCTAGCGGTTGGTTGGAGATGGAGTGAGGACGGAGGCAGCGGAGGCGCCACCAGGATCGTGAGAGGGGGTGAAGGCGGTTGGGGCGGTGATGGCGGGGGTGAAGGTGCCAGCTGGATTGGGGAGGGTGGGGCGGTACGGCGACTGCAGGGAGTTGGGGGCAAAGCGGTCGGCGACAAGGACGCCGCCGGCCAAGGCGGCGGCAAGGGTGGAGAAGGAGGGCGCATGCGTAGGGGATAGAGAGATGTGGGGAGAGAGGGAGGGGAAGAAAAGAGAGGAGGATAGATCTAGGCTGTTGTATCTAATCCGACGGTACAGAAAATCGCTTGTGCAGAACAATGGTCAGACAGTAATCATTGATACTAGATGGGTTCCAGAGAGAATTATTCGAGCAATAATCATTGATACTGACAAAAATCGAGCCTACCTCGATGGATCATCCTAAAATAGATCAATGGAGTGACGTGGAATTTAAAGTAGAACTGAAAAATATGATGCATGACATTTAATTCGGTTGTCTGAAACAATTTGACATTAAATTAGATGGCCTTAACATATATGACCTCGTGCACACGAATTTCTCACACCAATGACATTTCAGACAATTTTTTTAATCATTTTTTCCTCCTTTTCCTCTATTTTTCCATTCATTTTTGTATTTTCTCTCTCGTCCTGACATCATGGACCCACATGTCAGCCTCTAATATTCATCTTCTTCCTCACATCCTTAGATTAGACAATTTTATCTAACAAAAATGTTTAAATTGCATGTTGCCCTCCTTTTTATCCTCGAGAAGGCCATCTGGGTGAACAAGAATATTAAAATCAGAGACTAGCACATACTCGTACACCAAACATCTTTGTATTAGACTTGGGCGTCGAGACCAAGATCAGATGACTTGTAGCGTAATCCATTTAGTTCACATCGTGCTGGCCGCAGCTAGTGTCGCCTCGTTTCCTTACGGGTAATCCTGTGAATGGGTCGTGCCGGGCCAGCATGGCACGGGCCCATCGTGCCTCGGGCCGTTCCGGGCTAGCACGGACTACCAAAAGCCAGGCATGGCACGGCCCAAAAGCCCGCGGGCTAGACTGGCCCGAGCACGGCGCGCCCAATAAAACAGAGAGATAAATGTTTTTTTTTATAAATTTGTAGGTTGCTCAAATAAAAAAAGTTATCTATACATAAAAAATGCATTTCAAAATTCTCTACAACTTTGATGTACAATATAAATTCATCTGGCAGCGCAATATCTCGAAAAATGTGATTTACCTAAATGGGTGACATGGCTTCTAAAATAGCCAGCGCACTAAATAATTTTTAGAAATTCACGCATTGCTCAAATGAAAACATTGTATACAAAAAATATGCATCTCAAAATTATTTACAACTTTTGTGTAGAAGTTAAATTCATTTGAGCAGCGGAATACCTTGAAAAATGCAAATTACCGAAATGTGTGAGGTGGGTTTAAAAACAGCCAGCGAACTAAATATTTTTTATAATTTCATTCATTGCTCAAATGAAAAGGTTGTATATATAAAAAATAAAAATTCATCCAAGCAACGAAAGATCACGAAAAACACAAATTACTGATTGGTGGCTTAGTTCGGGTCATGCTGGCCCGAGCACTGCCCAAATATTCGAGCCGTGTCGGGCGGCCCATCGTGCCGGCTTCTCAGCCCCGGCACGGCACACCATTCGAGACGAGCCGGCACGGCCCAAATTACTTCGTGCCATGCCGTGCTTTGGGCCTTCAAAATCGGGCCGTGCTCAGGCTGGCCGAAAAAAGCATGGCCCAATTCCCGGTACTACTTACGAGATTGACCTTAATGGCTCCCCAGTTTCTCCAGCACGAATGCACGATGAAGCTGCATGCAGCATGCATGCGTGATGGCTCCAATGAAATTTCTATCGCGCCACACAAGCTGAGAACCTTGCCAAAACTATTGCATCAAACAAGATTGAAAATGATCTTCAAATTAAGGCTTTTAAATTTTGTTGAAATGCTACGCTACACTACGTTAAGCTGAAATATACATGGCCAAAGTCATCAAAAATATCGTGCCAACCTTGCCGACAATTTGAACTTCCCAAGCGTCGGCCAGTGCCACGACACTATATATATCGATCTATGGCTGCCTTGTATTGGTTGTGTTTGGTTCGTGGGCCTGTTTGGTTCATGGCCATGGATTGCCATGCCAAAATATTGGCTGCCATGGTATTATGGGAAGTGTTTGGTTTATTGCCATCTAATAGCTAGCCAACGAAGAAAATTGCCTTGCCAAAATTTTTCAACACGCAGCGAGCCATTGGCGCGGGCGGCCGATTCGACCGCCGGCGCCGTGCCAATTCTCTGCCAACGAACGACGTGCAAGGCCAACCAGTGATAGCAAGACACGTGGAAGGCCAGCCAGTGACCGCAAGACACGTGCAAGGCACCCCAGCAAGACAGAACGAGCAGGCTGCTAGGAAGAATTGTGCACTTGATTATTTTCTGATTTAAATCTCTCTTTTTTGTGTCTATTTTATTTGGAGACCAAATTGCATACAAAAAATTTGATAATTCATCTAAAATCCTAAACAACCCATTTTAAATACTTTTCTATTTAAATTATTTTTTACAATTTTTTATTTTTTATTGGCCAAATTTCAATGGCTACAATCCAAACACACCACAAATTGGCAAGTTTTGGTCATGCCATGAGATGGTCATGCCAATTTTTTGGCATGGCAACCCATGGACATGAACCAATTTTTTTATGAATGGTCATGACGATCCAGGGCATGCCAATTTTTTCATAAAAATTAAGGTGTTTGGTTCGTAGCCAAATAAAATTGACCAATGAAAATTAAAAAAATAAAAAAATATTTAAAATGGATTGTGTCGACGGTTGGGATATCGGTCCCAAGTCAACTAAGGTTCTTGAGAAAGGGAGATAGAAGATACTGCCGAGCAAGGCAAAGAGCAATCAACGAGCAACGAGCAGACACATGTTTTTATCCTGGTTCAGGCCTCTTCGGGGAGATAACAACCCTACGTCCAGTGCTTCCTTTATATGAGAAAGGATTACAAGGAGGAACTCGACGAGACGAACAGGTCTCGGCGAGATTATGGGTGTACAAGAAGTAGTATTCTCTAGATCTTGCGCTCAGGTCATGCTAATTTTCTTCGCCCCTCTATACGCCGTAGGGGCTTTGTTTATATAGTGATGAACAACCGACCTACCAAGGGATAATCGGGCCGGGCTGACCACGAGATCGTAACGAACTCGATACATGCCAAATACATCCCGAGGTAGATAAGGTATACTCCAATTCTTTGGGATCACGACGTCTGCTCCAATCCGGGAAACCACGTCCGAGTCTTCACGTAGCCGTGCAGAACTCTTGTTCGAGTCGGACTCGAACACGAATCCTAAGCCGCTACGCACCGTGTCAAACCAGATGCTGTTCGGCAGGATGCTCATGGGCCTGACTGAGCCCTCTAGGGAGCAAGGCCCTAGAAGGCTGTTCGATTAGGCCATCAGGGAGTGGGCCATGGCAATGGACCGTGATTTTATCCCCGACTGCTAGCCCCGAGACTCAAGTGGAATATCTTACTAGAGTGAGGTCTTCCCCTTGAGACTCAAAGTAACAAAGAGGGTAATCTTACTGCTACAAAGACGTGCAACAGGCGACCGAACAGGTTATGATTCAACCGAACAAGACTTGTTCGGGACCGAACAAACCCGCCCAGCACCGAGCAACTCTGTTGCGTCGAACAGGGAACAACATCTGTCCGAGCAGAGCACCCAGCCTTCTATGCAGAAGTCAGAAAAAATAGCCATTGGCAGATCTCAACGGTAACTCTCGCTGTGCAGTCAGAACGGGCGATCGTTTTTACCTAGCCGTTGCAGAAAAAAAACTAGCCGTTTTGTGGCAAACACCGTTGCAGAGCTGCTTATCGGGCATAAAATCACAGCCCATTGCCATGGCCCACTCCCTGACGTCCCAATCGAACAGCCTCCTAGGGCCTGGCTCCCTAGAGGTTCTATCAGGCCCATATGCATCCTGCCGAACAACTTCCTGGCTGGCACGGTGCGTAATGGCCTAGGATTCATGTTCGAGTCCGACTCGAACAGAGTTCTGCACGGCTACGTGAAGACCAGGACGTAGTTTTCCAGATTGGAGCAGACGTCGTGATCCCCAAGAATTGGAGTATACCTTATCTACCTCGGGATGTATTTGGCATGTATACGAGTTCGTTACGATCTCGTAGTCAGCCCGGCCCGATTATCCCCTGGTAGGTCGGTTGTTCATCACTATATAAACCGAGCCCCTACGACATGTAGAGGACACGGCCAGATTAGCACATACGCACTAGATCATCGCATCGAAGCTTAAATCGCATATTAGTTTCTTGTACACACATAATCTCACCAAGACCTGTTCGTCTCGTAGAGCTTCCACCTTGTAATCCTCTTTGATATAAAGAAAGGATGGACGTAGGGCTATTATCTCCTTCAGAGGCCTGAACCAGGATAAAAACCCTGTGTCTCCCTGTTGCTCGTTGATTGCTGTTCGCTCTGTTCGGCGTGTCTCCTATCTCCCCTTCTCAAGAACCTTAGTTGACTTGCGACCGATATCCCAACCGTCGACAGTTGGCGCCTACCGTGGGGAATTAGAAGAGCGAGCATGTCGAACCCCATCAGCGACCAGGGATCTCTTCCTGAGGGCTACGACTCAGAAGGGCAGGATGTCACGTCCCCTGCCGGATCGGATCGATCTGTTCGATCTCGATCACCTTCCAGATCTGGATACGTTCCGGAGATGGCTTTAGATCAAGCTCCCATCATTGACGATGAATACGGAACCGACGATCTTTACGACGGTTTAGAGCTCTCGGATTCCAAGGCTATGTCGGTCGATTCTTCCTGTGGCGACACAGTGATTACACCGTCTAGCGCGCCAACGCACGGTCGTCGCCGCGTCAACATGACCGGCGCAGGAACCTCAGAGGATCCTGTACGGGCCGCGGCGGCCGAAGAGATCGAGCAGATATATTCTGCTCGGCAACAAGATGGGGCTACGCTAGCTGCTCGCGAGCAAGAAGTTGTTCGCCGTAGCCTAGACGCCTCCATCAATCAAACCTTGGCGCAGATTCGCGATCAGCCCAAGCATTAGCGACGCGATCCGCCTCGCGCACCTACGCCAAGTCCTCCAGCAGAAGTACTACCTGCTCGGGTTGAATCCCCGCGCAACCAGACTCCGGTCGGACAAAACGCGAATGCCTCAGGGATCCCAGGACCCCTTGAGCAGAGTCGGGAACGACTTCAGGCCCTGGCGACGGTGATTAGATCCGCCAACCAGGACAACCTCGCCCTCATGGGCGGCGCTGTTGCTTCTCACCTTGAACGACTGGCTGAAAGCCTTAAGTCCATAGGTGAAGTTAACACCACCTCCGGGCAGCGCAGTCAGCCTGTCCGTGTGGATTCGAACAACGAACGCTCCGATCGATCGCGTGACCCTCGTCACCGACGAAGGACGACTCGCGACGAGCCAGATACCCGTGGTCACCGCGACTACTGAGGCAAGCGTGCGCGCGACGATCACAGACGACCCCTCGGGAAGAGCGCATCGTAGCGACCACAATGAAGGAGCGCAGAGGATTGTCTCGGAGGGAGTTCCTCCAGGCAGAGTACTCCCGTTCAGCTAGAGTTCCTCCAGGCAACTGAACCAACGTCTTTTCAAGACTAGGTTCTGCAGGGGAAGGTGGCCGGTCATACGCCTTGGGCTGCAGGGCTTTCTCTGATGAGCTCCGCGCTGTCAGATGGCCTTCCAAGTTCAAGCCTGGCCACATGGAAAGGTACAATGGGACTCAAAACCCAGAGGAGTTCCTTTCCATCTACGCTACTGCCATCATGGCAGCCGAGGGTGACGAGCTAGTCATGGCCAATTACCTCCCGACTGTCCTTGAAGGTGCTGCTCGGACGTTGCTGTTCAACCAGCAGGAAGGTTCCATCCACTCGTGGGACCAACTTTGTGACACTCTGATTGCCAATTTTCAGACCTGTTACGTATGTCTGGGCAAAGAGGATGATCTGCACCAGATGATCCAGATGAACGGGGAGTCCCTCCACAACTTCGGGAAGCGTTTCATCAAGATCCGCAACACGATCCCGAACATCTCGGATGAATCTATTGTCCGCGCTTTCAAAAACGGTGTCCGCGACGACCGGCTCACCCAGGATCTCGAGATCAATGAGACCTGGACCGCCAACGACCTGTTCAAGGCGGCTGACCGCTATGCCAATGCGGCAGAGCGAGTTCAGTACAAAAAGGCGTTTGACAAGGGCGAGCTGCCGGCCCAGCCTGCTGTAGATGAGAAGAAGAAGAGCAGCAACAATCCTGGTGACAAAAAGTCCTAGAAGAAAACGAACAAAGGTGATGCAAACAATACCGTCGCAGCTATAGATCGCGCACCTCCTCCCAAAGACGGGCAGAAAAAGCCCAACAATAACTACAAGGGCAAGAAGCCTGCCCAGGGAGGCGGACAAGGCAAGAAAGGTCCGAGCGACCGGTATTGTTAGTTCCACCAGAATTACGGGCATGATATACGCCATTGCAGGACCTGGGCTGCAAAGCTCGAAGATTTCTACAACGGCAAGGGCCCCATGCCCACCCTGACCGAAAAAGGTGATGCCGGAAAGGCCAAGCGTCAAACCGATGATGGTGATCGGGGCTTGGCGTCCAACGGCTAACTGTGAAGAAAGATTCACAGCTGGTCATCAATCAGGTAAACAAGGAGTATCAGTGATGCGATGACTCAATGGCGCGATACCTGGTTGAAGTGAGGAAGTTGGAGCGGCACTTTCGATTCTTCGAAGTGCTCTTCGTGTCCAGGAAGGACAACTTCTTGGCCGACCAGCTGTCCAAGTTTGGATCCTCACGCGAACCTGCTCCGGCAGGGGTGCTCGTCGAGCACCTTTATAAGCCCTCTATCACGTCTCCGGACAAGGTAACAAAGACAGGTGGTGCTGCCTCCGTTATCGAGCAGGCTGCGGACTGGACAACGCCATTTGTCCGGTACCTTGCAGATGGGACCCTGCCCGACGACGAAGCCTAGCGTTTCCGGCTTATAAGGCGTGCTAGTCCATACAAGCTTGTGGACGGCATCCTTTACCGTCAAGGTGCTCTAGAAGTTCTCTCCAAGTGCATCTCTCAGCAGGAGGGTGTGTTCCTTCTTAGGGACATACACGAGGGTGCCTGTGGCAACCACGCCTCCTTCAGGACTCTAGTCGGCAAAGCATTTCGCATGGGTTATTACTGGCCCACTGCGTTACAGGATGCCCGGGATGTGGTAACTAAGTGCAAGGCATGCCAATTTTACGTCCGGAAAGCCCATAAGCCCGCCCAAGAGTTCCAAACGATCCCTCATCATGGCCTTTCTCCACATGGGGTCTAGATTTGCTCGGCCCGTTCCCTAAGGGGTTCAAGGGCTGCACACACTTACTCGTCGCCATTGAACCTTTTACAAAGTGGATCGAGGCCGAGCATGTGTCGTCTCTTCACGCCAAAACGGCTGTACGCTTCTTCAAAAGCAATGTGATCACGCGCTTTGGGATTCCCCATAAGCTGATCACCGATAACGGTCCCAGTTCCGAAGCGAGCTATTCCAGGAATACTGCGAACAGCTGGGCACCAAGGTCTGCTTCGCCTCTATGGCACATCCACATAGCAATGGAGTAGTCGAGCGAGCTAACGGACAGATAGTCCAGGGTATCAAACGGTGTGTGTTCGCTGCACTCAACGAACACAACAAAGCCTGGGTTGACGAGGTTCCTTCCGTCCTCTAGGCATTTCGCACCACAACCAGCCGGGCAACCGGGGAAACTCCTTTCCAATTGGTCTATGGTGCAGAAGCCATCTTGCCCGCCGAAGTTGTACTCGGCTCGCCTCGCACAAGCTCGGCCAACATGGTTGACTCAGAGGAAGAGCGCTTGCTCGAACTCGATCTCCTCGAAGGCACACTCGACCGGGCACAGGTCAGAATGGCGCGCTACGAGCAAGCTCTTTGCCGGCACGCTGCCAAATCTGTTCGACCAAGGACATTGAAGGCGGGCGACCTCGTTCTGCGCCGTGTCCAGAACCTGTCCAATGCCAACAAATTAAGTTCCCGGTGGGAGGGCCCGTTCACGGTCATTTCTACTACTCGCCCGGGGACTGTTCGTCTGGCAATGGAAGACGGCAGAGAGCTGACCAGCACTTGAAACATCGACCAGCTTCGTAAGTTCTTTGTGTAGGTCTTTCGTTTGTTTCCCTTAGCCTTGCGTTTTTTGTAAAACTTCGCGCCTTGTTCGTCCAAGTCTCTCGAGCTGCCATGTAAAGTTCAATCCAATAAACAGTGAATGTTTATGGCCCCTGCGGCCCTTTTCACATCTTGTTTTCTCATACTACCTTTCTCTCTGGTAACACTTGATGGCTTCCCGGTCTTACGAACACTTGGCTCCGCGATCTTCAGGTTTTCCCTGCCCGCATCTAGTTTCAGCAAGTTCCCAAACTCAGAGTTGCGTAACACGGCTTTTCGCCTTGCGGCTAAGTCTGCTCTCGCAAGCCCTCCGCGGTAGAGGCACTTACCGCTCACGGCACAACCTTTTGACAAAGCCTGCTCTCGTAAGCCCCCGCGGCAGAAGCACTTTCCTTGTTCGGTTACCTTATGAATCGTCTAACTTACGCTAACGAGCGGTTCATGGAATGAGTCGATCAGGATGCGGGTCTCGCTCTAACTCTCTACGCACGTGCTTCAATTCACAAATTTAGGTCTTCAAGCATCGTCCGTACCGGGGGCTAGGGTGTCGCTCTTTCTCTTGTGCACCTGTTCGAGTTTGCAAACTCAGATTTTGGATCAGATGCACAACGGGGGCTGGGAGTTAGGCTGGCGTTCAACCGTTTTCCTTAAAACTTTCTAGCGCTGTTCCGCCTTGCTCTTAGTTTCCTGCTCGTTCTTATCTTTTTCCTGCTCTTTTTTGAGGGAAAAGGTAAGTTTTTATTGCTCTAACCAAAATTTACAGGTACAAAGTCCCTTTCGGGTTACAGCCCTACTGCTATTTAGAAGCAAGCTGCTCCTTTAGCTCCTCAATTTCTAGCTTGAGGCGCACGACTTCCCCTTGGGCTTTGATTCCTTCTCTAACTTCAGCTCGGAGACGTTCAGTTTCCTCCTTACTGTGCTTGGCCTGCTCCGTGGCCTCTGTGCGAATGGCTTCAACCTCTTCGGTCTTGGCCCGTAGCTCCTCGGTCAGACTTTCTCTCTGACTAAGGCGCTGCTCGGTGGTCTTGAGCTGCTCGGACAGCTCTTTGACCCTTTCTTCTGCGGCTTGCGCCCTCGCGGCCAGCTCGCGAAGCTCCTCGGCTTTCCCCGAATAGAGCCGCTGGGATGGATCCCTCTCCCCCGGTCAGCTTGGCCTTGAGCTCCTTCGCCTCTGCCGCAAACCGGTTCCGGCTTTCGGCCGTGGCCATGAGCTCCTCCTCGAGCCACCTCGTGCACCGCTGATTCCGGAAGGTCTCGGCAATGGCGTCGCGCTCGATGGCGACACCTTCTTGGAGATCCTCCATGGTGGCTCGCAAGACTTGAGTGAGAGAAGAGCAAGTCTGTTAGCCGCAGATAAACTTAAACGAATAAGAATTGGTTTGAGACTTACCTCTCGAAGCCTTTGCTTCGAGTTCAGGCGTATGCGCCTCCCGAGACCGAGGGTTGCGAAGCCCCGGCTGCTCGAAGCGATCGCAGCGTGCTGTTCCTTCCGCTGCTTTTGCTTCTTCTTCTACTTCTCCTTGCGGGAGCGCGCCCGCCTGGGGGCAGTGGCGACGGGCGATTGTCTTTCACCCTCAAGCCCCTGCCCTTCTTCCTATTCCTCCACCCGATCGCCTTCGGGCAAGACCGGCGTTGCACTGCTCGGCGACATCGGTGTCGCCGCGGACAGGGCAACCTGTGTGCCCTGCGCGTAGCCTTCCTCCTCCTCCCTGGCTGCAGGTCTTTCGCCTTGCCCGCTAGAGATCTCCGTCACAACAGGGATGGGTTGCCCCTGCGACGAAGAGCCTGGCAGGACCGTTTGCTAGGTCCCGCCTCGGGCAGCCAGCAGAGCCAGTACCTCGGCTCCGCTCTCCGTGGCGCTGCGCCCCGCTTCTTGGGCCTCCAGCCTCTCCACCGCGCTCTTCAGCGCGTCGATCTGGTCGGTGGAGCCTGGCGGAAGCGCGGACCACACTGCCAGCTTGTCTTTGAGAGCGAGCAGTCTCGTTGGTCGCGATGCACCGTGTAGGTGCTTGGGCAGCAGAGACCGCTCGACCGCCGTGTCAGCGTCGTCCGCGGCTGTCTCCTCCTGGGCTGCTGATGAAAGAGAAACGAGTTGGATCCTACGCGGTTCGGTAGAATGTAAAGGAGAGAGCTCTGCTTCTACATACCTGCCGTAGGAAACTTAACCTTCTTCTTCGCTCCTTGACGGAGCTTGCGCCTCTTGCTTGGGGGCTCCTTGGCTTCTTCGCCTTAGCCTCTAGATGCTTGTGGCGATAGGCTTAGCTCTTTGCTGAGCTGAGCACTCTTTTTGCGCAACGCAAGAAGATTTTCCTTGAGCGCGACTTCCTCTTCGAGCCTCCTCTGCTCGGATATCTGTTGCAGTCGTTGCACATGGCCCGGGTGAGCTTGCGTGAATCGCTTCTGCCAATGGGTCAAGTTTCGTACCTCTTCATCGCTCTGCTCGGTGAGGAGGGACAGGCTTGCGCGTTCCCCCTTGGCTGACCGCAAGCGCGCTTGACTTGCTCGGCGCGCTTCGTCGCCACAGAGGGCTTTGGAGGTTGTTGGCGACTGCGGCGGCGCGGCGAGCTCCGCGTCGGCGCGGCGGCCACCTTAGGCTTCTCAGCCATCTTGGCCTTGCCCTTCCTCGCTCCCTCTTTCTCGGACTCGGAGAGCTCTTCGATGATCCCTCCAAGGATCAGCTGCTCGTCCTGCATATATGGAAGTGAATGTAAGCATACCATAATCGTGTGAGTCTTGAAAATCAAACGGGGTTCTAAGTAACTTACCTCGGGTGTGCGGACTAGCACGTTGGCTACCTCGCCGGTGACCTCGCCGTCCTTCCTAGCAGCCTTCAACATGGAGTCGACCTGCTCGGTCACCCATGCGTCGGTTGGTTGCACTGCCCGAACAGAAGAAGGCGTCAGATCCTGTTCGGATGAAATCACCGGGAAGGGTTGAGTGTTAAGGGACTTACCCGTGCTCTCCCTGGTGATGTCCTCCCATCCTTCTATCTTGTAGAAGGGGTAGGATCTTCTCCGCAGCGGACATATCTTGTTCGCCACGAAGTCCCGGATGATCTCCCTTCCCGTGAGCCCGAGGCCCACGATGGAGGCGATCTTCCAGGCCAAGTACCACTCCTCGTCGGACGGTTCCGGCCGAGGCATTGGTGTTCCCTTCGCCGGAGCCTGCGCGGTGAAGGTAAGCTTGCTGTCGTCGCTCCTCCTGGTGTAGAACCACCTCATCCACCACGCGCCCGTTGAGTCGAGCAGCGGTGGACGGGGGTACGGAGCGTCGTCGGCAGTTGTCCGGAGCTTGAGGTAGTAGCACCCCAGTCTGGAAGCGACGGAGCTGCTCCTCGTCACTGTGTAATAGTGAAGGAACAGCCCCACCGGTGGATCAATTCCCAGATAGCCCTCGCACAGGTGTGTGAAGACGGCCATCTGGAGGATGGAGTTAGGGTTCAAGTTAGCTACCTCCAATCCGCTGATGTTCAAGAAGGCCTTCACGACGTCGCTTTCGGGAGACCTCAACCCGAATTTAGCGAAGTGCTCGAAGTTCACGAACTCGTCTTCGCGTGGCTACGGCATCTCCTCCTCCCCGGGCAGCCTCCAACTGCCGGCGTCGATGTGTCCCTCTGCCTCTAAGATCTTGAGGTCCTCCTCGGTCATGCTAGTGCCCGCGAACTTGGCCATAGTAATCCCCAGGGTTGGCCAAACAGATTTTGGTGTGGAGTGTGGCTGTTTGATGCTTAGCACGGTTGGAATAGGGTTTGGGAAGGAAAGGCGTGAGAGCAGAGGCAAGTCGCGGGCGGCTTGGGTGCTTTTATAGCCCTGGACGAGCAGCTCTGCAACAGTTTTTTGGCACAAAACGGCTAGTTTTTTACTGCAACGGCTAAGTAAAATGGCCATCTGTTTTCACTGCGCAACGTAAGTTACCGTTGGAGTCTGCCAACGGCTACTTTTTCCAGTATCCGCACTAAGGACTGGGTACTCTTCTTTGGCAGATGTGTTTTCCTGTTCGACGCAACAGAGTTGCTCGGTACTGATCGGGTTTGTTTGATACCAGACAAGTCCTGTTCGGTAGAACCATAACCTGTTCGGTCGCTTGTTGCATGTCTTTTTAGCAGCAAAATTACCCTCTTCGTGACTTGAGTCTCAAGAGGAAGACCCCACTCTAGTGGAGTCCTCTCACTTGAGTCTCGGGGGCTAGCTGTCGGGGATAAAATCATGGCCCATTGCCTTGGCCCACTCCCTGACAGCCCAATCGAACAGCCTCCTAGGGCATGGCTCCCTAGAAGGTTCTATCAGGCCCATATGCATCCTGCCGAACAGCTTCCTGGCTGGCATGGTGCGTAACGGCCTAGGATTCATGTTCGAGTCCGACTCGAACAGAGTTCTGCACGGCTACGTGAAGACCCGGACGTAGTTTTCCAGATTGGAGCAGACATCGTGATCCCCAAGAATTGGAGTATACCTTATCTACCTCGGGATGTATTTGGCATGTATACAAGTTCGTTACGATCTCGTAGTCAGCCCCACCCGATTATCCCCTGGTAGGTCGGTTGTTCATCACTATATAAACCGAGCCCCTGCGACATGTAGAGGACACGGCCAGATTAGCACATACGCACCAGATCATCGCATCGAAGCTTAGATCGCATATTAGTTTCTTGTACACACATAATCTCGCCGAGACCTGTTCGTCTCGTCGAGCTTCCTTCCACCTTGTAATCCTCTTTGATATAAAGAAAGGCTGGACATAGGGCTATTATCTCCTTGAGAGGCCTGAACCAGGATAAAAACCATGTGTCTCCCTGTTGCTCGTTGATTGCTGTTCGCTCTGTTCGGCGTGTCTCCTATCTCCCCTTCTCAAGAACCTTAGTTGACTTGGGACTGATATCCCAACCGTCGACACTGCTCGTCCAGGGCTATAAAAAGCACCAAGCCGCCCGCGGCTTACCACTTCCGCTCTCGCGCACCTTTCCTTCCCATGATGTTTTCCAATTGCGCAAGCATCAAACAACCGCCACCCACCACCAAAACTGTTCGCCAACCCTGGGGATTGCTATGGCCAAGTTCGCGAGCACTAGCATGACCAAGGAAGACATGACGAACATAGAGGATGAGCGACACATCGATGCCTGCAGCTCTAGGCTGCCCGGGGAGGAGGAGATGCCGAAGCCGCTCGAAGACGTGTTCCTCAACTTCGAGCTCTTCGCCATGTTTGGGCTGAGGTCTCCTGAAAGCAATTTCGTGCAGGCCCTCCTGAACATCAGCGGGTTGGAGGTCGCAAAACTTTACCCCAACTCGTTCCTTCAGATGGCCGTCTTCGCACACCTGTGGAAGGGCTTCCGGGCTTGGGTGCTACTACCTCAAGCTAAGGGCCACCGCTGACGACGCACTGTACCCTCATCCACCGCTGCTCGACTCGATGGGCGCGTGGTGGATGAGGTGGTTCCACACCAAGAGGAGCGACGACAGCAAGCTCTTCTGCACCGGAGAAGCTCCGGTAAAGGGGACACAAATGCCGCGGCCGGAACCGACCGGCGAGGAGTGGTATCTTATCTTACCCGGAAGATCGCCTCTCTCGTGGGCCTTGGACTCACGAGCAGAGAGATCATCCGGGACTTCGTGCGAACAGGATCTGTCCGCTGCGGAAGAGGTCCTACCCCTTCTACAAGATAGAAGGCCGGGAGGATATCACCAAGGAGAGCACGGGTAAGTTCCTTAAACGCTCAACCTTTTTTGGTGATTCATCTGAACAGGAACCAACAATGTCTTCTGTTCGGGTAGTGAAACCTACCGACGCATGGGTGGTCGAGCAGGTCGACGCCATGCTGAAGGCTGCCAGGAAGGACAATGAGGTCACCGGCAAGGTGGCCTACACATGCCCAAGGAATGTGCTCGTCTGCTCACCAGAGGTAACAAACGCTGAACCCTCCAAATGAGTTGCTAGACTTGCACGATTACAGCATGCTTACATTCGCTTCCAAATATGCAGGACGAGCAGCTCATCATCGGCGGGATCGTCGATGAGCTCTCTGAGTCCGACAAGGAGGGAGCTAGGAAGGGCAAGGCCAAGGCAGCCGTGAAGCCCAAGGTGGCCGCTGAGCCGACGTGGAGCTCGCCGCGCCGTAGCGGCCGCCAACAACCTCCAAAGCCCCCTGCGGCGACGAAGCGCGCCGAGCAGGCCAAGCGTGCGCGCGGCCAGCCAAGGGGGGAACGCCCAAGCCCATCCCTCCTCACCGAGCAAAGCGACGATGAGGTACGGAACCTAACCCACTGACTGAGGAGCTATACACAGGCTCACCCGGGCCATATGGAATGGCTGCAACAGATCGCCGAGCCGAGGAGGCTCGAGGAGGAGGTCACGCGCAAAGAGACGCTCCTTGCGCTGCGCAAAAAGAGTGCTCAGCTCACCAGGGAGCTGAGTTCGTCGCCGCGGGCGCCCGGAGGCCAAGGCGAGCAAGAAGCCGAAGATCCGCCGAGCAAAAGGCGCAAGCTCCGTCACGGAGCAAAGAAGAAGGTCAAGCTTCCCACGGCGGGTACGGCAGGTATGTAATGGCGAAGAATATCCCCCTTTACATTCTACCGATCAAGTTTTAATGCGTTATTTTCATCAGCTGCCGAGGAGGCGATCGGTAGCGACAACGTGGACGCTGCGATCGAGCGGTCCTTGCTGCCCGAGCACCAACACGGTGCGTTGCGAGCAACGAGATTGGCCGCCCTCAAGAACAAGCTGGCAGCGTGGGAAGTGCTCCCGCCAGGCTCCACCGACCAGATTGAGGCGCTGAAGGGCGCGGTCGAGCGACTTGAAGCCGAAGAAGCGGGGTGCGACGTCACGAAGAACGGGGCCAAGGTGTTGGCTCTGCCGGCTGCCCGAGGCGGGACCGAGCAGGCGGTCCTGCCGGGGACTCCGTCGCTGGGGCAATTCATCCCAGCGACGACGGAGGCTTCTGGCGAGCAGGGCGAAGAACCAGCTGCCAGGGAGCAGAGAGATGACCGCGAGCAGGGGCACGAGTCACCCTGTCCGCGTTCCTACCAACGTCGCCGAGCAGAGCGACGCCGATCTTGCCCGAGGGTGATCGGGAGGAAGAACAAGAAGAAGGGCAGGAGCTTGGGGGCGAAAGGTCTTCGCCCGCCACAACTGCCCCCAGGCGGGCGCGCTCCCGCAAGGAGAAGGCGCGGTGGAGAAAACACCGCGCTGCGACCATTCCGAGCAGCCAAGACTTCGCAAACCAAGGCCTCGGGAAGCGCCTGCGCCTGAACTTGAAGCAAAGACTTCAACAGGTAAACCAAAAAACTAAAACTTGTCAGTTTTAAGTTTCCAGTGACTCAATGTAACGAACTTGTTCTTGTCTCACTTAGGTCTTGCGGAGCGCCATTATGGGAGCTTTCCAGGGGCAGCGCCGCACAAGATGGCTTGAGGAGGAGCTCATGGCCACGGTCGACCGCCGGAACCGACTCGCAGCGGAGGTGAAGGAGCTCAAGCCCCAGCTGATCGAAGAGAGGCAGTCCTCCGCGGCCCTCCAAGAGAAGGTATCGAGCCTATGGATCTCACAGGAGGAGGCCGAGGAGCTTCGCGAGCTGGCCGTGAGAGCGAGCAGCGCGAAAAGAAGAGTCAAAGAGCTGTCCGAGCAGCTCAAAAACGCTGAGCAGCAACGAAGTTAGAACGAAACTCTGACCAAGCAACTGCGGGCCAAGACCGAGGAGGTCGAAGCCCTCCGCACAGAGGCCAAGGAGCAGACCAAGCACAGGACTGTCAGTAAGGAGGAAGCCGAGCGCCTTCGAGCTGAGGCTAAAGAAGGGATCAGAGCCCAAGGAGAAGCCCAGCGCCTCAAGCTAGTGATTGAGGAGCTGAAGGAGCAGCTTGCTTCTAAGTAGTAGCCGTAGGGCTCGCACCCAAAAGGGCTTTTTGTACCTGTAAGAACTTGTTAGTTGAAATGAACTCTTACCTTTTCCCTGCAAAAAAGAGCAGCAAAAAGACAAGAACAAACAGAAAACTTGGAGCAAGGCAAAACAGTGCTAGAGAGTTTTCGGAGAAAACGGTAGGACGCCAGCCTAACTCCCAGCCCCCATTGTGCATCTGCTCGAAAACCTGAGTTTGCGAAGTCGAACAGGTGCACAAGCAAAAGAGCGACACCGTAGCCCCCGGTACGGACAATGCTTGAAGACCTAAGTTTGTGAATTCAAGCACGTGCGTAGAGAGATAGAGCGACACCCGCATCCTGATCGACTCGGTCCATGAACTGCTCGTTAACGTAAGGTAGGCGATTTCAAAGG
The DNA here is from genome assembly GCA_005191435.1 of Raddia distichophylla. Lineage (NCBI taxonomy): Eukaryota > Viridiplantae > Streptophyta > Magnoliopsida > Poales > Poaceae > Raddia > Raddia distichophylla. The sequence continues at coordinate 1,038,567 of SPJY01018096.1, forward strand.
TAACCGAACAAGAAAAGTGCCTCTGTCGCGGGGGGATTACGAGAGCAGGCTTTGCCTAGTGGCTGTACCGAGCGCGGTAAGTGCCTCTGCCGCGGGGGGCTTACGAGAGCAGACTTAGCCGCGAGGCGGAAAGCCGTATTACGCAACTCTGAGTTTAGAAACTTACTGAAACTAAATGCGGGCAGGGAAATCCTAAAAATCGCGGAGCCAAGAGTTCGAAAGACCGGGCAGCCATAAAGTGTTACCAGAGAGAAAGATAGTATGAGGAGACAAGACGTGAAAAGGGCCGCAGGGGGCCACGAACATTCACTATTTATTGGATTGAATTTTACATGGCAGCCCGAGAGACTCGGACGAATCAAGGCGCGAAGTTTGACAAAAGCGCGGAGCTAGAAAAACAAACGAAAGACCTACACAAAGAACTTACGAAGCTGGTCGATGTTCCAAGTGCTGTTCAGCTCTCTCCCATCCTCCATTGCCAGGCGAACAGCCCCCAGGCGAGCAGTAGAAACGAATATGAACAGGCCCTCTGTTCACGAGGAAAAGTGGTTTCCCGGCACCAACTACGGCCGAACTCAGGGGATCGGGCTTTGCGAGGACGTGCCAGCCGATTTGACCTTTTTGCAATCGGCAAGGTTTCCGATATGCAAGCTGCCGGCGAATCAATGAAGATTTACCGATAGCTTGGGAAATAAACCAATTATCAGCTTGACGATGAGACGTCGAGGCGATAGAACGGGATGGAACCTAACACCTCCAGCGGACGGTGATGCGCAACAATACCGCCAAGAGATAGTATTCCGGGCGAAACCTAACTCCTCCTGGCGGACGGCGATGCGCAGCAATGCCACCAAGAGATAGTATTCCGATGCCGACGGCGAGGAGATCGGACTGAACCGAGACAGTCCCTATCGAGGGAGTTGACGGCGAGAAGATCGATCTTAGTCGAGATAGTAGACGCCGGCATTTGTACTTAGAACACCGATACGAGCAGATCGATCGGGTTCATGGCACAAAGATAAAAGTAGACGAAATAGTAGATTGTACTGATTTGTTGAAAAAAAAAGAGGTAGATCCTTCACATGATGCACGGCAGCTCTTATTTATACTAAAGATGCACCGGCTAATCCGATAACTTGACATAGACTCTATCTCTTAGTTACCTAAAATAACTAACCGACTAGACTTATCGTGCAAGGCACGGATACAAAACCGACTCAATAATATTACTAAATATATAAAAGCAGATTAATATAAAAAGCTAGCCGACGTAATTCTCCGTATCTTGCCATGTCTCCACGTGATGCCTCCATAATTTCCTCTCATATCTAATCACGCATAACTTTTCCTGAATTGGTCTTCATCACGTGATGGGCTTGATATGTAAAGCCGATTATGAATCATCCGGACAGCTTAGTCTTCACGTAGCTTTTCCATATATTGCTGAATCGATTTCCACATATATCTGAACCAACTAATCAACATGATCTAATCGGTTACGTACTCCCGCAGCTAGTAAGGTCCGATTGTATACTCTTATAGCCGACGTAGTTTTAGCCATCGGACTCCCACGCATGCCGTTTTGAACTCCTCATGCATACATATACTTAGCCGATCGTAATTACCATGGACTCATACATATAATCACGTACGGCCTTTTCAATTGATCTCAACATAGTAAGCAAAACTAGCCAATCGCATGCTAGCTTAATTGCGTACATGGCTTAAACACGTATATGCAAGTACTCAGTTGGCCATTAATCTTTCCATGCATGCATACCGTATACATAACCGGCTACCTCATTAAATATTCAATCGGCTATCTAATCCTTCTGTGTATATATGCATGCATATAAGCTGATCATGATCTTTTCTAAATATCAGCCGGTCAACCAATAATGACATCCTAGTATATGCCGATCTAGTTTCTTTTTTGGCCGAATATGCTATTTTTCACCCTCTTTTGGCCACTAAAATAACCATATTTTTGTGCCAAATTTGGGTGTCAACATAAGCCCCCGATTTTTGGGATATGAGACTCATGTCCCAAAAATCTTGAATTATCGGCCATCGGTCTTTAAAACTTACTTAGCTGATGCATCATCTTTCTGCTTTTCTCGGGCTTTTAATCTTGGCAATCTTCTCTTCTGAGATCTTGTCAGACCCGTAGGACACCAGCGAGGATTAGATTTCATCGGCTTATTCTTATTTATTAATCTAAGTGATTTATCATTAGCCGATGAAGCTTTTACTGTATGCCACTTGCCGATTTTCGGATGTCCCTCGGCATTTGTAATTTATGAGCTTGAATCATGTGCGACTTTTATTTGCCTCCGGCCAACTAAAACTTTTAAGTATGGCCTTTCTTCAATTTCAGCTCGATCGTCAGTTTGAGATCGGCTTTTGCTCGAGTCCCCAGAACAATCAATATTCTTGGTCGAACAGTGATCCATCATAGTAATCGGTATATTTTCCGATCCTGATTTTGATATTGCCATGCAACTTTCTTGTCCAGTTGACTCATCATCTTTTTTACGCGCTTCGCATTGCTCTTGATTTCTCAAACGTTGTAGACGACGCTTTTGTGTCTTGCTCAATCCTGCTAGGCACCATCGTGGTTTAGCTTTTATGAAGTTGGTGTTTACCTCTCCGACGTGATGAGTATGTTGCCCTTCTTTTGATGTATACATCGTCATAATATAAATTTTATTTGCCGATGCATTATGTTGGGACCTTGAGCAAGCACTTTGACGAGGATGGAGATGAGACATCGGACAATCATAAATTGTTGGAAGCCTCAGACGTCGTTCTCAGCAAAACTGGAAAAAAGGACACTCCCAATGAACCCTTTCTTCTTCCTCATGTCGGCATCTATTAGTTTAATTTTTCTGATACGTTTTCTTATATTGCCTCTTTTGCCAGACGTGAGGTGATGGTTTCTTATCAACCGGTTTAGAAACCGATTTTTCGACTGTTTCAGAGCTTTCTTGCAACTTTTCTTTTGATCTAGCAACCGATTGCTCTTTTCCCTAGCAATTATCGGTTCTTTGTGCTGAAATATCAGAAATAACCGAAGTTGGAGCCAATGAATCGCTAGAATATGCATCATTATCGGTACTTTCACCATCGGATTCGCTCTGGCAGTCATAAAATATGGCTTTTTCATCGGAATTTGCATTCTCATCGCCCCGTAATGTAGTATTGTAGCAACGATCTTCATCAATTTCAATCGGCTTTTCACATATATTCGTAAGCATGTATTCTTGTTGAAACGCTTCTTCAAGCTTTTTCGACGAATCATTCAGCCCCCGAGGTGAAATAATAATGTTTTCTGATGAGCCAGATACCGATTACAGCCCCCGAGGCGAAATAACAAAGGTTTCCAATGATCCAAATACCGATGGATCTTCAATTTTGTTCGACGCGGCACCGGACAGATTGTAATCATCTTCTTGTTTCGAAGATTCCTGCTGATCCGTGAGGATTTTTTATGTGAAACCAGATCCATTGGAAAGCTCTCATTTTTCTCCTATCCGTAGTGTATTTGAACGTTCAAAACGGACTTCGGATGACTCGTTTCAGCCGTTTCAAGTTGAGCTGTACTGAATGGCCGAACCGAACTCGCGAGCAAATTTGATTCCGATTCAGACTTGATTTGAACAGACGAAACCTCCTGAAACTCGATGACGTCTTGTGGATCCGGCTTCAATGCGAATTCTTGTGGTAATAACGTCGATCTAGTGAAAACAAACTCCGCCATCGGCTCTTACATAGGAAAATCCGATATTGATGTTGACTGTGTCATCGGTTTTTCCAGTTAAGTAACCAAAAAATTTGATTTGTATGTTCTCGATCTTATCGGCAAATAAACCGATGAGAAAGACTTTGACGTTGACCATGGTGTTGAATAATCCTGTGAAGCCGAATAATAATCCGATGAGGTCGAATTTGATATCGACCATGGAGTTGAATAATCCTGTGAAGCCGTATAATAATCCGATGAGGTCAAATTTGATATCGACCATGGAGAGTGTGGTTTTGGTGGTTTTGCCGCCCACTTCCAATTTCCATACATGATTGGCAGATCAAACGATATGGGTCCCACCGAGCGTGCCAATTTGTTGACGCGGAAAAGTGGTTTCCCGGCACCAACTACAGCCCAACTCAGGGGATCAGGCATTGCGAGGACGTGCCAGCCGATTTGACCTTTTTGCAATCGGCAAGGTTTCCGATATGCAAGCTGCCGGCGAATCAATGAAGATTTACCGATAGCTTGGGAAATAAACCAATTATCAGCTTGACGATGAGACGTCGAGGCGATAGAACGGGATGGAACCTAACACCTCCAGCGGACGGTGATGCGCAACAATACCGCCAAGAGATAGTATTCCGGGCGAAACCTAACTCCTCCTGGCGGACGGCGATGCGCAGCAATGCCACCAAGAGATAGTATTCCGATGCCGACGGCGAGGAGATCGGACTGAACCGAGACAGTCCCTATCGAGGGAGTTGACGGCGAGAAGATCGATCTTAGTCGAGATAGTAGACGCCGGCATTTGTACTTAGAACACCGATACGAGCAGATCGATCGGGTTCATGGCACAAAGATAAAAGTAGACGAAATAGTAGATTGTACTGATTTGTTGAAAAAAAAAGAGGTAGATCCTTCACATGATGCACGGCAGCTCTTATTTATACTAAAGATGCACCGGCTAATCCGATAACTTGACATAGACTCTATCTCTTAGTTACCTAAAATAACTAACCGACTAGACTTATCGTGCAAGGCACGGATACAAAACCGACTCAATAATATTACTAAATATATAAAAGCAGATTAATATAAAAAGCTAGCCGACGTAATTCTCCGTATCTTGCCATGTCTCCACGTGATGCCTCCATAATTTCCTCTCATATCTAATCACGCATAACTTTTCCTGAATTGGTCTTCATCACGTGATGGGCTTGATATGTAAAGCCGATTATGAATCATCCGGACAGCTTAGTCTTCACGTAGCTTTTCCATATATTGCTGAATCGATTTCCACATATATCTGAACCAACTAATCAACATGATCTAATCGGTTACGTACTCCCGCAGCTAGTAAGGTCCGATTGTATACTCTTATAGCCGACGTAGTTTTAGCCATCGGACTCCCACGCATGCCGTTTTGAACTCCTCATGCATACATATACTTAGCCGATCGTAATTACCATGGACTCATACATATAATCACGTACGGCCTTTTCAATTGATCTCAACATAGTAAGCAAAACTAGCCAATCGCATGCTAGCTTAATTGCGTACATGGCTTAAACACGTATATGCAAGTACTCAGTTGGCCATTAATCTTTCCATGCATGCATACCGTATACATAACCGGCTACCTCATTAAATATTCAATCGGCTATCTAATCCTTCTGTGTATATATGCATGCATATAAGCTGATCATGATCTTTTCTAAATATCAGCCGGTCAACCAATAATGACATCCTAGTATATGCCGATCTAGTTTCTTTTTTGGCCGAATATGCTATTTTTCACCCTCTTTTGGCCACTAAAATAACCATATTTTTGTGCCAAATTTGGGTGTCAACATAAGCCCCCGATTTTTGGGATATGAGACTCATGTCCCAAAAATCTTGAATTATCGGCCATCGGTCTTTAAAACTTACTTAGCTGATGCATCATCTTTCTGCTTTTCTCGGGCTTTTAATCTTGGCAATCTTCTCTTCTGAGATCTTGTCAGACCCGTAGGACACCAGCGAGGATTAGATTTCATCGGCTTATTCTTATTTATTAATCTAAGTGATTTATCATTAGCCGATGAAGCTTTTACTGTATGCCACTTGCCGATTTTCGGATGTCCCTCGGCATTTGTAATTTATGAGCTTGAATCATGTGCGACTTTTATTTGCCTCCGGCCAACTAAAACTTTTAAGTATGGCCTTTCTTCAATTTCAGCTCGATCGTCAGTTTGAGATCGGCTTTTGCTCGAGTCCCCAGAACAATCAATATTCTTGGTCGAACAGTGATCCATCATAGTAATCGGTATATTTTCCGATCCTGATTTTGATATTGCCATGCAACTTTCTTGTCCAGTTGACTCATCATCTTTTTTACGCGCTTCGCATTGCTCTTGATTTCTCAAACGTTGTAGACGACGCTTTTGTGTCTTGCTCAATCCTGCTAGGCACCATCGTGGTTTAGCTTTTATGAAGTTGGTGTTTACCTCTCCGACGTGATGAGTATGTTGCCCTTCTTTTGATGTATACATCGTCATAATATAAATTTTATTTGCCGATGCATTATGTTGGGACCTTGAGCAAGCACTTTGACGAGGATGGAGATGAGACATCGGACAATCATAAATTGTTGGAAGCCTCAGACGTCGTTCTCAGCAAAACTGGAAAAAAGGACACTCCCAATGAACCCTTTCTTCTTCCTCATGTCGGCATCTATTAGTTTAATTTTTCTGATACGTTTTCTTATATTGCCTCTTTTGCCAGACGTGAGGTGATGGTTTCTTATCAACCGGTTTAGAAACCGATTTTTCGACTGTTTCAGAGCTTTCTTGCAACTTTTCTTTTGATCTAGCAACCGATTGCTCTTTTCCCTAGCAATTATCGGTTCTTTGTGCTGAAATATCAGAAATAACCGAAGTTGGAGCCAATGAATCGCTAGAATATGCATCATTATCGGTACTTTCACCATCGGATTCGCTCTGGCAGTCATAAAATATGGCTTTTTCATCGGAATTTGCATTCTCATCGCCCCGTAATGTAGTATTGTAGCAACGATCTTCATCAATTTCAATCGGCTTTTCACATATATTCGTAAGCATGTATTCTTGTTGAAACGCTTCTTCAAGCTTTTTCGACGAATCATTCAGCCCCCGAGGTGAAATAATAATGTTTTCTGATGAGCCAGATACCGATTACAGCCCCCGAGGCGAAATAACAAAGGTTTCCAATGATCCAAATACCGATGGATCTTCAATTTTGTTCGACGCGGCACCGGACAGATTGTAATCATCTTCTTGTTTCGAAGATTCCTGCTGATCCGTGAGGATTTTTTATGTGAAACCAGATCCATTGGAAAGCTCTCATTTTTCTCCTATCCGTAGTGTATTTGAACGTTCAAAACGGACTTCGGATGACTCGTTTCAGCCGTTTCAAGTTGAGCTGTACTGAATGGCCGAACCGAACTCGCGAGCAAATTTGATTCCGATTCAGACTTGATTTGAACAGACGAAACCTCCTGAAACTCGATGACGTCTTGTGGATCCGGCTTCAATGCGAATTCTTGTGGTAATAACGTCGATCTAGTGAAAACAAACTCCGCCATCGGCTCTTACATAGGAAAATCCGATATTGATGTTGACTGTGTCATCGGTTTTTCCAGTTAAGTAACCAAAAAATTTGATTTGTATGTTCTCGATCTTATCGGCAAATAAACCGATGAGAAAGACTTTGACGTTGACCATGGTGTTGAATAATCCTGTGAAGCCGAATAATAATCCGATGAGGTCGAATTTGATATCGACCATGGAGTTGAATAATCCTGTGAAGCCGTATAATAATCCGATGAGGTCAAATTTGATATCGACCATGGAGAGTGTGGTTTTGGTGGTTTTGCCGCCCACTTCCAATTTCCATACATGATTGGCAGATCAAACGATATGGGTCCCACCGAGCGTGCCAATTTGTTGACGCGGAAAAGTGGTTTCCCGGCACCAACTACAGCCCAACTCAGGGGATCAGGCATTGCGAGGACGTGCCAGCCGATTTGACCTTTTTGCAATCGGCAAGGTTTCCGATATGCAAGCTGCCGGCGAATCAATGAAGATTTACCGATAGCTTGGGAAATAAACCAATTATCAGCTTGACGATGAGACGTCGAGGCGATAGAACGGGATGGAACCTAACACCTCCAGCGGACGGTGATGCGCAACAATACCGCCAAGAGATAGTATTCCGGGCGAAACCTAACTCCTCCTGGCGGACGGCGATGCGCAGCAATGCCACCAAGAGATAGTATTCCGATGCCGACGGCGAGGAGATCGGACTGAACCGAGACAGTCCCTATCGAGGGAGTTGACGGCGAGAAGATCGATCTTAGTCGAGATAGTAGACGCCGGCATTTGTACTTAGAACACCGATACGAGCAGATCGATCGGGTTCATGGCACAAAGATAAAAGTAGACGAAATAGTAGATTGTACTGATTTGTTGAAAAAAAAAGAGGTAGATCCTTCACATGATGCACGGCAGCTCTTATTTATACTAAAGATGCACCGGCTAATCCGATAACTTGACATAGACTCTATCTCTTAGTTACCTAAAATAACTAACCGACTAGACTTATCGTGCAAGGCACGGATACAAAACCGACTCAATAATATTACTAAATATATAAAAGCAGATTAATATAAAAAGCTAGCCGACGTAATTCTCCGTATCTTGCCATGTCTCCACGTGATGCCTCCATAATTTCCTCTCATATCTAATCACGCATAACTTTTCCTGAATTGGTCTTCATCACGTGATGGGCTTGATATGTAAAGCCGATTATGAATCATCCGGACAGCTTAGTCTTCACGTAGCTTTTCCATATATTGCTGAATCGATTTCCACATATATCTGAACCAACTAATCAACATGATCTAATCGGTTACGTACTCCCGCAGCTAGTAAGGTCCGATTGTATACTCTTATAGCCGACGTAGTTTTAGCCATCGGACTCCCACGCATGCCGTTTTGAACTCCTCATGCATACATATACTTAGCCGATCGTAATTACCATGGACTCATACATATAATCACGTACGGCCTTTTCAATTGATCTCAACATAGTAAGCAAAACTAGCCAATCGCATGCTAGCTTAATTGCGTACATGGCTTAAACACGTATATGCAAGTACTCAGTTGGCCATTAATCTTTCCATGCATGCATACCGTATACATAACCGGCTACCTCATTAAATATTCAATCGGCTATCTAATCCTTCTGTGTATATATGCATGCATATAAGCTGATCATGATCTTTTCTAAATATCAGCCGGTCAACCAATAATGACATCCTAGTATATGCCGATCTAGTTTCTTTTTTGGCCGAATATGCTATTTTTCACCCTCTTTTGGCCACTAAAATAACCATATTTTTGTGCCAAATTTGGGTGTCAACATAAGCCCCCGATTTTTGGGATATGAGACTCATGTCCCAAAAATCTTGAATTATCGGCCATCGGTCTTTAAAACTTACTTAGCTGATGCATCATCTTTCTGCTTTTCTCGGGCTTTTAATCTTGGCAATCTTCTCTTCTGAGATCTTGTCAGACCCGTAGGACACCAGCGAGGATTAGATTTCATCGGCTTATTCTTATTTATTAATCTAAGTGATTTATCATTAGCCGATGAAGCTTTTACTGTATGCCACTTGCCGATTTTCGGATGTCCCTCGGCATTTGTAATTTATGAGCTTGAATCATGTGCGACTTTTATTTGCCTCCGGCCAACTAAAACTTTTAAGTATGGCCTTTCTTCAATTTCAGCTCGATCGTCAGTTTGAGATCGGCTTTTGCTCGAGTCCCCAGAACAATCAATATTCTTGGTCGAACAGTGATCCATCATAGTAATCGGTATATTTTCCGATCCTGATTTTGATATTGCCATGCAACTTTCTTGTCCAGTTGACTCATCATCTTTTTTACGCGCTTCGCATTGCTCTTGATTTCTCAAACGTTGTAGACGACGCTTTTGTGTCTTGCTCAATCCTGCTAGGCACCATCGTGGTTTAGCTTTTATGAAGTTGGTGTTTACCTCTCCGACGTGATGAGTATGTTGCCCTTCTTTTGATGTATACATCGTCATAATATAAATTTTATTTGCCGATGCATTATGTTGGGACCTTGAGCAAGCACTTTGACGAGGATGGAGATGAGACATCGGACAATCATAAATTGTTGGAAGCCTCAGACGTCGTTCTCAGCAAAACTGGAAAAAAGGACACTCCCAATGAACCCTTTCTTCTTCCTCATGTCGGCATCTATTAGTTTAATTTTTCTGATACGTTTTCTTATATTGCCTCTTTTGCCAGACGTGAGGTGATGGTTTCTTATCAACCGGTTTAGAAACCGATTTTTCGACTGTTTCAGAGCTTTCTTGCAACTTTTCTTTTGATCTAGCAACCGATTGCTCTTTTCCCTAGCAATTATCGGTTCTTTGTGCTGAAATATCAGAAATAACCGAAGTTGGAGCCAATGAATCGCTAGAATATGCATCATTATCGGTACTTTCACCATCGGATTCGCTCTGGCAGTCATAAAATATGGCTTTTTCATCGGAATTTGCATTCTCATCGCCCCGTAATGTAGTATTGTAGCAACGATCTTCATCAATTTCAATCGGCTTTTCACATATATTCGTAAGCATGTATTCTTGTTGAAACGCTTCTTCAAGCTTTTTCGACGAATCATTCAGCCCCCGAGGTGAAATAATAATGTTTTCTGATGAGCCAGATACCGATTACAGCCCCCGAGGCGAAATAACAAAGGTTTCCAATGATCCAAATACCGATGGATCTTCAATTTTGTTCGACGCGGCACCGGACAGATTGTAATCATCTTCTTGTTTCGAAGATTCCTGCTGATCCGTGAGGATTTTTTATGTGAAACCAGATCCATTGGAAAGCTCTCATTTTTCTCCTATCCGTAGTGTATTTGAACGTTCAAAACGGACTTCGGATGACTCGTTTCAGCCGTTTCAAGTTGAGCTGTACTGAATGGCCGAACCGAACTCGCGAGCAAATTTGATTCCGATTCAGACTTGATTTGAACAGACGAAACCTCCTGAAACTCGATGACGTCTTGTGGATCCGGCTTCAATGCGAATTCTTGTGGTAATAACGTCGATCTAGTGAAAACAAACTCCGCCATCGGCTCTTACATAGGAAAATCCGATATTGATGTTGACTGTGTCATCGGTTTTTCCAGTTAAGTAACCAAAAAATTTGATTTGTATGTTCTCGATCTTATCGGCAAATAAACCGATGAGAAAGACTTTGACGTTGACCATGGTGTTGAATAATCCTGTGAAGCCGAATAATAATCCGATGAGGTCGAATTTGATATCGACCATGGAGTTGAATAATCCTGTGAAGCCGTATAATAATCCGATGAGGTCAAATTTGATATCGACCATGGAGAGTGTGGTTTTGGTGGTTTTGCCGCCCACTTCCAATTTCCATACATGATTGGCAGATCAAACGATATGGGTCCCACCGAGCGTGCCAATTTGTTGACGCGGAAAAGTGGTTTCCCGGCACCAACTACAGCCCAACTCAGGGGATCAGGCATTGCGAGGACGTGCCAGCCGATTTGACCTTTTTGCAATCGGCAAGGTTTCCGATATGCAAGCTGCCGGCGAATCAATGAAGATTTACCGATAGCTTGGGAAATAAACCAATTATCAGCTTGACGATGAGACGTCGAGGCGATAGAACGGGATGGAACCTAACACCTCCAGCGGACGGTGATGCGCAACAATACCGCCAAGAGATAGTATTCCGGGCGAAACCTAACTCCTCCTGGCGGACGGCGATGCGCAGCAATGCCACCAAGAGATAGTATTCCGATGCCGACGGCGAGGAGATCGGACTGAACCGAGACAGTCCCTATCGAGGGAGTTGACGGCGAGAAGATCGATCTTAGTCGAGATAGTAGACGCCGGCATTTGTACTTAGAACACCGATACGAGCAGATCGATCGGGTTCATGGCACAAAGATAAAAGTAGACGAAATAGTAGATTGTACTGATTTGTTGAAAAAAAAAGAGGTAGATCCTTCACATGATGCACGGCAGCTCTTATTTATACTAAAGATGCACCGGCTAATCCGATAACTTGACATAGACTCTATCTCTTAGTTACCTAAAATAACTAACCGACTAGACTTATCGTGCAAGGCACGGATACAAAACCGACTCAATAATATTACTAAATATATAAAAGCAGATTAATATAAAAAGCTAGCCGACGTAATTCTCCGTATCTTGCCATGTCTCCACGTGATGCCTCCATAATTTCCTCTCATATCTAATCACGCATAACTTTTCCTGAATTGGTCTTCATCACGTGATGGGCTTGATATGTAAAGCCGATTATGAATCATCCGGACAGCTTAGTCTTCACGTAGCTTTTCCATATATTGCTGAATCGATTTCCACATATATCTGAACCAACTAATCAACATGATCTAATCGGTTACGTACTCCCGCAGCTAGTAAGGTCCGATTGTATACTCTTATAGCCGACGTAGTTTTAGCCATCGGACTCCCACGCATGCCGTTTTGAACTCCTCATGCATACATATACTTAGCCGATCGTAATTACCATGGACTCATACATATAATCACGTACGGCCTTTTCAATTGATCTCAACATAGTAAGCAAAACTAGCCAATCGCATGCTAGCTTAATTGCGTACATGGCTTAAACACGTATATGCAAGTACTCAGTTGGCCATTAATCTTTCCATGCATGCATACCGTATACATAACCGGCTACCTCATTAAATATTCAATCGGCTATCTAATCCTTCTGTGTATATATGCATGCATATAAGCTGATCATGATCTTTTCTAAATATCAGCCGGTCAACCAATAATGACATCCTAGTATATGCCGATCTAGTTTCTTTTTTGGCCGAATATGCTATTTTTCACCCTCTTTTGGCCACTAAAATAACCATATTTTTGTGCCAAATTTGGGTGTCAACATAAGCCCCCGATTTTTGGGATATGAGACTCATGTCCCAAAAATCTTGAATTATCGGCCATCGGTCTTTAAAACTTACTTAGCTGATGCATCATCTTTCTGCTTTTCTCGGGCTTTTAATCTTGGCAATCTTCTCTTCTGAGATCTTGTCAGACCCGTAGGACACCAGCGAGGATTAGATTTCATCGGCTTATTCTTATTTATTAATCTAAGTGATTTATCATTAGCCGATGAAGCTTTTACTGTATGCCACTTGCCGATTTTCGGATGTCCCTCGGCATTTGTAATTTATGAGCTTGAATCATGTGCGACTTTTATTTGCCTCCGGCCAACTAAAACTTTTAAGTATGGCCTTTCTTCAATTTCAGCTCGATCGTCAGTTTGAGATCGGCTTTTGCTCGAGTCCCCAGAACAATCAATATTCTTGGTCGAACAGTGATCCATCATAGTAATCGGTATATTTTCCGATCCTGATTTTGATATTGCCATGCAACTTTCTTGTCCAGTTGACTCATCATCTTTTTTACGCGCTTCGCATTGCTCTTGATTTCTCAAACGTTGTAGACGACGCTTTTGTGTCTTGCTCAATCCTGCTAGGCACCATCGTGGTTTAGCTTTTATGAAGTTGGTGTTTACCTCTCCGACGTGATGAGTATGTTGCCCTTCTTTTGATGTATACATCGTCATAATATAAATTTTATTTGCCGATGCATTATGTTGGGACCTTGAGCAAGCACTTTGACGAGGATGGAGATGAGACATCGGACAATCATAAATTGTTGGAAGCCTCAGACGTCGTTCTCAGCAAAACTGGAAAAAAGGACACTCCCAATGAACCCTTTCTTCTTCCTCATGTCGGCATCTATTAGTTTAATTTTTCTGATACGTTTTCTTATATTGCCTCTTTTGCCAGACGTGAGGTGATGGTTTCTTATCAACCGGTTTAGAAACCGATTTTTCGACTGTTTCAGAGCTTTCTTGCAACTTTTCTTTTGATCTAGCAACCGATTGCTCTTTTCCCTAGCAATTATCGGTTCTTTGTGCTGAAATATCAGAAATAACCGAAGTTGGAGCCAATGAATCGCTAGAATATGCATCATTATCGGTACTTTCACCATCGGATTCGCTCTGGCAGTCATAAAATATGGCTTTTTCATCGGAATTTGCATTCTCATCGCCCCGTAATGTAGTATTGTAGCAACGATCTTCATCAATTTCAATCGGCTTTTCACATATATTCGTAAGCATGTATTCTTGTTGAAACGCTTCTTCAAGCTTTTTCGACGAATCATTCAGCCCCCGAGGTGAAATAATAATGTTTTCTGATGAGCCAGATACCGATTACAGCCCCCGAGGCGAAATAACAAAGGTTTCCAATGATCCAAATACCGATGGATCTTCAATTTTGTTCGACGCGGCACCGGACAGATTGTAATCATCTTCTTGTTTCGAAGATTCCTGCTGATCCGTGAGGATTTTTTATGTGAAACCAGATCCATTGGAAAGCTCTCATTTTTCTCCTATCCGTAGTGTATTTGAACGTTCAAAACGGACTTCGGATGACTCGTTTCAGCCGTTTCAAGTTGAGCTGTACTGAATGGCCGAACCGAACTCGCGAGCAAATTTGATTCCGATTCAGACTTGATTTGAACAGACGAAACCTCCTGAAACTCGATGACGTCTTGTGGATCCGGCTTCAATGCGAATTCTTGTGGTAATAACGTCGATCTAGTGAAAACAAACTCCGCCATCGGCTCTTACATAGGAAAATCCGATATTGATGTTGACTGTGTCATCGGTTTTTCCAGTTAAGTAACCAAAAAATTTGATTTGTATGTTCTCGATCTTATCGGCAAATAAACCGATGAGAAAGACTTTGACGTTGACCATGGTGTTGAATAATCCTGTGAAGCCGAATAATAATCCGATGAGGTCGAATTTGATATCGACCATGGAGTTGAATAATCCTGTGAAGCCGTATAATAATCCGATGAGGTCAAATTTGATATCGACCATGGAGAGTGTGGTTTTGGTGGTTTTGCCGCCCACTTCCAATTTCCATACATGATTGGCAGATCAAACGATATGGGTCCCACCGAGCGTGCCAATTTGTTGACGCGGAAAAGTGGTTTCCCGGCACCAACTACAGCCCAACTCAGGGGATCAGGCATTGCGAGGACGTGCCAGCCGATTTGACCTTTTTGCAATCGGCAAGGTTTCCGATATGCAAGCTGCCGGCGAATCAATGAAGATTTACCGATAGCTTGGGAAATAAACCAATTATCAGCTTGACGATGAGACGTCGAGGCGATAGAACGGGATGGAACCTAACACCTCC
Organism: Raddia distichophylla; assembly: GCA_005191435.1. Classification (NCBI taxonomy): domain Eukaryota; kingdom Viridiplantae; phylum Streptophyta; class Magnoliopsida; order Poales; family Poaceae; genus Raddia; species Raddia distichophylla. The sequence goes on from SPJY01018096.1 coordinate 1,053,681, forward strand.
AGCGGACGGTGATGCGCAACAATACCGCCAAGAGATAGTATTCCGGGCGAAACCTAACTCCTCCTGGCGGACGGCGATGCGCAGCAATGCCACCAAGAGATAGTATTCCGATGCCGACGGCGAGGAGATCGGACTGAACCGAGACAGTCCCTATCGAGGGAGTTGACGGCGAGAAGATCGATCTTAGTCGAGATAGTAGACGCCGGCATTTGTACTTAGAACACCGATACGAGCAGATCGATCGGGTTCATGGCACAAAGATAAAAGTAGACGAAATAGTAGATTGTACTGATTTGTTGAAAAAAAAAGAGGTAGATCCTTCACATGATGCACGGCAGCTCTTATTTATACTAAAGATGCACCGGCTAATCCGATAACTTGACATAGACTCTATCTCTTAGTTACCTAAAATAACTAACCGACTAGACTTATCGTGCAAGGCACGGATACAAAACCGACTCAATAATATTACTAAATATATAAAAGCAGATTAATATAAAAAGCTAGCCGACGTAATTCTCCGTATCTTGCCATGTCTCCACGTGATGCCTCCATAATTTCCTCTCATATCTAATCACGCATAACTTTTCCTGAATTGGTCTTCATCACGTGATGGGCTTGATATGTAAAGCCGATTATGAATCATCCGGACAGCTTAGTCTTCACGTAGCTTTTCCATATATTGCTGAATCGATTTCCACATATATCTGAACCAACTAATCAACATGATCTAATCGGTTACGTACTCCCGCAGCTAGTAAGGTCCGATTGTATACTCTTATAGCCGACGTAGTTTTAGCCATCGGACTCCCACGCATGCCGTTTTGAACTCCTCATGCATACATATACTTAGCCGATCGTAATTACCATGGACTCATACATATAATCACGTACGGCCTTTTCAATTGATCTCAACATAGTAAGCAAAACTAGCCAATCGCATGCTAGCTTAATTGCGTACATGGCTTAAACACGTATATGCAAGTACTCAGTTGGCCATTAATCTTTCCATGCATGCATACCGTATACATAACCGGCTACCTCATTAAATATTCAATCGGCTATCTAATCCTTCTGTGTATATATGCATGCATATAAGCTGATCATGATCTTTTCTAAATATCAGCCGGTCAACCAATAATGACATCCTAGTATATGCCGATCTAGTTTCTTTTTTGGCCGAATATGCTATTTTTCACCCTCTTTTGGCCACTAAAATAACCATATTTTTGTGCCAAATTTGGGTGTCAACATAAGCCCCCGATTTTTGGGATATGAGACTCATGTCCCAAAAATCTTGAATTATCGGCCATCGGTCTTTAAAACTTACTTAGCTGATGCATCATCTTTCTGCTTTTCTCGGGCTTTTAATCTTGGCAATCTTCTCTTCTGAGATCTTGTCAGACCCGTAGGACACCAGCGAGGATTAGATTTCATCGGCTTATTCTTATTTATTAATCTAAGTGATTTATCATTAGCCGATGAAGCTTTTACTGTATGCCACTTGCCGATTTTCGGATGTCCCTCGGCATTTGTAATTTATGAGCTTGAATCATGTGCGACTTTTATTTGCCTCCGGCCAACTAAAACTTTTAAGTATGGCCTTTCTTCAATTTCAGCTCGATCGTCAGTTTGAGATCGGCTTTTGCTCGAGTCCCCAGAACAATCAATATTCTTGGTCGAACAGTGATCCATCATAGTAATCGGTATATTTTCCGATCCTGATTTTGATATTGCCATGCAACTTTCTTGTCCAGTTGACTCATCATCTTTTTTACGCGCTTCGCATTGCTCTTGATTTCTCAAACGTTGTAGACGACGCTTTTGTGTCTTGCTCAATCCTGCTAGGCACCATCGTGGTTTAGCTTTTATGAAGTTGGTGTTTACCTCTCCGACGTGATGAGTATGTTGCCCTTCTTTTGATGTATACATCGTCATAATATAAATTTTATTTGCCGATGCATTATGTTGGGACCTTGAGCAAGCACTTTGACGAGGATGGAGATGAGACATCGGACAATCATAAATTGTTGGAAGCCTCAGACGTCGTTCTCAGCAAAACTGGAAAAAAGGACACTCCCAATGAACCCTTTCTTCTTCCTCATGTCGGCATCTATTAGTTTAATTTTTCTGATACGTTTTCTTATATTGCCTCTTTTGCCAGACGTGAGGTGATGGTTTCTTATCAACCGGTTTAGAAACCGATTTTTCGACTGTTTCAGAGCTTTCTTGCAACTTTTCTTTTGATCTAGCAACCGATTGCTCTTTTCCCTAGCAATTATCGGTTCTTTGTGCTGAAATATCAGAAATAACCGAAGTTGGAGCCAATGAATCGCTAGAATATGCATCATTATCGGTACTTTCACCATCGGATTCGCTCTGGCAGTCATAAAATATGGCTTTTTCATCGGAATTTGCATTCTCATCGCCCCGTAATGTAGTATTGTAGCAACGATCTTCATCAATTTCAATCGGCTTTTCACATATATTCGTAAGCATGTATTCTTGTTGAAACGCTTCTTCAAGCTTTTTCGACGAATCATTCAGCCCCCGAGGTGAAATAATAATGTTTTCTGATGAGCCAGATACCGATTACAGCCCCCGAGGCGAAATAACAAAGGTTTCCAATGATCCAAATACCGATGGATCTTCAATTTTGTTCGACGCGGCACCGGACAGATTGTAATCATCAATTGATTCTTCGGCTTGATCACAAAAAGGGCAGACCGCAGGATGTGGTGGCCCTCGCTTGGCCAGCCGATCTGCGGTCCAGCAACGGTTGTTGATAGCAAGCCAAATGAAGAACTTGCAGCGCAGCGGAAGCCCAACTTCTCCATACTCGCTTCCAAGGAGCAAAACGGATTGTCCCAATGAAGAGGATGGGGTTATCATTTACATGCTTTGGAACCTTTGGAAAGACCGCAATGGTAGGATCTTTTAGTATGTCTTCAGTTCACCTGATAAGGTAGCGAGGGTAGTTCAAGGTGACATATGCAGTAGGCAATTTGCAATGGCGGAAGCGTAGTTTTGGGGCCTTGCCGATAGGGGTGCTCCTTGGTGGGTGGCTATAGGTTGTTGTATGCACTGCGTGTTTAGTATGTACGTTCACTTGTACTTGCCTTCTTGGATGAATGAATAGGCTCCTTGCCTACACTTTTAAAAAAAGAGCTAGATTCTTACATGAAAATCAAACACCCGAAACAATCAAGAATACAAATAATGGCCCGGTTGTCTAATACGTATTTCTCTATATTTTGGTTCGTATTCGGTCGGTGTATGCGTCAAGAATACAAATAATGGCTCGAGAATGGCAGCGCTGAGATTAGATTGCTGAGAAAATGGCGTTTTAGACAATAGACACTTAATAATGGCAGAACTGAATATATGCAACTTAATAATGGCATGGATGAAAAAAACCCTTTTAAAAAAGAGCTAGATTCTTACATGAAAATCAAACACCCGAAACAACCAAATTGACAGAACAAAATACAAAGAAAGTACTTGATGACAAGTAAAGCCATATCTTTCAAGACTCTACTGAAAAGGATACAAGCATGACACATATTTTAATGCGAAGCTATTAATAAGGACACAACTAATGACTTATTGCAAAGGACAAGGCTGAGATGGTAAACTGCCACTCCTAGATCTTGAGATCCGTAATATACCTCATCTTATCGTCCATTCCCTTCTTGTCCCAATGTGCTTTGAAATCATTATGCAGATCCAGCAGCCAGAGCCTATTCAGTGATCGAAGGGAATCAATGCCTTCAGGCACCTTACATAGCTTCAACATTGACTGGATGCACAAACGTTCAATGTATGGAAGGGCACCATCTCTGATTTCTAACTGTTTGACATCCCACATGCGCCCCAAGAAGAGTTCCTTCAGGTTTGGGAAACACCCTGCAGAAAGAAGCAGCTCCTCCACACTGTTCATTCTGTTAAGGCTCAGATAGGTGAGGTTTGGGACAAGCGATGCCAGCAGCAGTAGAGGATCCTCCCCAAGGTGACACCAGCTTAGATCTACGTATGTAAGATTTCTTCCATGATCCTTAAATAATGGGCACTGCAGTGTGCCATTGGCCCATCGCCCTCGAACAGTGAGCTTGTGTAGGCCTGTGGAAGCTGGTTCAAGACTTCCGAAGCAAAGTTCCTCGTCTTTGTTGCATGCCGAAAGAAGCAAGGTAGAGAGAAACGGCATGGTTGAGAGTGTGGCAAGCAGATCTGCACAGTAATCAGCACTTATGTTCTCAATGCACACGCTTCGTAGCTGCATCAGCATCTCAAGCTGCACAGCCAAGTCTTTGCTTGCTTCCAGAGTCTCAAGAGTTTGGAGTTCTTCCAGGTGGTACAGCTCTCGTGGTGGTTCCACTCCAATCAAGTTTGGCAACTCTGACACATCCCCGTCAACGTATGTGTTGGACCTGTTGGCGAAGAGGTGCCGAAGCTTCGTGACCTTACCAATCCCATGTGGTAGCTCCTCTATCTTGGTCGACTTCATGTCCAGGGTAGTGAGGCTACAAAGCTTGCTAATAGACTCTGGGAGCGACTTCACTTTTGTTCGCCTCAGCCCGATGTACCGTAGATTGAACAGGTCCCCAATGGATTCTGTCACTTGAGTGATCTCAGAATCTTGCAGTTCAAGAACAGTGAGGTAGTTAGACATGGACAAAATTGTGGCTAACGTGCCAAGGCAGATTGAACTTGTTGAGAGAGATATTATGGTACGAAGATGTTGGAATTTAGTTCTACATGGCCTTTCGTCTTCCCTTCCATGCATTGATAGGCGGCGAACCTCCTTATGACCTATCTGCTCAATTGTGCCATGACCATTTGATGAACCAAACCTCTCCTCTTTAGCAACTGAAAGAGCCAGCTCGCGCACGATGTCATGCATCTTGCAGGCACTCGCGCTGCCAAGCTCATCTCTTTCCACGACCTCCAAGATGTTGCAATGGATCAGTTCAGTGAGGTACCCATCGGCCACATCCTCTGGTGTGTTACCTCCTTCTTGCACTGCGAAGCCTTCGGCGACCCAGAGCCGCACAAGGCTCTTCCGCCGTATGTGGTAGCCTTCAGGGAACATGCCACAATACATGAAACAGTTCCTTAGGTGCCGTGGCAATTCATAGTAGCTTAAATTCAGAATTGCCTGGAGATGGTCAGTTTTTGCAAGGTCTGTAGAAAGCTGTTTATGTATTTGGTTCCAGGCATGCTCTGTTGGTACCATTGACGACAACAGTTTTCCTATGAATGTAATGGTTGAAGGTAGGCCATTACACCTTTCGGTTATAGATTTAGCAAGCTTCTCAAGGTCATTAGGGCACCTTTTGCCGTCCCTGTAGTAGAATGCCCTTATGCAGAAGAGGCTGAATGCATCAGCTTCATCCAAAGGCTGAATCTCAAGTCGGTGTGTTGGGAGGGCCAGGGTCGCCACATGCTTGCTCCGTGTGGTGATTATAGTGCAGATTGCTTGGAGGTTCCAGAAGGCAGCACACATTTGGATGTACACCTGCCTATCCCAGACATCGTCCAGCACAATCAAACATTTTCCGCAATTTGGGTTCTCCTTGTTTCTCTGTTTCTGGCCCATTTCATCATCCTTATCTACCAACCGTCCTTGCATTGTGTACCAAGTGTTCCTTAGCTTCCTCAGCAGATCTTCCACATTGTAGGTCTGAGACACGATGATCCATGCATGAGCAGCGAAGTTGATCTTTTCCTGCTCGTAGACATTTCTGACCGGGGTTGTTTTTCCTATTCCCGCCATACCAAACACGGTTATCACCGTATTGTCACTCTCACCAGAGTGGATCCATGCAGTCAACTTCAACTTATTGTCTTCGATCCCCACAAGATCTTCATCCTTAGTGAGTCTGGAAAAGAAGCGAGGAACATGCTGGGATGGATGCGACGACAGCCTCTGTTTCAGCTTTATAACCCGTTGGATTTCCTCCTCTATCCGGGTAAGATCATCATAAATTTCATTCAGAACAGCTGCATAATGCGATTCTTTGACAGCGTATTTCAGGGACCCTTCATCTTCTATTTGAGCATGGTGATATCTATATTTGTCCGCTGCATCCTCAACATGGTAGGACACCTTCCGGAACTCCCCGACCATAAACTTGACAACTCTCTCAGTGAGATGTATCATGCCCACCTCTTTTGTAACATTTTCCAACGTTATCAGTTGTTCCTGTACTTCTTTTAGCTTCCTTGGCAGTGTCTCACTGTTAGCTCTCCCAAATATCTCAGTGTTGGCAACTTCCTCCAAAGTGGTAATTGTCTTCGTGACAGCAACAGTTATTGCCTCGGCCATTTGTTCGCCATCTGTCAATAGAAACAGGAAATACATGTTACATAACGCAGCAACAAATTAAACCATTTTGTGCATCAATTCAACATTAATATTTTTAAACATGTAATCTATGGTCAATAAGATTGCTATTTTGTTTGGTCAAACATGTCATCACGTCATTTTCATATTTCAATAAATGTTTTTCCACGTTTCATTGGATACTTCTTCCATGTTTCAACAGTTCTTTTCTCATGTTTCATCATTTTTTACCCATGTTTCATCCTTAAATTGTCAAATTTCATTAGTACAAAATCTATATTTCAGCTGTTCTTTCAAATTTCCTTGGTTTTCGCCTATGTTCATGGTCCAGTTTCATTAATATTTTCCCAAGTTTCAATGGCAATTATTTAAGTTTTCATTGATAGATTGTCAAGTTTTGTTACTAACTTTCCTAAGTTTCACCAAGTTTGAGCAAAAAATATTCAAGTTTCGGCAGTTTTCGCCCATTTTTCAACCATACATTGACAAGATTTTCTATTACAAGATGTTTACCGAACCAACTAAAATCATACCATCATGGAAATATTTTGAGAAAAATATACATTTCATTTTAATATTTGTCGTATAAAAAAGTTAAAAACATTTTAGTAAATAAAATTTAAAAATCTTAATTACATGTATCCCAATATTCTAAACTTTTTTGACCGGCTACAAGACATTTGTATGCACAATCAAAATTAATGAAGCCGGATATTCTAACAACTCAAATAACTCCTTGTGGGCACATCCTCTAACCATCAGTATCCTTATAGGTGTAAATAGAATTAAAACCCTGATTTTTCTGTCAAAGCTAGTGATGATATATAGAAGAGCAGCTAAAATAGCACTACCCAGAGAAGGCCTGAAGATGATGTTTCTCTTGGAAACAGGGATGGATTTTTTATCCTGAAACAATCAAGAGAAAACAGTGAGCACAGCATGTATAAACTATTTTCTTTTAGGATAATGGCAGTTTTTTATTAGGGTATAATACTTTTACCCCTTAAACATTGAGAAAAGTACGAGAATCAAGCGTCAACTCATTAGGTAACCGACACCGTCCAATCAAAATTGGGCAAATTATCCGCAACACCAATTCAAGGTGGTTTTGTGGTGAAGTAAAAAGTAGTTCTAGAAAATATAGATTATATATCAAAATTAGCAAACCAACTATAAAAACCATGTTTTTTTTGTTAGGATATGTGCAATAACCGAAGCCTCTTGAGACAATTCAAGGGAGAGTTATGCTTAAGTGACCATTTATTGTAAGAGGGCAATATGAAGCCCTCCTTTGTAACATTAATTTGAGACACACCGGAGAAGGGAGAAAGGATGAGTTGCCCAATATGAGACACAACCCAAAAGCTATGCCTGGTTTTGTAGGATCTGAAATATAACTCGGATAGAAAGAGGAAAACCCATGAATAACTGCAAAGACAACTTCTAGTATCCAGTGAACTATATGCTTAGTCTGTGAACTCTTCTAATGATTTGCATATAGGAATTCAAATTACCATATTTGGGAAATATAAGGTATTACTGAGCTCAAGCTTCTCAAAATGAACTTTGTCATATACAGGTGAATAAATCATCTATGCCATGAACATTCATACCTGTTCAGTTGATGTCCCTGGTTCGTTAGAGCATAATGACTCTCTGTGAATTGTAGTTTCTATATCATTCAGCTGGCATACTATATCCCCTATACCTGGTCTTTTGTTTATGTCAAAAACCACACAGTTCAATGCTATCTCAATACATATCTTTACTTGTTGACAGTATACGTCCAAAGAAAGACTCGATTCTTCATGTAGCCTCTTCATCCAGTTATCATATGCCTATGAAATTTGAACGTAAAGCTAGTGTTACCATCCTGAAAAATAAAAAATATTACACTATGCCTTCTGGAATGATAATGCGCCAGATGTAAAATATCACTTATTGCACCAAAAATACATTATTGATCTGGAAATTGATGAGAGAAGTTCTTACATCTTCAATCCTGGGTTGCTCCCTTGTACCTGTTATAATCTCCAGAATTGTCATCCCTAAACTATATATGTCTGCCTTGAATGAGATTATTCCATTCCCTAAGTACTCTGGTGCCATATATCCGCTGCATAACATGACGTATAGTAATTTCATCGCATTAAATAAAAAAGTAAAGAAGTGTAATTCAGCTCGTGGTAGACAGCTTACAATGATCCATGACAATTATTTGTGATCATTCGACTCTGTTCTTTATCAAAAAGTCTTGATAAGCCAAAGTCTGTAATTTTTGGCACCATACTGTCATCCAGCAGTATATTTGCTGGTCTCAAATCAAGATGCGTAATTTTCTCTTCCTCGTGAAGATAGCGCAAACCTTCACAAATTCCAATGATTACTTTATAGCGCTCATGCCATCCAAGTCCAGTGAATTCGTCTGTATGTTTATGCAAGTTAAGTCGACAGCAATAGTGAAAGACAAATATTGAGAAGTTTACAAATTCATGCCAAAACGCATTTAAGGTGTAGGTATTGCATGCCATTTTTTGTCTATAGAAATAATGAAATTTGGTTGTGAGATGACAATTAGACCATGCATGTAAACATTAATGAAATGAATAGCAAAACAAGCAACATTATCATACTTGTAAGATGTTTTTCCAGGCTGCTATTGCGTACATACTCGAAGCAGAGGAGCCTTACTCGTTGATCTGCCAAGACGTATTTCCCGTTGTACCATGTCATTATTCCTTGTGTATCTGCACAGTAGCCTAGAAACCTTACCACGTTTTTGTGTTTGACCCTCATCAGACAAGAAACCTCCTCCTGAAACGACTTGTCTTCCATGATAAGATCAGAAAGCTTTTTCACAGCAACCATCATCCCGTTGCGAAGCACTCCCTGTTCAGCTTCTCTTGTTAGAATGGACATAATCTTTTAGATCAAGTCCATATGGTGATATTTGTTATGTATGATGTGAATTGTTAGAATGATTATCAACTTTTAGCTCAAGTCTAACAAATGGTGATATTTGTTATGTATGATGTGAATTGTTAGAATGGATATAAGATTTCTGATCAAATCTAACATATGGTGATATTTGTTATGTATGGCATGAATAGCAATTTTATTAATCTAGATAGGAAAATCTTGTTGTATATGTGATGATAGGTAATTTCACTATATAGTCATAGTCTCGTAGATGTTCACCCACATTAATCACCGTTCATTTAGTTCTGAGATTCGTAATACTATGTGAATTTTATCTACTTCCCTTCGCTTTAATTTTTGTTCAAACAAGTTTATAAGGGACAAAATGACATCTTGCTTCGTAGGGGAGACATGTCCTGCAATTCGGGGGAGGGCACAGTACATTCGCACAACAGGGGCTTGTTTGGGAGGCCATGATCAGTCCATTCCATTACCGGATCCAGGATTTTATCTCTGAAGGTGCCTACTGAGTCGTGTGACAATTGCCGTATGTCACTTTTATGTTGGTATGCCTATACCTTTTTTAGCCTTATTTTAACTTGAACATGAATTTTCAACACATTTTGCCATAGTGTAATTATCCTTTTCTCGACGGTGCGGCTGGCTCCACAGGTCATGTCACTCCAGATCTTTTACTCACACATTTTTGCCCTCTTAGTTGCGTCAACTAATATAATGGCATATAGTGGACTAGATTGTGTGCACAATAGATATAGATTGATTCTACATGTTGGTAAGTCACAAAATCATAATAGATGATGCAGTCAGTAATGAAGAAACGAAGGGAGCGGGCAGCTAAACTGAGTGTATTGTGTGCCCGGTGTTTTTACTTCTGGCAGCAGGGGGTGCCTCGCTTATGAAACTCTTGTGTGTTTTTTTGGTGAAGTTGCCTTCTTCTATGTGGCTTTGTGTGCTTCTAGTCAACTATGATCAAGTGTTTGTATATTTGGTGTGGTAATGGAAATCTGGGTCTTACCCCCTTATGGAAAAAAAAGATGATGGGGAAGCAAAGCAGCCAATAGAAAAAAGAATCCGATACTACTAAACTAGAAACAAATGAGCTAGCATACGAAGAAAGAAAAGGATAATTGTCGTGCAATGGACAAAAAAACTACTAAACTGACATAGTTGAAGAAAACAATAGCAGCAAAATATGAAAACCGACATGCAAAATATAGAAAGAAACAAGCGAGCATGTGTAGCCTCTCAATACTCATCGCCTCCCTAATGAACCATTGCTTCAGCTAGTGGCATCTTTGGACGCAACAGAAGCTTCAGCTCAGACTTTCATGTCAAAACCCTTGCGTGCTCTCCATTGGGAATTTCGCCCCATCATTTGGACTCGTGTATTTCCTCCCCTTCCTCTCGCTTGCTTGCTCGATCTCTCCTAACTCGCCTCCACAACCCTAGTGCCACCTCCCATGATCCCATCCCCTCTACCTGGGAACGAGATCCTATGACTTCACTGCACGGGTGACGTGGTCACTGACATGTGGGCCCAAAGAGGTGTGGGACCCACATGTCAGCGACCATGTTATGGTGCAGTTGAAGTCAGAGGAACTGCTTCCCTCTACCTGAGCCTCCACCTTGCCAAGCCTTCCATTTGCCTATTGCATCCTCCACTGGTCTCCATGATCGTCTCTAGTCCCCGTAGCTGCCTCTGGTCACCCGCGCATGACGAGTTCCTCTCCGCCGTCACCCTCCTCTAGCTTGCCCTCCTGGCGGCCAACATAGGGTAGGATCCTTGGGCTTCCAAATTTATTTGGTGATGCACCGTGTTAAAGAGGAGACATGGAAGTATTGAAAGAGGGGGACAATGATTTGGGCTTATAGGAGAGCAGCTGGTGGTTGAGCCAAACGGGCAACCTATTGTGGTAGAGTGGGCTACGGGTTGTATGTTTCTTTCTTGTCTAATTCCATCTGCATTAACAAACAAAACCCTCATAGTACATCTAATTATCAAACATACAAGGTGGTAAAAAAATGTACTTTATATTTTTGTTTACATCTCATGGTAATTTGTCACAACTCACAATTAATTATTTGTGATATAATTGGATACTTTGTGTATGTAAATTGCTAAAAGAATTTTCACGCTGCTTGTATGGATGCATGCAGCCTAAGAAATGGGAGATAATTATATTTTACATATTTTTATTTGTAAAACCTCAAATATGTTTCGTTTGATAGAGAAAACACACACACACACATAAAATTTTACTTATCCACATATATGAGCTCTAGATCCTCCAATGCTATTTAGATGTACTTGAAGGGGCAAGTGCGAGATAATTAACAGTCATGCATACCTTGTAGATCACTCCAAACCCACCGTGACCAATTTTTCTCTTATCGGAGAAATTCTCAGTGATTTCTTGAAAAAGTGATAATGGCAGATTGGTTGGCTCCGCGCTTGTATCGCATAAAATGTTCTCGAGTATATAAGATGTGCTGCCTTCTTCTTCCATCTCGAATCACTTCAAATATGAGTACAAGACCTTATGTATGTTAGTCAAGAGTTAGTTAGTTACAACAATGTTTCTGCCAACAAATGCAAAAACCAGATGTTTCCAAACAACACCACTATAGGGGAAAAATCACATACATAAGGCCCTAAAACTATATAAACAAATCACATATATACACGACCCTGAGGTACTCGCAAAAACATAACCACACATGCAGAGCAAAAGAACATGGATTATCATTATGTGTAAGCAACCTAAGAGTCTTCTTAACCAAGGACCCCATACTTGTGACTATAGTGATCCGAATTAGCTGTACAGTCACTTGTGCCTTCTGACCCTAACTAGTTTATGAAACCTATGTAATTGTATTGTATTTCTATTCGAAATGGGACAAGCTTTGTGGAGAACGTGTACACATTGTGTACGGTTAAAACTATCATGATAACCTTGTTCACGGTTATGGACGGGAAGGTAAGTTTTCACATAGTAGTCCTACTATAGCTGATGAATAAATCTGCTATGAGTGTAGGCACGAAGTGTCTGTCGAGCAATCGGTTAGCCGTTCTTTAGTTAAGCTCGTGTTGTTAGAGGCAGGGAGTGTCTGAGCCGATTAGCCGTTCTTTAGCTAAGCCCATGTCACTAGAGGGTGTTAATGAATAATAATATTGTTACAACAAATTGAATAAATATGTGTTGTTTTAGCAAAACAACCATCCCCATTATATGTTACCTGCATACATATTAAGGACTGCTTGCTAGGAAGTCGTTACCACGAATAATTTGATTCAGGTGAAGGCTCAAGTCTAATTTGGAACCAGGAGGATCCTTTCCAAGGTGACGAGTACTAGTAGCGGCGAATTTTGAGTTGGTCGATTGGATATCATCGTTATCTTCCACTGCTTTGATCTAATTTATGATTTAGTACAAGACTATTTATTATCTATGTAAACTGGATGATATTCAATGTATACTTGATACTTTATTAGTTAATCTATGTTGCGATGATATTCAATTTAACTCCCCATTGTGAGATTCTATCTATGATCTTCTAGAATTAGTGTTCGATCATAGCTGATTCAGTAGAAATATCGAGGGTCATGACAATATATGTTATATAATGCATCAAGAAAAATACGCTGGGGGAAGTGAATGAGTTATACTATAGCTTATGATGAACTGTTTATGAGGAACCAATGCTACTACTCCCTCCATATAACAAGAACATGATGTTTTAGACTTGTCCAAAGTCGAAGTTTTAAAACATTTATTATGAAATACTTTTGAACTATTTGGATCAGGTATATAAAAATCATACATAATTTATCTTGAAATTCACTTCCATAAATTATATTTGTTGTGAATCTATAAATAAATAGCATTGGTAATGAGCGATTCAAGTTGTATTTGAAGACCATAACGATGTCCAAAACTTAATGTAAAATGCAGGTGCTTAGAGAGATGTTTAAAAAAAACATTTTTTCTGCCATATACAATAACATCCGGTGCTTAAATGAGGAAGTGGAATGTTTTAACTGAATATAAATGCTTAGAGGATGCTTATGCAAATAGTAGAGTATAAACGCCTGCATAAACATGTTTGCATTGTAATATAGTACTATTATACTTAGGTGATCAGTGACGTGCTAGTGTTCTATTTTTTTCAGCACTGGTGTCTTGCACTGTACATTCTCTCTGCGCGCGTTGCTTCATGCCTTCATGGTTGGCTGCCCCTAGCTGATTCCTTCCCTGCTTTTTCTATCAATTCCCCCAAAATTTTCTCCACTCTATTTTGGTTCTGCTTGTGTTCATTTTTCCTTTCTGAAATCACTTATGTTCTTTCAGAGTCCCTCTCTGATGAACTCCGAAGCCCCCACTCGATCCCCACGCCTTCATCTCCTCCACACCGCGAGCTGCCGCCCTCGGTCCGGCGGCGGCTGGCGGAGCAGCTCGCCGCCGGCCACGTCGTCACTTAGCTCCGTCTCACTTGGCCACTGATACTGCTCCCTGTTGCCTCGATCCCATACTCCTGGTGCCACCGCCCAGCTGCCAATCAGATTGACTACTTCTCTCAAAGGAGTTGCCAATAAGATTGATTCAATCTTATGCTCTGCTCCATCACCGATGACCGATTTACCATGTCCTCTAACTAGCACGTTGAACTGCTATCTACTACGTACTGTATGTCATACGAACTATTTATGCAGTATGCTTGAAATCAAGGGCGAGATCTGTGGAGTTCACCTTTGCCTTGATGATGATTTCCGTCGCAGTTCGTGTACTGGCTGTGCCTGGCCTCTCGTGTTAAATGTTCTTGGTTATGGGCAGGCCCTCCTTGCTGCCTCCTCTCTTCTTGCTAGTTAGTATGAACTCATTAATCACTCTTTTTGCTTTACTTTCGGTGGAAATTCTCAGTGCACTGATATTTGGTGGGTTGTTGGCATTGGTGGCATCAACTACAGTACTCCTCCTCCACAGACAGGGTCAACACTATCTGTTTTTTTTTTCTGGTGTCATTACCTCCTCCCGAGCTTCCTTTGACGGCTGGGCTGGCATGTTCTGCCTTTTTCAAGAGTGAAGACAGGGAGCACTCGCTAGAGTTTAATCCGAATTAGAATTCATTTCTACATCGAACTCATACATATCATAACTAAATCCTCGAAGAGATGCTTCTTCCTAGGTCGCAGAATACTCGCCTCGGGAGGGGCATCTTCCTTACAAATTCACTGTCCAGGTTGCTCCGACAACACATGCATACGAGTCAGGATGGTGAGAAAGTCATATAGCTAATCCATGAATGCCATGAGCTAGATATGTGAGATTCTCGGAGGATATTTGGTTAGGTAACTCCGCCTTAAAAGACCAATATTCTGGTTTATACAGTATAATAAGAAGGAAATTCATTACCATTGCAGAAAGCAGTCGTGCCGAGCGCTTCCCAAAAACCTTATTCGCCCTACCCGGTGCAGGAGCTCAAGGGCGATCAGTTCCGGAGACCTGCTCTCCCGAACGACGGTGCACGGGATGGGGAAGAACCGAAGCGGCGGCGCAGTAGAGGGAGGTGGCAAACCCTAGGTCTATCTGATTTGATCTGATCTCTCTGGACGGCGCGGCGGCAGGTTTATATAGCAAAACACGTAAGGCAAACGGATCGCGAAACGGGCCGCGACCAAGTCCAACACGATTTGCATATTCCATATCTGACCCGCAAAATCCGGCGAGCAAAAGAAATAAAACTGCAAAAAGAGGCTGCGTCTGCGCAAGCACGAGGGTCCGGTTTCGGCGGACCATTCACGCAGGTGCCGTGCGCACGCGCCGCCCCGCCCCCGCCCCCGAGCGCGCGCATGTGATTCTCTATTTCTCTCTCCCATCACATTCTCTAGTGGGAGGGAGCAAGCTCCACTATTTAAGCATGTCCTCCACTCCTTCCACTAGTAATATGGTAATAAAGAAATTTCATATGCCTCATGCATACATGGGCCTTTAAGATTTTTTAAGAATTATTTAGAAATTAAATGGGCCAGGCCCAATAATTCTAACAATATGTACTCTCCTAACAGCAATACACAAATAATCTATTCCGCAAAACCCTAATCTCCAACAAACACTATCTGTTTTTTTTTCTAGTGCCATCTTCTCCTTTTACTTCCTTCCGAGCTTCCTTTGACGGCTGGCATGTTCTGCCTTTTTCAAGAGTAAAGACAGGGAGCACTCACCGGAGTTTAATCTGAATTAGAATTCATTTCTACATCGAACTCGTACATATCATAACTAAATCCTCGAAGGGATGCTTCTTTCTAGGTCGGAGAATACTCGCCTCGGGAGGGGCATCTTCCTTACAAATTCACTGTCCAGGTTGCTCCGACAACACTTGCATACGAGGCAGGATGGTGAGAAAGTCATATCGCTAAATCCAGAGTGCCATGAGACAGATCTGTGAGAAAGCTAGTGTGTGCTACAAGAAAAAGATAGATTGCATAGCATCACATGACATTGCATTAACGAGCATGTGCTGAATGAGATAAATTGATGATGATGATTTCTTGCGCTTATGTTCTATGCCATTATTATTACGTACTTACCGAGTCTTCGACTCATGCTTCTTTCTTTATATTTTTTAGATAATCTCTCAAGCAACATGCATGGGTAAGAAGTAGACCACACTTTTGTTCACATCACTAAAGTTTTATACACATAAATGATTTAATGGACCAGTGAACTACTTGCAGAATAAAATTGACCTATGGATCTAGATGTTTATGCGAAGTGCCTATGTTGCTTCTATGGTACCAATTAATGGGGATAAACCATATGTTGTTTCACCTCGCCAATTAAGATCGTGGTAAGATCTATCTTAATTGGACCCGTGGTTCCAAGTTCCACTTTTATGCTCATGGTTCATATATATTGCAAGAGGTGGCATTAGTTTTATATATTACTATGGTATATATTGGGTTATTTTGTTGTATGCTTTGTGTAGATGCTTGGTATTCAGGTGAAGTGCTACCGAAATTTAGAGTGAATGTGAGATTTGGTAGCATCAATGGTCTTTAGCCGTGGTGTTACATTTGGTAACCAAATCAGATAATCGTGCGACCCTAAAAACTTTCTGGGTTTCAGACCTGAAGCTCTGATGTAACTTGTTAGAGTTTACAACGATCCGGCTCCATTCCTTTGAGACCAACACATAGTTTTGGACCCAAAGTTTTATGGGGCTTACTACATCCACAGGCATAATCAAAGAAACAACCAAGGTCTAGGACTTACTCAATCCACGTGTTGTAATAGGGCTATCATCTCGATTTAAGTGTATTTTATATGGTTTTGGCATCGATAAAATTTAATATGCGCTAAAAATAAGGTCTCTTGATCTCTCAAATCAGAAACATACTTGAATGAAAAATCGTTTCTCAACAAGTTATATGCATCCGTCTCTATCTCAGCGACAACAGAAGCTAGCTTATCAATAATTTGATCCACTAATTAACTGTATCCAGACCAAACTTGAACTGGCTCGAGAATTATATTCACATGAAAACCGTTGACGACAAAAATAATAGGACCAAGCAGGTCAAGCCGGTTTCATTCACAGATCGATATGAGCTGCTAGCTGCCACCATCTAACCAATAATTAACACCCGCAAAACCATGAAGCTCGGGCCACCACCATGACCATGCGATGACTTTTGTGACCAAGCTGGTAATTGATTATCATATTCCGGTCTCCTTGGTGAGTCTTTGCCTTGCTTCCTGAGTTCCTGCAGCTCGGAGGAAGCTACGGGTCTTCACTCTTCGCGAGCTGCAAATCTCATTATAAAGAACCTCCTCAAGGCTCAAGCCCGTCTCCTCCTCCTCCATCGCGGTCGTCGTCTCGCGCTCCGGCCGGTGGATCACGAGCAAGCTAGCCGGCCGGCGATCCGACATGAGCGAAGCCCCCGCCCCTCCTCAAGGTACGTCACATGCTTGCAATTAGCCATCTTTAGTATACGGTTATTTCTGAAATTAAACTTATATAAGCATGTTCTACAAGATAAGCTTGGTGTGTGTATGTATGAGGGTATACACACACATACATATACGTGTGTGTTGGAAATCTTTAAAACTTGCGTTCGAAACATAAAATATTTATGCAAAAGAGGAGGGATCAGGATAGTGCCGCAGGGTCGGTCACCTTACCTAATTGGCTAGTCAAACATGAGGTAGGTTCATAGATATTTAGGCTTTGATCACTGAGCAACAGAGACTTTACAAATAAAAGCAGGAGATTGATGTTTCATTGCTGTCATTTTATATGTATATGCTTACAGTTATTTACGTTTCTAATGTGCTTATGATGTTACTTGTTAGCATCTGGTGGATCTTTAGCTAGTGTGTATCATCTTACTGGAACACAGAGTATGTATGTATGTACGTACGAAGGATTTTCTTGTCCCTTCTCCACCGGTTCCATCTATTTACGTTGCAAACATTTTTTTTTTTGGGGGAAATAGCTTACTACTCCGGTCCTCCGTCGTACGATGAGAAGCAGCGGGAAGCAGGGAACGCTGACCAACAGAGTGCTGTGAAAGCCCAAGTTCCTGGTACTACTACGATCATACAGACTAGCTATTTCATTTCATTCTTGTTTAACCATTCGATGCTCAGCCTGGTCTTGTGTTACTTATATGGGAGTTCAATCATCACATGTATCTAGGACGCTAGATCGAAGAGTTTCTTTCATCTTTCCTTATTTATCCGCATCATTGTGGTCACCATGTTCTTATTCTTAAGGGATCGTCTACCGCACAGTCGCCTGAAAATAAAGTAAATGTCGGTCAATTTTAATAAAATTACACTATCGCTATGCTAAAGTTGCAAACTGTTAACAATTGCAATTTTAGTATTACTAGTGTGCAATTTTAAATCGATCGAAACAAATATAGTTAGTAAAACATAGAAAATTAATGAATAAGTACCACTTTAAAATAACTGATAGTTAAGAATTTTTTGTACGTGTGAGATTTAGCAAATCTGTTATTTTAACATTCTTTTGAACTTTCATCGGGCCATCCGACCGGGAGTAAAGCTGCTGCTGCCGTTCCATCCAACGAAAAACCGGGCTTCTTAGCGAAATTGTACAGTCCCTGACACCCTATATATACAGTCGATTAATTAATTTGTCTAATTAGTAATAGTTAGAATTTCAGATCTCTAGGTTACACGTTTAATTTATTTGTCCCTGACACCCTATATACAGCTGCGGATGCTTCTCCGGGAGTGCAACTGCGACCTAGATCGCACGATTCTGAATGGAAGATGGTCAAGTCTTGATTTCTATCGGCAAAACGCAAGTTCGTTTCTTTAAAAGAATTCCTTTTCCCAGCAATTACAATATCGATCTGTACAAGCGCGCACACCGGAGCTGATTAATAAAATTGTCCGATTACTCCGATATGTGCTTACCGATGTAAATCTTGTTAATGTGCGTCATTCTCAATGGACAATGATGCATCATTTGTTAGTGTGCTTACTGAATTTTATCGTGTAAAAACAAAATTATTTTTTCAAAAAGTGTTGTTCAGGAAAAGATGATATCCATGTTACCTCGGTGTGTGTTCACTGTTCAGGAAGCTTCCCTAGTCTTTTTTTTTTTGGAGAAAGCATTCCTTAGTCCTATTAAATATCCGAACCTCCCACCCCTAAAATATTTCAGAAAAATTGGGTTAATAATATACATATAATTCAAAATTTAAAAAGTATGTCGTAACTCTGGGAAATGTAGATTATGTACGCGCCTTTCGCTGGGAAGATGGCTTCCGCCATTTGGCACGGCGGAAGCCCATCCTAAGCTGCCACGTGTCCAGACCACTCCTCCCGGCGCGCAGCCGCACCGATCGTCTGCTACGACGCTGAAAACGAGTTTAAACGCTCTAGAAACAAGATTAAACTTTAAATCATTTTCCCGCTCAATTAGTTGCTTGGTCTCTACTTTTAAGTTGCACACTAATTGCTTTAGACAATTATGTAACATTTTATGTAAATCTTAATATATAAGAGGTACCCCAACCTTATGTTTAGGAGTATTATATTTATTTAAGTATTTACGCGAAAATGTATTTATGGGATTGATAAAGTTTTTCTAAAATTAAACGTGATTGATAAAATTAAATGTGATTGATAAATTTTTTCTAAAATTAGAACAAGTTGCGCTCCACTGTGTTGTTCAGTACGTGGTATTGTTTGATTGATTTGTTCACTCCGTTGATTTAAGTAGGAAAAATAAATCAAGTAAACAATCCTAAAATTAGAAATGGTGATTAGTTAAACGGTCTATGGTTTTAGAGAACCAGAGATTAAATAATAAAATATTAGAATTACATGATAAAAGCAATGTCATGTATGATGCATAAAACAATCTAACATAGTAGTGCATTATAACTAAACCTACATGTCTTGGGAGATTTAAAAACATAGTGGTGCTACACGATAATCATACTACTGGGTGCGGCGGGGGTATTTCCCCTTCGCAAACACGCTAGGTCCTGCTTCCCTAGCTCCCTCTCGCGCTTTCTGGCACAGTCTGTCTCACGCTCATTGAACTGCCATTGTCGCTCAGTCTCGTGCAGTGCCTGAAACTCTTCTTTCGAACGCTTGTTTCTTTCTTCCATGAGGACGTCTTGCCACCATTTCTCGGCCCTGGCCCTGCGCCCCACCGCCTCACAATGCATCTGCCGCTTCTGTTCGGGAGTCTGCTCCTCATCTAAATATTGCACAAACTCGCACAATGGAGATTAATAAGATTGATGTTAGCATTTGCGTGTATATGTTCGTTAGGGAAGAAATAATTAAGAAATGACTTACATGGTACTTTGCCTTCCTCTCTATCTTGTATGTTCGGTCATACGCATAGTTTGAGCACATCCAATACCTTCTCCCGTAAATATAGGACATGTCTTGGAACTTACTTAGAATGCAAAGACTTCCGAATAGACACATGGGCGACTGAACACCTTTTGGGACAGATTCGAAGAGAGACTCCCTTAGTGGCGATGGGAACTCCATGTCACTCCCTTGATGCTGAGAGGTTGTTTGTTTGTGTTGGTTGTGTTGTTCGGAGTGAGACTGGGTGAGTTTAAATAGGTGATAAATATTTGATTTAAAATTTTTTATATGCACGAAGTTATTCACGGCTCTATAATTTATAATCATTATTCCTTCCCTATCTTGAAAACTCTCGTCAATAAGAAACATGATGATCGCATACCAATTTTGTCTTCCCTTCCTAATTCTCCCTCCTATAAAGTCCCCGGCGATCCATCTCTCCTCTCTTTGACATCCTTCAATTCTTTGCGGGAGAGCCTTCTCAACCCCACCGTCTATCCATTATTTATCGTTGATCTCGTGTGACTGTTTTGCTGTCGTTGTATTTTACATCGGGGTGTGCCCCCGCTCCGCCGCCAGGTAGGACCAGAATCCAATTAGGAAGTGTACCATACATGGAAATACCGAGCCCAAACATATCAAGGTTTGGTTTCAGACAAAGTGAAGTTCAAACCGTGTGATTAAGATACGTAGCGCCTGACGCACAGGCCGGCGATTAGGCCCCAGTTGCCAGGCGACCAAGACACGTGGCGTCCGAGACACAGGCGGGCGGCCAGCCCCTGGTGCCGCGCGAGCAGGAGGCGTGGCGTCCGACGAGCATGTGCTGGGTGAGCATGCGGGGGCAGCAGGGGGTACATGGGCTCCACTGTCAGGGACACAGAACAAAGGTGCAAGAAAGCTTCCTTGCTAAGGATTTCTTCGGGATACACCGAATTCGAAGCATTCAATGTGACGGAACCACTCTGACGGAGTGGGCGAGGCTCTGACAGTATGATTGCCCCTGTCCCACTAGTGAGGTCAGCTACGCTGTAGCCGTCTCTGTAGTCGTCCCGTTCGCGTCTTGTCGAGGATTAAATCACGGCCCATTGCCATGGCCCACTCCCTGACGGCCCAAACGGACAGCCTACCAGGGCCCAGCTCCCTGGAAGGTTCTATCTGGCCCATATGTATCCTGCCGAACAGCCTCTGGGTTGGCACGGTGCGTAATGGCCTAGGATTCCTGTTTGAGTCCGGCTCGAACAGAGTTCTGCGCGGCTACGTGAAGACCCGGACGTAGTTTCCCGGATTGGACTAGGAGTCGTGATCCCCAAGACTAGGAGTATGCCTTATCTGCCTCGGGATGTATTTGGCATGTACTGAGTTTGTTACGAACTCGTAGTTAGCCCGGCCCGATATTCCTCGGTAGATCGGTTTGCTCCGCACTATATAAACAGGGCCCCTAAGGCGTTTAGGAGGACCTGGCTAGAGTTTTCATCCCTGACTTAGAGCTTTAGCACTTCGCATACACCGTAATCTCGCCGAGACTTGTTCGTCTCGTCGAGCCACCTCTTGTATTCATCTCTGATATATAAGAAAGGCTGGACGTAGGGCTATTATCTCTCCCGAGAGGCCTGAACCAGGATAAAAACCCCTGTCTCCTGTTCGTTGCTGTTCGTGTTGTTTGGCGTGTCTCCTATCTCACTCTTAAAGAACCTTGGTTGACTTGAGATCGATATCTCAACCGTCGACACGTCTATTACGGTGTGACAGGAGAGCGCTCGAGGCAGGCAAGCCGCTTTGTCCTATCCAAGCTGTCCCGTTGTCAGGAGCAGGGGCAGGAGTGATGGCGACAAGGACTAGTATCGGAGGAATGATGGCTAGAGTAGTAGGATCATTTAATGCGCACTGTACAGCACGTTGCAACCCACGCCAGCACGGGTATATAAGGGCTGGGGGTGCATCTGTAAAGGGCTCCCGCATCGATCTTGAGATCGGACCTTCCCAAGACTAGCCAGTGGATACGTTGCAAGAAGTTTGAGCAGGATTATGGCTCTTACCCGATCAAGGGGCCTGAACCTGGGTAAATCTTAGCGTCTGTTCTTGTGTTCTTGGCCGACGAGAGAGGAGAGGAGTGAGCCGACTGCGCACACCCCAACTGCCGAACAACCGGATTAGGTCCCGGAGAACCTGTCACCTAAAGCACGCCGACAGCTGCTTTGCCGTAGGAGAACGTCGTCATATTGCCGGGAATCAGTTGCAAGAGACCTTGTCGACATCCTCCCCGTCAACGTTGTTCGTTGCCAGTTCATCGACGTTGTGTGATATATTCCTATCCCCGCAGATCCCTGTTGTCCCTAGTATAACGTATTTGACTGTGTGTTCGTCGTCCCCGGGACCTCGTTGGAGGTCACCACCATCGCCATTCTCACCCACCCCTCGATTGCCATGTCGTCGTGCCACCTTGGCTGCCCTAGGGCCAAGTCAAGGGCGTCCTTGCCTCCTTCTCCACCCCCTCACATCGTCTCCCTTCCCTGCCTTGGCCTCATCGCTGGCGTGTGTGTCAATGTGTCGCTATGGCCACCACTAAGCCCTCCTTGTCATGCTGCCACCTAAGACCGCTCCACGCCGAGCCGACTCTGTCACCACCTTCCCCTTCCCCCTCTTTCTACCCGACCCCGCTGTCCCCTGCATCATTGTCGGCACCGCCTCCCACCGCATGCTGCCTCGAACAACCGCCTCCATGCTCTTGTGCCGTCGTGAGCCGTCTCCAGCCGTCCATCCCGGGAACCCCAACTTCTCCCTCTTCCTTTTCCCCTTCTCTCCCTAGCCGGACCTTGCCAGAACGTCCCTGCCGTCGCATCTCGTGCTGCCGCCACCGCTTCGATGCTTTCCCTTACCGACTGGTTGGTCCCGCTTGTCGGGCCACCACCCCGTCGACTGGGCCACGCCACACTGCTCCGCGCTGTGCCGCCGTTGCCATCGCCCCCTGTTGGCCTACTCACGCCACGCCAAGTCATGCGCTCGCCCTCCCCTCCTAGTGAAGGTTGTCTGTTCCCATGCCTGCAAAAAGATGGATGCTGCCATGCGATGGTTGTTTGCTAGTAAATGAAAATGTAAATATTAATATTTTAAAAGAACCCTACTATATATGCTTGAATGAAACCCTTTTTTATTCTTTATTTTAGTTTAGTTTTGCTTCAGCTTTTTTTTTGCGGGCCATATAATGTAACATTCTGAAATAAATTTTAGAATTTGATACGATTTTTATTGAAGATTTTATAATCATTCTTAATAATTTATTCAACCTTTTCATATTTTTTAATTATTAATTTTTTCGACCATAGCGAAAACTATACTAAAACAAAGGCCAAGGAGTGCAGAGTGTATCAAGCTTTACAAATTACAAATCTTGGAACATGAGGGGAAAAGGGGACGGCGGTAGCACTGCTAGCTGCTCGCCGCTGGTGCTTGTTGAGGCTTGCTGAGCCTTGCTGCTGGCCGACCTGGCCTCCTGGTCCTGGGTGGCTGCTGGCTGGTTTGTCGTCCGGCTAGTATTATATTGTCGGGCTGAATTATTGCCAGCCTGGGGAGGGGAAGCATCTCCATCCTCTCCTTCTAAGCAACACCCCGTGGAGGCGACCTGCTCCTATTTCCTCGTCACAGTCCCACAGAGCGCGTCAGGTCATCGCCGTCGAAACCCACCATGAGCGACGGCCAGGGCGATGTTCCCGGTACGCATCACCTCTCTCTCTCTCTCTCTCTCTCTCTCTCTCTCTCTCGCTCGCTCTCGCTCTCTCGCCATGGTGACAGGCCGGCCACCTCCTCCGATCCTGCACGCCATGGATGAATTGGTTTTCTTGCTTATCCCAGATGAATCTGTTCATGGTCTCTACAGGCTACTTCGTCGGCCCTCCGGCGAACTACGCGGAGCCCAAGAAGGCAGAACCGCAGGGCGGCGCAGCTGAACAGAACCCCGCGAACACCCAGCCTCCTGGTGGTAAGAACACACATGCTCAACCTTGTCCGATCATTGAAAGCAAGATTGCAATATCAAATTTCATGAATCATGGTACGAATTTGTTCAAAATTTGCTTAAAAAGACTTGCTTTTTTTTTTGTTTGGTTTCTTGGGGGTAAGGTTACTTCGTCGGCCCTCCGACCGGCCATCAACAGCAGGAGGCCGCCCCTGTTCATAACAGCAACAGACCGAGCTTCTTGGCCAAATGGTACACCCCATCCTTTGATCGATCGATCAAATTGATTCAGAGCCATGACGTTTCAGCTTGGAATTTTCTGTAGATTTAATGCACTAATGAATGATCGTTGCCTTCTTCTCCGTCTCCGATCTGCAGCTGCCCGTGCCTCGCCGGTGGTGGAACCGCCGAATAGAGCTACAAGAAGGCGGCCAGATTTCAATGAAAATCGGATGGACGAGCGTCAGTTCTACGGCTGAATTTGAAGTTCTGTTGATCATCGGAATGTGATGTTGTTTCTTTCTTTCTTTCCCCAACATTTGGTGCCTCCGTGTTCATTCGGTGCAAACGCAAATTCGGCGAAGTTGTCATCTGCCACTGTGAAATGAAGTTGACTTGTTGCATTATTAATACTGATGCTAATTGCGGGCTTATCCCAATCTGAGTATGCTCTCGCGTAAAGTTTACTCAAATTCATCGGGGCAGATTTTTCGGGAGATTTTAGAATTTGTCAGTTGTCACCCCCAAAATTTTTCAATAAGGTTTGCGTCACTCACTTGCA
The DNA here is from genome assembly GCA_005191435.1 of Raddia distichophylla. Lineage (NCBI taxonomy): Eukaryota > Viridiplantae > Streptophyta > Magnoliopsida > Poales > Poaceae > Raddia > Raddia distichophylla. Next base: position 1,078,562 of record SPJY01018096.1, read on the forward strand.
AGTCACATCTGCCCCAGGTCCCGCATGTTATTAGCACCGGAAATAGCGAAGTAGGATGTAGATTATAGTGACAAATTCTAAACTATTCCAAGTTTTTTATGGTGCATTTGGCATGTGGCGACTACGTGATTATTCTTCTGCAGGCTGTCATTTTTAGAGTAAAAGGCTGACAGCTAACATGCTTCGTGTATGCTGGTTTTCCTTTCCTAATCATGCGGAATAATTAATAGAGCACTTTGTGAGAGGATTAAGGGTGTGTTTGGTTACCCGAATGAATGAGATGGTAATTGCATGCGATGGTACAAAACTTGTGTCCATCTATGTGTTTGGTTGAATAAACTGTACCAAATCATACTGAATGGTGCGACACAGAAAAATGGAATATCCTTGATATGTTGTATAATTTCGTTCGCTTGATTTGGTCGAATGACACCATACAACTTTCTCTCGCAAGCTCTTACTTTTTCTTAATTCATATTTTTTATTTATAGTATACCATATTTCAATTTTGAATTCGGTTTAGATTTGAAATTCATTTTAAATTTTAAATCTGTTTAAAATTTTTAGATTTTGAATTTGGAAATACGTTTGAATTTTTCAAAATTTGATTTCAATTTCAATACACCTTCAATATTGAATTTAAAATCCAATTGGAGTTTTCAGACTAAAATTTGTTTGTTTAATTTGAGTTGAATTTAAATTTCAGATCATTTTTTATAACTTGCTTGAATCCTGAATTGAAAATACGACTTCAGTTTTGAATATAAAATTTAAATTGAATTTAGATTTGGTTTACATTTTTAATTCAAAATTTAATTTTAATTTTAATTTGATTAAAAAATCAAATGTTAAATGTAGTTTGAATTTAAATTCCAATTTGAATGTTAAATTTAAAATTTGGTTTGAATGTTGAAGTTAAAATTAAATTTAGTTTAAATCATCCAAAATAAAATTAAGTGTAAGGTTAAATTTTCTCATGATATAAAGTGTTATTTGATGACATTCGAATACTTGAACCATTATACGTCATCCCATACGAGATCCAAACAAAATTTTGTATGATCCTGTCCAACCAAACAAACATCTTACTTGAATCATATCATACGGAACCATCTCATTCAACTTGTACCATCTCATACAGGTTTAACCTGATAAAAACAACCAAACACACCCTAAGATGTCTAATTTTCTGTTTGGATGGACCACTAACAGGTACTCAAATATCTTTGCAATATACTATGGCCTATGGGACAAACTTGGTAGTCAGTCTTGCTTTTTCTAATGCTTTTGATTGACAGCTCAATCACATGGACATGTACTAATTTTTATGTCAAAACTTCTTCATTCAATGTCAAACAGATGCTCTCTTTGTTCCTGATTTGGTTTGATTTTATTCCATTAAATCAAAGTTTGTTATTTTTTACATACCATCTAGCATAACATTCTCTAGTATTTTTTTGGGCTCTGTAGGAATTTTCTTAAAGATTTCAATAATATTTTTAAAATATTTTTTTAGATGTTCTTTAGTTCTTAAAGGCTTTTAACTTTTAGCTCAACTAAATCGAGCCCAACCAAACCACGAATTAGTGTCTTAATAGTGGATAAGTGGAGGTAAATTAACTAGGCTTTCTTGTTTGTATTTCCTTGCATGCAAAACGAAATAACTATATAAGTATTTTGTTACAATTAGCGATGAGCCTAATTGGTTAGAACTTTTTAGAACACATCATAGTGACCGATATTTATTTTCTTCGAAATCAACTTAACCCCTATCGAATTTTCTGCAAAAAATCTTCTTTGTGAACTAAACAGAATAACTTTAATTATTAAGCTAACATATGCTTACAGTCACAGATAAGAAGCGAGAGAATTCTAGCCACAAGATCTTGGAAATAAAAAATTAAATGCTTATCTTACATTGTTGCGTTTGAAACGAAATGAAGAAAGTGTGTCGACAAACGAGAATTAGCAAATGGCGATGATTATGTTGTGACATCTGCTATGAATTGCATGGCAAACGACACGTCATAGGTGTCTTGTTGGAATCTTCGGTATGAACGCACCAAAATTTGACAGTCAGCACAAACACACGTAAGGTTAGGGTTTTGGAATCCCATTAAAACCAAGTTTAGGATTCAGAATGTTCCATCTAATTTTACTGACACCTGGCAAGGTAAAGAAACTAATTAGCTTTAACCAGCTAATTAGATTGATACAAAGGATCTGCAACACTAGAAAAGTCCAAACAAGAGCGAAAGAAACTATCGACTTAGATTAGATCTAAACCAATATGGTCAAGAGGTACAACAGAGCAAATGGTAAACATACTAAGGCTAGTAGCAAGATAAAAGTAAGTAGAACAAAGGTAAACATATTATCAACCAGCATTTGGATTGTCTAGCTCATTGAACAAAGGATAAACAAGACCTTTATTTTTTGCTTTCTATTTATCTAGATCAATCTGCCGTTTAGTCAATGTTGCACTAGGGTTGAGGCCATCTTGGAGTTTCAACTATATTACACATGATTAGCTAAAAGGGATGAATATTACAGAGATGAAAAAACCTTGGTTGGAACTCAGCTTTGTGTTGGGCCATTTGGCTATGTTGAAATGATGTTGTTTTTTTACAAAGGTCAAAATACAACTTTTCTGTCGGTTATTTTCAGGGGAGCATATTGGTTACGCCTTTGGGCATTGTTGCAAAAGGAGCAGGACAAATAAGATATCATCAAGGCATGCAAATATTTGGAGATCTATGCTGTGGAGATTTTCAATAATCATGGATGGAGATCTTACAACAGGATTTTGTTTTGTTAATGCCGCTTTCTTAGTATGAACAAATTATTGTAGTAAGTACTTTTGGCCGTATACGTCGCGAGATGTAGAGGCTGGGCTTAAATCCATTATCTAAAAAAATAAAGGATAAACAGACTATCAACCAATCTATAATCTATAAAGATAAACAGTTAGAACTACAATTGAATCTAAAGTTTTGTACAAAATGGTGATGTGCAACAATATCGATAAACATAATTTTTTACTAAACCAAGTGAGGAGATTGGATTTAACCAAGACATCACTCACCTGGGGTTGCATTATGAAGTCGATTGAGAAAGCTGTGTGCAACAATTCAATCAAGAACAAAATATGGCAAAACTACTCTAAACCAAAATATAATGCAATAAAAACAGATGAAAAGTAAAGACTTACTATATATAGATAGTTTAACCGACCTAATATATAACTATGACTCGATATGATAGAAGCTTATGTAAATACTCAAGATATACTACTAGATATTGCCTTCTACTAGAACTTTCTTAAATTGGCTCTTTTTTCTAATCAAACTCGTAGTTGCCGATTATGACTCCTTCACCCAGGATCTATAATACTTACTTTCGTAATCTTTCCAATTATGCCCTAGCCGATCGTGGATCCAAATTCTTGTAGAATATTGGCTTGTTAACTAAGTAACTTGGTGGCTTCTAAAATCATCGGCTGTATCCAAAATTGGGTGTGAACACTATCACATAAGATTTTTTATGATGTGTCAACACTATCCCTAAAGTGGTTTTATCTATGGTTTTGACATTTTACATTTGAACAAGTTCATTTTAACCCCCTCAAATTATTGAAAGAATACTTTAACTTACAAGAAAGTGTAGCCATTTAAAAATTTTACTATCAGTAAATCTATATTGGGATTTTACATGAATATATAACAATTTATAATATATTTCATTTCATTAAAATTAAAATTAAAAGTTACTATGAAAATATAATTTTAGTTAAAAGCAATAGTTTAAAATATGTCCACTAAAAAGTGCTATCAAAATAGCGCCCTAAACTTCAAAATTAGAACATCTGTTTACAATATATATTTTTGAAAGAAATATGATATTTCATAATATTATTTTGTTTCCTAGGAAGTTTGTTGGATTTTTCAGTTATTTGATGGGGGTAAAATAGAGTTATTCAAAGTAGAAATTTCAAAACCACCATATATAGGGGTTTATTTGCTCTGCTTTTCATAGTGAGAATGTTAAATAAACTGTTTTATAATTTAGAGGGTAAAGTGGACTTTTTGTGCTAGTTAAAGAGTGTAAAGTGAACTTATTCCTAAAGAAAAAGAATGGCCCGAAAGGCCTTAAAGTATTTTACATTAATTGTATCGATTTTGCTATTTGACAGACGCCTGCATGGAGCCAAATCGTGCAGGCGCTTGTTGTTCCAGTATGTTTGAACTGATTTTCCAATTTTTGGTTAACTGAAAAAAATGTATAGTGAAAATTCCACTAAATTTCTACTGTTTTTTCACATTTTTATTTATTGAAAAAAATGTTTTGCGATAGTGGAATTTTTTGCGCGAGGTCTGATCTATTATAGATTTATTTTGTTTTATATTTTTCACGTCGAGAGATTTTTTGCTCGTATAATTTTCAAAATCGTGCGGGCGCAAAAAATTCCACTAAATTCTACTATTTTTCCACGTTTCATTTATTGAAAAAATGTTTTGCGATAGTGAAATTTTTTTTACCCGAGGTGTGCATGCACAAATGCTAAAATTGCAGGCGCCTGTCAAATAGTGCCTACATACACGTTTGAAAGGGCGCCACCACTCGAAGATTTGAAGGAATGTTCGATGACATGCCCCAGTCATATAAGATCTTAATTCCATGTTTTGTTAAGTCTTACGAAATCTACTCTCTATTTTCCCTCCATCCCCAACGTTTGATAACTCCGTGTTGAATCGTTGCCACCGGCAAATACAATTTGACCAAAATTTCCATCCATCTCTGTGATTAATTCGTCGTTTGATTTGTTCAATCGTATAGATTGCTGTCGACTACAGATTTATCCCACTTTAGTGCTCTCCCGTACAAATTAATATCCAAGAGGATACCTTTTTGCTGATGTATTTGACCACCACATGATTTTTAATTTCTTTTTTACATTTTTAGTGATGAATGACACATTAACAGGTAGATTGTTATGCGCTTTATGCTGGATCTTTCCTAATCATGCACACTAATTACCATGCCACTAGTGGTAGTTTAAGATGCCTAATTTTGTGTTCAGATGGAGTACTGTGTTGGGCGAGACGACTTGGTAGTTGGTACCAACTACCCAAGTCTTCCTTTCTTTTTTTGAGCACGATGTCTTGTTTTCTTTGATGCCCTGATCATTCACACCTCAATCAGTACCTGGACATGCACTATCTTTTATATCCAAACGTAAATATAAACATACTTCTTCTAGTGTTAGACAAAGACTTAGAAGCCATTTGGTTGCCTGCATCCAGACTGGATATGCTGAGTTGGTGTATGGAGTAAGTGTTTGGATGTCTGTCGAGGCTCAAGAACTAGGCCCAACGTGTGCAAAATCACTGTGCTGACCTGTCTCCATAGGAATGGTCACTGCGATCATTTCAACTGAGCTTGACTAGCAGATGGACAACACCTGATCCGCATGGAGGTAGCACTAATGACACCAAATCCTTGTAGAGGTGGGGTTGAGGGTGGGCATTGCCGTGTGGAGAGAAGGATGTTAGCGCTGTTGCGCGGGGACAAGGCCGGTGGCGTCGGATCTGCGCGGCGACAAGGCCGACAGCAACATATACGCACGAGGATGAGGGCGGCGGTGCTAGATCCTCGCGGGGAGGAGGCCGACAACGATGGATTCGCGTGGAGACGAGGCCGGCAGTGCAGGATCCGTGGGGGGATGTGAGCGGCGGCAACGAATCTACGTGGGGACGTGGCCAGTGGCGCTAGATCCGACCGGCGATGAGGCCGATAGCGCTGGATCCACACGGGGGACGTGGGTGGCGGCGCCGGATCCGCGCGGAGACATGGGCAACGACACTGGATCCGATCAACGATGGTAGATACAGGGACATGGCCGACAGTGGTAGAGGCGAGGACATCGTCAGCGGTGGTAGAGGTGGGGACGTGTCCGGCGATGATAAAGATGGTCGGAGGCAAGGTTAGTGGTGGTGAATTGGGCAGCCGGAGGAGGTGAAGCGGTGGTTGACTGCTTGTTCAAGGTAGGCAACCATGTACCGTCCTATTTTTCTAATTTGTTTTTAAGCCCAAAAGAAGAGGGCTAACAAATGTTTTAAAAAACTGAGGACAAATTTTACTAGTCGTAAGCAGTTAGTGGGACTTGAATTTCAAAGTGGTATATTCCTATAAAAGAAATGAGACATTGTCTACCAAAAGGGTGTCCTCCATAATAAGAAAAATCCCTTATTAGCCGATTCAAGTTAGATCAATATCTTAGTTGCCATCACATTTCTGAAGTTCTTTACCTACCGCTGAAACTTTCACTTGATCCCTTATTTTCCATTTCCGTCAGTTGACCGTCTTATGGGTGCTGTTAAGGCATGTGGACCATCAAATTTGGGTGCAAATAAAAACGATCATAACCTTGCTCGTGTTGTCCTATTTGTCTATATACCAACTCTTCTCTTAAATTTTTTATTAGCATTTTGATTTAGCCACAATTACACAAGAGCAAAAACATCATTTTCATACAGTAGCGGATCCAGGACATAAATCATGTCTGGACAATGCTAAAATTATCTTTGGTTTTTATAGAATAATAATACCATAATTAAGATAAAATATGTTAACTCCAAGCTAACAATTCGTTGGTTTTACTAGTTACTAACATGACAACAAATTTAAAGTTAAATATATCAAAATAGTGCACGACAAAAGGGGAAAAATACTTATGAGAAAATTAAATTGTTGATGTGCCTTGCCATACCAATTAAATTGTTAAAAATGCAATGTGCAAAAGAAAAAGAGAGTATAAGAGAGATATAAGTGGGCTTGGGTTCTATATCCAACGAAGATATAAGTAGGGGTCCAAATGCAAACCTATGCCGCCGCCTTGGCAGACAAGGTGGAAGGATCCGCCCCTGTTTATATACCACTTTAACGGTCAACTAAAGGTGAACTAACAGAAATGACAAATAAGGGATCAAGTAAAAGTTTGAGCGACAAATAAAAAGCTTTGAAAAAATTAATGGGCAGATGAGAAATTGGTCAAAGTTCAAGTGAGCAGACAAGGAATTATCTTCCACAATATAATTAGCTAATAACAGGGGCGGTTGACTGCAATTTGGCCCCCTTCCCCAGTCCCCACTCGAAAGCAACGCAGAAAAGGCACCAGGTCCAAAGAGTCACTGTTCGATTTTGATGGAGGGTGGAATCAAGAAACCAATGCACCAAGCAGCCATCGCTTGTGCAACTGGTATTTCTTGGCCAGAAGAGAGAGGCCTCTCTAGCAAGCAGCCATCGCTCCCCCCTCCCTCACTGATTGCGTCCCTCCCTCCCCAGCTCGAGCACTGAGGTCCATCGCGGCGACCAGCTGCTCAGGTAAGTGAATCCATCTCTCTCTCTGCTATCTTTGGAGCTTGATAGCTTGCTTAAGCATCGTAGTAGCCAGTTCAGAGCCGACTTGGAGAGGGGAAGAAGAAGGCCTCTTGGTTTTAGCAATCTTTCTCCGGGTGATGAAACCGATGACCTGACCTCTTCCAGTACTGTTAGTCGTATCTAGTGTCTACGCTACAATACAGATCATCACTCGTCTGTGTGCGCCCCAAGCTTTGGCTAATCTCCTGCCCAAGCTCTGTGGTTCTCTTTTGTTCTGGTCTTTCGGCTACCAGTATCTGTGATCTTCCCCCAGCATCAGGCTACCATATTTGGGGGAAAACAAAGGGCCTAAAAATTAGAGGAATTTTACTGCATACTAAATTGATCTGGCTGTTTAGATTGGTTCAGTTTTTTTCTGTAATACTATATTTTCGTGAAGGATAGGATATTACCGTATTATATTGTCATTGTCTACCATAAGATAGCTATAAGCTTACTGCTCTATCTGTGGATCCATAATAGCATAGTCTGGTACATATGCCTACCAAATAGTTTGACCAAATGTGAACTTAAGGAAGAAAAGAAATACACATTTACGAATTAAGAGGCTATCGTTAAAATCTTAGGAGAACGTCTTTTATAAATGCTGTCATAAATTTTGCTAGCACTATCCTAAAGCCCTATAGTGCTGCATTTTCAGGATGGCTTGGTATTCTTTTACATGAATAAAGGATCAAACACACTGTCTGGTCAAAAATAGATATTGTCTTGGATAGTCATTTGTAGTTTGTAAATATTTAACGTTTGGTTTTTAAGGTAAATTTTTTAATCAAATGCCCAATTAGTTTTTCTGGAGACAAAGACGTCTATACAAAGTAATAAGGGCAAGCTATATGAAAAACTTAAGTGCTAATTCCTTCATCACGATTGATGCATTGAATATTACTAAAAATTTGTTTGTATAGGTTATGAACTGCTCTCTCTAAATTCTTACTGAATTACTATCATGTTCTGTGTTATTCTTCAGCGGTATACTAATGGCTGAGGCTATACTCATCGCTGTCACAAAAATTGGTAATTTTATACTAGATGAAGCTGCCAAGGCTGCTTTAGAAAAGCTGTCTGAAAAGGTTGATAATCTAAAGCAACTTCCAGTAAAGGTCGTAAACATTGAGAAAGAACTGACTATGATGAACAGTACAATACAAGATTTGGGTATGGCAAATCTCACAAACAATGCCATCAAGACTTGGATTTCATTTGTAAGAAAGCTGGCTTACCGTGTTGAGGATGTTATGGACAAGTATTCATACCACTCTGTTAAACTCCAGGAAGAAGGGTTTCTGAAAAGGCACATCAAAGGAGCACATTACGTTCATGTTTTCAGTGAAATTGCTAATGAGGTTGTTGCAATAGAGCAGGAGATCACCCATGTCCAAGAATTACATAACCGTTGGTCTTCTACAGTCCAGCTCTGTCCTAGTAAACATGCGGACATTGATAAGCAGCTTTCTGGAGGTTGCTTTCCGGAACTTCTTAAAGATGATCATCTTGTAGGGATTGAAGACAACAGAAGAGTGTTGACGGAATGGCTGCACTTGGATGAGCCTGACTGCACAGTGATAGCAGTGTCCGGCAAGGGTGATTCGTACCACTAACAATGTGACATGTTGCCTTATGTTTCAAGCGAGTCTCCCCCCATCCTTCTAGGTTGAGGCTCTCCATGCTGCCACTTATACCTCATTAACATCCGTCAAACCTCCACCCTTTCTCACTCCACTCCTTACTTTACCCTTCACGGCACCCACCCCGTCTACGCCAATCTTCGCGTGTTTGGTTGTGCCTACTGCCCGATCTAACACCCAACCGCATCATTATCTCTAGGCATGTACTTTGATGAGTCTCACTTTCTGTTTTCCACCATCACCCCCACCACTACACCTCCCTCCTCTGACCTTGATTTTCTAACCGAATGAGCCGGTCCTCCTGTCCCTATAGGAGTACGTGCCTCGTTATCTTCTACAGGTACCTTGACTGCCCCACCAGTGGCCACGTCGGCCGCCCTTGCTGCTCCCACTGTCGTTTCTGCCCCGCCAATGGTCACGTCGGCCACTATTGCTACGATGACCGTCTCTGCCCCGCCAGTGGTCACGTCGGCCACTACTTCTACAACGGCACGACTGTCGACTTTCACCGCTGCCCCTGTCGGGTCTCCTCCACAGGTTGTTGCCAGCGGTGTCCTACTTCCAGTCGTCCCGTCGCCTCCCGCTGCCCCCGTTGGCTCTCTACCACGGGTTGTTGCCATCGGGGCCACCACTGTTGCCCCTGTTGGTCCCTTACCACAGGCTGCTGCTAGCAATGTCTTCGACCCGTCCATACCAGGCTTTGCGCCGGCACCTCCCACTGCCAGCGCTACCTTGCCGGTCCCTCATTCGGCCACGGCACCAGTTCCCGCTGCCCCTGTTGTCTCCCCTCCACAAGCTGCTGCCAGCGGGGGCCCCAGCCTCCTGTGACCAACCCTCACCGCATGGTCACACGTCGCAAGGCCGGCATCGTTGTCCCTCGCGAGTCAACAGAATCTCCACGTCTCTGCGCTGCCTCCTCTGCCGACTTCGTATCGCGCCGCTCTGGCCGATCCCAACTGGCACGAGGCGATGACCAAGGAATTCAAGGCCCTTCGTGCTAACAACACATGGGACCTTGTTCCGAAGCCACCTGGAGCAAATGTCATCACCGGTAAGTGGATCTTCAAGTACAAGCTTCATGCAAACGGTTCTCTCGACAGATATAAGGCTCGCTGGGTCATTCAGGGTTTCACTCAGCGCCCCGAGGTTGACTTTGACGAGACCTTCATCCCAGTTGTCAAACCAGAGCAGACACGATGTACTTATTGCTCTATGTGGATGACATCGTGTTGAAAGCTTCCACCTATGAGCTCCTTAGCCGAATTATCACTGCTCTAGAACGACGGTTCTCACTGAATGGTCCGGGCCCTCTGCGTCACTTTCTCGGCATCTCAGCCCAACCTCAGCCTTATGGTCTTCTTCTTTGTCAGCGACAGTATACCCTGGATATCCTAGAGCGTGCTGGTATGACATCTTGCAAACCGTGCAACACTCCGGGGGACACAAGCTCCAAACTGTTTGCTGACGGAGCCGCCGTGACAGATCCCACCTTGTACCGCTGTCTCATCGGGGCCTTGCAGTACCTGACGTTCACTCGGCCAGACATCACCTATGCAGTCCAGCAGGTTTGCTTATTTATGCATGATCCTCACGAGCCTCACTTCGCTGCTCTACAGGGCACTTTGTATCTTGGTCTGTTTCTGCACCGGACTAACTCTGCTGATTTGACGGTCTACTCTGACGTGGATTGGGCTAGGTACCTGGACACGCGTAAGTCCTCCTTCATGCTCGCGGTTCCTCCTTCGAACTCCTCATGCTGAACATGTTAGACAATCATGCTACCAGGTGTAGTCTAAGGGTGTTAGTTTGTGCGCAAACGTGGAAGGAAGACAAGAACAATGTACAAAGTACACAAAACATGGATAATAGAGATAGACAATGCATTATAATTCATTGATTAGATTACATACAATGGGGCATCTCTCTCCTTTATATAGTGCAAATACTTTAGAGTTTGGCAGGTACACAAGTGGGTCTATCCTCGAGTCCAACACTAGGCCAAACCGACATAGGAAGGGCAATTTCCGAATGCTTTTAAGAAGATTAGAGTCAATTTATTTTGTTTCTGTGCATTGCACAAACTATGGTCTATGTCTGTCGAGTCAGTCTATATCCTATACAAACTTGTGGTCAAGTTAGCTGAATAAGCCTCTAATATAAACATGTAGCACCTAGAGGCATGTAAGGGATCCAATATCAATCAAATCGAATATACTATTTTTGCCCTGTCTTTTAGTCGCATTTAATCCAATTTCATCTTTTTTTTACATGATCAATGTGTTATGTATCACTTTCTTGATTGACTATACAATACAACCAGCTAAAAATCGAAGAAAAAAGTACTACCATGATTTATGCATCGGACAAGAAAGCCCCGTTTATAATTAATGGGCGACGCTAGCGTCCGGACGTCCGGACGAGCGTGCATCGTCCGGACGCACCGCAACCGTCGGATCTCCGCCAAATACACAGATCCAACGCTCTCCCACACGGCGCGCCAGGCTGGTCCCTGCTCGGCTCCTCCCCTGCGCAATCCCGCGCCACAGGCCGAAAAAAATTGGTCAAAGCATGCGCGCTCGTGCCCCCAGCCCGCTGCTTCGGTTCCTTTTTCTAGAAAAATGTGCGCAGAAACCACCACACTGTGGGCCCTCCTCTTTGCATGTGCATGTGTGGATTTTGTGTGCAGCGAGCAGCGAAAAATCAAAAAGAGGTGGGTAGTAAAAAACTTGAATAAATAACTATTGAAACTTAGGAAATATACTAATAAAACTTGATATTCTACTAATAAAACTTGACAATTTACTGATGAAACTTGAGAGTGTACTAATGAAACTTGAAAACCTACTGATGAAACTTAGGAACCTATTGATGAAACTTGAGGAAACCCAACGAAACTTAATGAAACTTTAGAACCTACTAGCGAAACTTGAGACCCTACTAATGAAACTTGAGGAAACCTAACAAAACTTGCTATATTACTTTTGAAACTTGAAGAAGATACATCGAAACTTGGCTAGCACTGATGTAACTTAAAAGAAATACTAGTGAAACTTGGGTAAATATTGATGAAACTTGGCTAAAATCCATGTTTCTTTAGAAAAGATTCAAGTTTAATTAGTAGATTTTATAGTTTCAAAAGTGCAAAACACTAAAAAATGACTAAGCTCATCCTCAGATGCACGTCTGGCCACATACATAGTGCGTAAAAAATCACCGTGACCTGTCCCTTTGTGGGCCCTCCCCGCATGCAGATCCCGTGAGCCAAAAAAAAGCAGCGCAGTGACCTTAGGTGGGCCCTAGCATGCTTGACTAGCTGCGTGTGCCTCCCCAAAGAAACGGTCATGTGTGGGCCCCCCTACCCTGCATGTCGCACGCGACGCGAACGTGTCTCTCGCACGGAAGCCACGTCCGGAGCGCGCCGGACTTCCGATAGGAAGTGTTTTCGATAATTAATTTTGTCTAATCAATTTTTATTATTATTTTGCAGCCTCGTTTATAAAATCATGGATCTTCCATGATGTGGCAAACATAGGTGATACTAGCTTTGTCGGTGATATTAGCTTTCCCTAGGCATAATTTAAATCCTGCTTTTAATTTTTTTATATTACGACACTATTTTTTTTTACGAATTGAGAGCCCAATTGTTTGGCTTCCATTGACCTTTGTTTCCTAGAATGAAAAAGGGGAAAAACATTGATTTGGTTCTAAAAACTATCGTTTCTTAGTCAACTTGGTCCCTATCTCTACTATTATGAAACACCTTGCGGTGATGGTGACGGTGATGCTGGCTTCACCAACTATTGATCTCCACACTTCATCTCAAAGCATCTTATGGTGGTCATCTGTCGTTTTCAAAACAATTTGAATATATATGTGAAGGCTTTCTTTCCTTTAATCCCTCCATCTCTTCATTCGTTTTAATAACAGTATGAATTTGAATATAGATTTAAAGGCTTCCTTTCCTTTATTCTCGCGATCCAGTTTCTCCATTTATTTTGTGCAACTATTCGAATCAAGATCTGAAGGCTTCCTTTCATTAATCCTATGATCCAGCTCTCCGTTCGCTTTGTAGGCAATTCAAATTTAGATCTAAAGGCTTCCTTTTATTAATCTCGTGATCCAGCTCTTCATTAGTTTTAGAAACAATATTTGAAGGCTTGCTTTCCTTTAATCCCTTGATGCAGCTCTCCATTCATTTTAGAAACATTTTGAATCTAGATCTGAAGGTTTCCTTTCCTTTAATCCCGTGATCTAGCTCTCCATTCGTTTTTATACAGAATTTGAATCTAGATCTAAAGCCTTCCTTTCATTTAATCCCGTGATCAAGCCCTCTATTCATTTTAGAAACAATTTGATCTACATCTAAAAGGTTCCTTTTCTTTAATCCCACGATCATGCTCTCCATTCATCTTAGATATGAAGGCTTCCATTCATTCAATCTCGATCCAGCTCTCCATTCTCCGGCCAATCCATGCTTCCGATTTCTTCCCAATGATCTGTGTCCTATTCTCTCCTGCCCAATCATACAACATCATTGACGTGCCACACCCTTCCTCTCCGGATCTTTGCCATCCGTCCCCTCTCTCCTCACCCTATTCAGCATATGGGATATCCACTGTTGGTGAAAACCAGACGGTCCATTGTCCATGTATTCTACATCGAGGTTTACCCCCGTGACGATGGCGTATGGGACCGATGGTCCTTCCGATAGTATCCCACACTCAGCAACATTGAGCCTAGGCGGGTCAAAGTCTGGTTCCAGGTAAGCTAGTTAATTAAAGTCTACTTTAGCCATGAGGCGACCCGGCGAGCAGGCCCCAATGCTGGGCGGACAGGCCACGTATTGACCCGGCGAGCAAGTGGGCGAGCAGGCCCCTAGTGCTGGGCAATCTGGTCTCATGGCGCAATGGCGAGGAAGTGGGCGAGCAGGCCCCAGCCAGGCGCCTTGTACGAGTGTCGGTCCAGCGAGCAACTGGAGGGTGTAAGGCCCCGTTGTCGGAGGGGAGCGAAGCGAAAAAGGGAGGAGGCTTCCCTCCTAAGGATGGGCACGGATCGCCCCGGATCTCATGCATTTAATGCGACAGAACTAGACTGACAGAGTAGGCGAGGGTATGATGAAATGATTGCCCTCGCCGCTCCGTGGCGTCAGCTATGCGGTAGCTTTTGTTGGCGCGTGCGACGGCGTGCAGTGACAATGAAAGGGGGTAAGCGCCCACCCTGTCACTTCCTTCCTGTCTCCCTGACGCTGCAGGGGCACTACAAGGTGGCGACTTCGACGTGCGGCCAAAGATAGGACAACTACAGTGGTCAGGATCATTTAATGTATACAGTTCATTACTCTGTGACCCACCCCAGCCCGAGGGTATAAAGGCTGGAGTGCATATGTAGGAGGGTCTCTCTCTAGATCAAAGAGCCAAGAATAGCTAGTTTTCAGAGTGCAAGGAGCCTGAGCGGGATTAGGATTTGTCCAATTTTCTGACTTTCTGACAATAAGCTGCCATGTTATCTCCAAAACAAGACCACTCCTTTTGTACTTGATTGACCACGAGTTGAGAATCTCCGCGAACCATTAGCAGCTGGATGCTAAGCGATATGGCGATGTGTAGCCCGTGGATGAGTGCCTCATACTCAGCGGCGTTGTTGCTGACTGGAAACAGGATCTGGAGGACGTACCGTAGATTCTTGCCAGTTGGAGATATAACCAAAATTCCAGCCCCCGCGCCGCTGAGCATGAGTAAACCATCAAAGTACATTGTCTAGTACTCGAGATTCTCTTTTGCTGCTGGGGTCTGGGTCTCCGCCCATTCTACCATGAAATCGGCAAGTGCTTGAAACTTGATAGCCAGTCGAGGTTTGAACTTTATCTCAAAGACTACAAGCTCGACGGCCCACTTCGCAATACTCTCGGTGGCTTCCCGATTGTGGAGTATATCTCCAAGAGGAAAGGAAGTGACCACCGAAATCTCGTGACCTTGGAAATAATTCTTAAGTTTTCTGAACATGAGGATATCTTATTTTGGAATCGCCAAATACTTCGCTGACGAAGTAGACCGGCCGCTGGGTCTTCTGACGGGAACTTTCCTCATCCCGTTCCACAATCAATGCGCTGCTGACTATTGAGTCGTGGCACCTATGTAAAGTTGGAGAGGCTCTTGGGGCATGCGCGGGGATCTACTGCGATGTAGTGAGGAACCTTTTAAAGTCTTCGAAGGCTTCTTGTGCTTCTGTGGTCCACTAAAAACCGTCTTGTCGGCGAAGAAGCTTAAAGAAAGGCATATCGCGTTCCCCAAGTCGATAAACGAATCGGTTGAGTGCCACAATGTATCCAGTGAGTTTCTGCACATCCTTATAACTTGTTGGGGGCTTCATCTTCATGATCGCCCGGATCTTCTCTAGATTTTCCTCAATCTCTTGATGAGATACGATGAATCCGAGCAGTTTACAAGATGAAACTCTGATGAAACCCCGAAAACGCACATCTCGGGGTTTAGCTTCATCCGATATGCTCTTAGGCTCTCGAATGTTTCAGCCAAGTACGTGACGAGATCGGGTTTGGCATGGGTCTTCACAACGACGTCGTCGACATAAACCTCCACGTTGTGGCCGAGCTGAGTGTGGAAACACCACTGTATGGTGCGTTGGTAAGTAGCACCAGCGATTTTCAGCCCGAACGACATTGTGATATAGCAGAAAGCACCAAAAAGCATGATGAACGTTATCTTGATGCAATCCTCCTCCTTCTGGCTGATCTGGTGATAACCTGAGTAGGCGTCCAGAAAACTTAGGAGCTCGCACGCAGCGGTGGAATCCACCACTTGATCAATACGACGGAGCCCAAAAGGATCCTTGGGACAGTACTTGTTGAGGTCGGTGTAGTCAACGCACTTGCGCCATGTCTTGTTCTTCATCTGCACAAGGACCGGATTTGCTAACCACTCGGGATGGTATACCTCCTTGATGAACTGTGCCGCCAACAATTTGGTAATTTCCTCCCTGATGGCTTCCTTTCGATCCGGTGCGAATCTTCGCCTTGTCGTCAACGTGCAAAGAATGCTCAATCACCTCCCTAGGAATACAGGGCATGTCTAAAGGCCTCCAAGCGAACACGTCCTGGTTTGCTCGGAGGAAAGTGACGAGCGTGTCTTCCTATTTGCTGTCGAGCCCTGTCCCAATCACGGTCGTTTTGGCCGCATCAGACGGGTCCAACATTATTTTCCTTGGTCTCCTCGTCCGACTGGATAGAGGTCTCGGCTTGCTTATTGGTGGGTATGTCCCCCTCCTCCTGAAGAGAAGCGACTGCCTGCCGGATCTTCTCCATCTCAGTTGAGGTCTCTAGAGCCTGCACCATCTCACAGCTTTCGCTGTCGCAGACCAGGGACTACTTCACATCGCCGGGGATGGCAATCACGCCTTTGGGGCCCGGCATCTTCATGACGAGATAAGTGTAGTTAGGTACCGCCATAAATTTGGCGATCCCTGGCCTTCCCAGGATAGCATGATATGCCGCCTCGAAATCGGCCACTTCAAAACTCAGTCTCTCGGTCCGATAATTTTTCTTGGTTTCGAACGTAACGGGCAGCGAGATCTGTCCGAGTGGTACTGTAGACGTCTTGGGGATTACCCCATGGAAAGGGGATGATCCCTACCGTAGCTTGGAACGAGGAATCTTCATCTGATCCAGGGTCTTGACAAAAAGGACATTAATCCTGCTCCCGCCATCGACTAGGACCGTCTTCAACTTGTTCCCTTGAACGACCGGATCCAGCACAAGTAGGTACCTCGCAGGGAAGAATATCAGATCCGAGTGGTCCGTCCAATCGAAGGTGATTGGAACCTCTGACCAGCGCAGGTATTTGTGGTTCGTAGGTTGGATCGCGTTGATCTCCCAAGTGGTAAGCTTCTGCCTCCGCTTGGACTCATACGCGTCAGAACCCCCAAATATATAGCTGATCTCGCGCTCAGCATCTTGATAATATTGGCGGGTATGTCCCCCTACCTGGCGCGCCAACTGTCGATTGTTAGCCAATGGGGGCTTACTGTCGGCAATAGATTTGTTTGGGGTTATGAGGTAGATCCAGGCTTAATGGTAACACAAGACAAAGATTTATACAGGTTTAGGCCCTTCACTCTGAGGTAGCACCTTAGTCCTGTGCTCTGGAATTATGTTTGTATGAGTATGCGTATGCGTGTCTCTATGGATGTGTGTCTCTATGGCCCCCTACCCCTCCCTTTATATAGTGTAGGGGGATAGGGTTACATGATCTCATCCGATTCATGATACCAAATTCTGTTATAAGCGCATGATGTGCATCGACATTTACAAGTACAAATATCCTAATCATATGGAGCTAAACTCTATACTCAGGACCATCCTTGGTGACCAAGTTACATGTAGCCCGAGTGGTCTTCATCTCTATCCAGCCGACTTGGGTCGCCCCCCAACTGTTACCTCATGGGCCTTCTAGAGGATACTCGGGGCCCATGTAGTCCACAGTAGGCCCCGAGAGCTTTGCAATCGTGTCAGATATCCCAAATTTGACCTTGATACCGTAGGGGAGGGCTTCACCTGCTCCGAAGAAGAAGCTTCTGCTCTCATGGAGGAGGTCGAAGATACCTCTGCCGCCTAAGTGAACAATTAGATATATGAATGCCACTCCTTCGGAAAAACAATTATGTAATGTATGCAAGTGTTGATCCTCCATAGTACTTATGTTGCTTATTCGAGTACGCGCATTATTAATCTTTTCGTGTAACGCCATGTGCCGACTAGTGCAGCCGCCGAGTGCTAAGAATTAGCGCTGGCCCTTCTCCCCAAATACATGCTGAGTGACTAAACGTCATCAATTGTGAATCAAGGCGCCACTACTCAGAATTTCATAATACTTAAATTCAACAATCGTATGTAGAGAGAAAACAACTTTATTGATGAGTTAGGATGTGGTGAAGCCGCACACTATTTAGTGTAGCCCCCGACTTACTGCTTAGTCGTATACGGTTAAGTAGTAAGTCAAATGAGCATTCACTTTACACGGAACATAAATACATGATTCAAGAATAAAAACGGCGTAGCTGCTCGATGTTTCAGGTGTTAGGCACGTCTGATCCGTCTTCGTGTTTGAGCCGATAAGCCCCTGGGCGAGTCACCTCATCGATCACGTAGGGGCCTTCCCAAAGTGGGGAGAGTTTATGCTCATGTTTCTGATTTCTTCGAAGGACCAGATCTTCCCAAAGTGGGTCTGCCCGGTTGCTCTACTCAGGGTTGTCCTGAGCCCCCAAAGAACTGAAGAAACTCCTTTACCCAACGGGTAGCATATGGCCTTAGGCGATTGAAAATCCTTACTTTAAGTCCTTGTATAATCAATTCATTGGCACGCTCCACCTGCCCGTTGCTTCTAGGGTGGGCCACCGAGGCATAACAGATCTTCATGCCCAATTCCTCGCCCAATCTTGAAATTCAATGCTCTTGAACTGGACGCCATTGTTGGTGATGATTTGATTGGGCACTCCAAGACGTACGACGATGTCGCGGAAAAACTCGCGCGGCTTAGCTGTCGTGATGTCCACAACCGGTTTGGCTTCAACCCATTTTATGAACTTGTCGATAGCAACGAAAAAATGAGTGAATCCGCCTTGGGCTCGCTTGATAGGACCCACCATGTCGAGATTCCGGACGGCAAAGGGCCAGGTGATTGGTATAGTCTGCAGATCCTGAGCCAGCATGTGAATCCGCCGTGTAAAGAATTGACAGCCTTCACACCTACGCACTATGTCTTCCGCATCTATTACAACAGTCGGCCGAAGAATCCTTGTCGATAGGCTTTACCCACGAGGGAATCCTTGCCGATAGGCTTTACCCCCGAGTGGATGTCGTTTAATAGATCCTTGCCTTCTTCCTCAGATATGCAACGCCTTAATACCCCGGAACTGCTTTTGTGAAAAAGCTCGTCCCAGACTACCTTATAGTTTTTTCTTTGGCTTGTTATGCTCTTGGCTAGGCTGCGATCATCTGGTAACTCATCCCTAAGAAGGTAATCTATGTATGGCTGCGTCCACTCAGGGTTGATTGATAATACCTCTTGTTCTGCTTGACCTTCTTGCTGTTCATCCGATGCAGGTGGTAGTTAAATAGATAGCTTGCGCAATTATTCGATTAAAACACCAGTCAGTACTTGCGCCCGACTGGATCCCATCCACGCCAGCTCATCTGCTGCTTCGTTGTCTCGGCGGAGCACATGTGTTAGCTACAGACCGTCGAATTTCTCCTCCAATTTCCTGACTTCCTGACAATAAGCTGCCATGTTGTCGCTCATAGAAGACCACTCCTTTTATACTTGATTGACCACGAGTTGAGAATCTGCACGAACCATTAACCGCCGAATGCCGAGCGATATGGCGACACGAAGCTCATGGATGAGTGTCTCGTACTCAGCTGCATTGTTACTGACTGAAAGTAGGATCTGAAGGACGTATCGTTAGCTTCTTGCCAGTTGGAGGTATGAGCAAAATTCTAGCCCCCGCGCCGCTGAGCATGAGTGAACCATCAAAGTACATTGTCCAGTACTCGAGATTCTCTCTTGCTGCTAAGGTCTGGGCCTCCATCAATTCTACCATGAAATCGGCGAGTGCTTGAGACTTGAGAGCCAGTTGGGGCTTGAAATTTATCTCAAAGGCTCCAAGCTTGACGGCCCACTTCGCAATTCTCCCGATAGCTTCCCGATTGTTGAGTATATCCCCAAGCGGAAAGGAAGTCACCACCAAAATCTCGTGATTTTGGAAATAATGCTTAAGTTTTGCGACGTGATGAGCATGGCGTACAAACGCTTCTGAACATAACGATATCTTATTTTGGAAGCGCCTAATACTTTGCTGATGAAGTAGACCAAGCATTGGGTCTTCTGAAGGGAACCTTCCTCGTCCCGTTCCACAATCAATGTGCTGCTGACTACGTGAGTCGTGGCACCGATGTAAAGTAGGAGAGGCTCTTGGGGCATGGGAGAGACCAACATCGGCGATGTAGTGAGGAACCTTTTAAAATCTTCGAAGACTGCTTGTGCTTCTATGGTCCACTAAAAACTATCTTGTCGGCGAAGAAGCTTAAAGGAAGGCATGTCGCGTTCCCCGAGTTGAGAAACGAATCGACTGAGTGCCACAATGCATCCAGTGAGTTTCTGCACATCCTTCTGACTTGTTGGGGCTTCATCTTCATGATCGCGCTAATCTTGTCTGGATTTGCCTCAATCCCTCGATGAGAAACGATGAATAGGAGCAATTTACCAGATGAAACCACGACAACGCACTTCTCAGGGTTTAGCTTCATCCGATGTGCCCTTAGGCTCTCGAATGTTTCGGCCAAGTACATAATGAGATCGGTTTGGCACGAGTCTTCACGACGACGTCATCGACATAAGCCTCCACGTTACGGCGGAGCTGAGTGTGGAAACACCGTTGTATGGTGCGTTCGTATGTAGCACCAGTGTTTTTAGCCCGAACGGCATTGTGATATAGCAGAAAGCACCAAAAGACGTGATGAACGATGTTTTGATGCAATCCTCCTCCTTTAAGCTGATCTGGTGATAACCTGAGTAGGCGTCCAAAAACTTAGGAGCTTGCACCCAGTAGTGGAATCCACCACTTGATCGATACGAAGGAGCCCGAAAGGATCCTTGGGATAGACCTTGTTGAGGTCAGTGTAGTCGACGCACATGCGCCATGTCTTGTTCTTCTTCTACACAAGGACTGGATTTGCTAACCACTCGGGATGGTATACCTCCTTGATGAACCGTGCTGCAAAATATTTGGTAATTTCCTCCCTGATGGATTTCTTCCGATCCGATACGAATCTTCGCAAACGTTGTTTCATTGGCTTCGCCTTGTCGTCAACGTGCAAAGAATGCTCAATCACCTCCCCTGGAACACCGGGCATGTTTGAAGGCTTCCAAGCCAACACGTCCTGGTTTGCTCGGAGGAAAGTGACGAGCACGTCTTCCTATTTGCTGTCGAGCCCTGTGTCAACCATGGCCGTTTTGGTCGCATTAGACGGGTCCAACATTATTTCCTTGGTCTCCTCGTCCGATTGGATAGAGGTCTTGGTCCTGAAGAGAGGCGACTGCCTGCCGGATCTTCTCCATCTCAGCCGAGGTCTCTAGAGCCTACGCCATCTCACAGCTTTCGCTGTCACAGACCAGGTACACTGCTTCACATCGTCGGGGATGGCGATCACGCTGTTGGGGCCCGGCATCTTCATGACGAGATAAGTGTAGTTAGGTACCACCATAAATTTGGCGATCCTTGGCCTTCAAAAGATAGCATGATATGTCGTCTCGAAATCGGCCACTTCGAAACTCAGACTCTCGGTCCGATAATTTTCCTTGGCCCCGAACGTAACGGGCAGCGAGATCTGTCCGAGTGGTACTACGGACGTCCTAGGGATTACCCTGTGAAAAGGGGATGCTCCCTGCCATAGTTCAGAATGAGGAATCTTCATCGGATCCAGGATCTTGATGAAAAGGACATTAATCCTGCTCCCGCTATCGATTGGGACCCTCTTCAACTTGTTCCCTTGAACGACCGGATCCAGCACCAGTGGGTACCACATTGGGATGGCTATCCGATCCGGGTGGTCCGTCCGATCAAAAGTGATTGGAACCTCCAAACAGCGCAGGTATTTGGGGGTCGCAGGTAGGATCGCGTTGATCTCCCGAGTGGTAAGCTTCTGCCTCTGCTTCGATTCATACGCGTCGGAACCCCCAAATATATAGTTGATCTCGCGCTCAACATCTTGATAATATTGGCGGGTATGTCCCCTACCTGGCGCGCCAACTATCGACAAAGATTTATACAAGTTCAGGCCCTCAACTCAGAGATAACACCTTATTCTTGTGCTCTGGAATTATGTTTGTATGAATATGCGTATGAGCGTCTTTGCGGATATGTGTCTCTATGGCCCCTACCCCTCCCTTTATATAGTGTAGGGGGATAGGGTTACATGATCTAATCCGATACATGATACCAAATTCTGTTATATCAGCGCACGATGTGCACAGACATTTAAAGGTACAAATCTCCTAATCATATGGAGCTAAACTCTATCCTCGGGACCATCCTTGTTGACCAAGTTACATGTAGCTCGAGTGGTCTTCATCTTTTTCCAACCGACTTAGGTCGCCCCTAACTGTTACCTCATGGGTCTTCTAGAGGATACCCGGGGCCCATGTAGTCCACACCCATAAGCAATGTGGCCCCTTTTAAGCAGTCGCCCCAAGAAGGGGCCCTGCGAGCTTCCCAAGCTCGCGGTCAAGCTCCTAGGCTCGAGCTCAGGCTTCATAGGCCCGCTCCCGAGATTCCAATCTTGAGGGACAAACCCTAGGGTGTACTCTGCCTCATCGCAAGCAACAGGCACCGCACGGCTAGGGCTTCGATTCAACTCAACCCCGGTACCGAGACGTGCCTGCCACAACCACTAGCAGAAGATGCCCTTCCTATCACGGACGAAGCCACAAATCCAGTAGGCCAGAGGGAAATCACTATTGTCCAACAGGTAACAAGTCATACCCACACGGTTCCATGGTGGTCTACAATGCACAAGCAGATTGCCTATAAAAGGAACTGAAGGCGAAGAAGACGGGGAGACGAATCTGACACTCTTAAAGCCAACCAACGCAAGACTCATAACAAGAGAACTCTAGTGTAGTAGGACTAGCACACAAGCACTAGTGTAGGACTTGATAGTTCTGCGAGGGAGTTCTTGCCCTCACGTGGCCACTTTAGGAACACACACATCACCCACAATGCTTATTATACCGGAGCTCGAGCTTCCTTAACTCCAGCCTCCTCCCTTGTACTTGTTTCAAGCTCGTTGAGGAATAAAGACTAGGCGTAGAGCAATTATCCAACAATGGAGGTCCAAACTAGGATAAAAAATACCCGTGCCATTGCCTTCCAGCTCCGACAATCTTCCGGCCTTTATTTGAACGGCCAAACGTCGCGCCAGGGGAAGGAATGTCGTTGGGCCACACACCAACCTTATTAATTTTTTAATAATTTATTTAGTATTTTTGTTTTTCTTTTTTAAATGCCACTAATTTTGTAACTACAACAAAACTAAACCAAAAATAAAATTGAAAGAGGGCATTTGAAGGTAAAATATTTGGTGCAAAAGATTTCTCAGTGCACAAATGTAAAAAACATATCTTGGCCCTTGGAACTTATCTCAGTGGTCTAGCTTGCCCTCACGTGGCCACTTTAGGAACACACACATCACCCACAACACTTATTATACCAGAGCTCGAGCTTCCTTAACTCCGGCCTCCTCCCTTGTACTTGTTTCAAGCTCGTTGAGGAATAAAGACTAGGCGTAGAGCTATTATCCAACAGTGGAGGTCCAAACCAGGATAAAAAAAATCACTCGTGTCATTGCCTTCCAGCTCCGACAATCTCCCGGCCTTTCTTTGAACGGCCGAGCGTCGTGCCAGGGGCAGGGATGTCGTTGGGCCACACACCAACCTTATTATTTTTTTAATAATTTATTTAGTATTTTTGTTTCTCTTTTTTAAATGCCACTAATTTTGTAACTACAACAAAACTAAACCAAAAATAAAATTAAAAGAGGGCATTTGAATGATCATGTTTGGCTCGCCCCCACATGTCCTGTCGTAAAGTTGACTAAGGCCGCGTGCGTTTGAGCGTTTCTCGGGCGCGCACGTCGCCGGAAATTCAAAACGGCACGCGACGCAACTCTACGCCACGCGAGAACGCGCAATGCCTAAGAGTATCCGTAATAGTCACTCTAAAATATCATAACTTTTGATAGACTGAGGAAGAGAATAAATTTTTTAGAGTATACAGCGTAAAACGTGGGAAGACAGAGGGAGCGGCTAACAGGGAGGAGCAGGGGACAGAGTGTGTGAAAGGATCCGCTTCCGTCAACGACGCTGCAGACACGCCGCCTCAATTGCCCTCACCGCTGACATCGCAGCAGATAGCCGTAGACCTCTCCCTCCCCTAATCCCCTTGTCGCCGTAACCCTAAACCATGGCCTCGGCTGCCGCGGCGGAGGCCGTCCTCCTCCCTGCAGTGGCGTTTCTCCTCTGCCTCCGCTTTCTCTCCGTCGCCCTCCGGTTCCGCCTCCCCTCTTCCCCATCCGCCACACCGACGCGCTCCGCCGCGGCGCTGCTCACCATCGCCACTCTCCTCACCGCCATCTATGCCGTATCCGACACCGAATACTCCCCCGACGCCGCCGCCTTGAGAATGGAGATCGACGAGCTCAGGCTCAAGGTCGTGCAGTTCGGTGAGCAATCTTCTTCCTCCCTCCAAAGCTGTCTGCTGCAATGTTCAGAATTCTAGTGTCAGTTCAGATTAGCAGGATATTTCGGAACGCGGTATGTTTTGTCGTCATCGTTGTACGCTGAAACGAGAACTTGAGACTATGATTAAATACAGATCATACGACCTTGTTTAAAAGAAAAAGAAAAAACCTTCGGGGCAGAAGGCTGGGACATGATTAAACCAATGGATTTGGCAATGTCCTATTTTATGCTTGAAATTTCTAGTCATATTCTAATCGCAAATGTAAAATTATGTTTTACGTTTCCATTATTTCTATTTTTAACTACTGATTTTGTTTTGAAAATTAAGATATCACATTCGGAACTGTCTTGGAATTTTCAGTAGTTTCCAGAATTTTCAGCTCCATTATTATTCGTTTTGAGCTTAAAAACGGTCATAATCATTTTGGATTTAAACTACAATGTTTCTAATGTAGAATGTGAAATTTCTGTTCTCACCTAAAATTTTGTTATTCGGTTTTAATTCACTTCTGAATTCTTAATCTTCTAAAATTACTAGTTCATATTACTGCATTTTGTGCATTACGAATTAAATAGGCGTAATTTTCTGTAGGTCTGGGATTTTAAGTTTCGAACTGTATAGAACTTGCAATTGATGATTGTCATTAGAACTTCATGCTTCTGGTTAATATTTCCTTGAGGTTTTTTTAGTTCTTGTTGAATTATGTGGTCTGTTGGAATTTGTATTTCGCTTGTTTTTATCTTCTTGTAGTGTTCCAATTCCGTTTTTTTTTTTTGAGAAAATTTCATTCTGAATTACCTGTAAAATTCCTTGAAGAACAGAAATGTACCCTTTGGTATTACGTCAAAGAAGTGGCCTTTTTTTGACAATCTGTCATAATGGAACTGGTTATGTTTTCTTGTACATAACCAAAATCAACCAAATCTTTAGGTTGTTGCCTGTCGTATCTTTGTTCCCGACTGGATTCAAACTAGGCAGCTTGTTAACTCATCACAAGCTTCTTTGATGTAATAGATATACACAATTTACTTGCATCTAATGTCCTTTGCTGCTGACTAATCCAATGATATTTGTGCACCCAATCTCTGTAATATTCAATTGTTGAGCAGAATCTATGTTGGAGGAAAGTGCAAAAGCTTTGACGAGTAAACATAGTATATTTGAAGAGAACAACAAACTCATTGAAGCAATGGAACATGACATTCTGCTTTTGATGAATGAACAAGAAAATATAAAGGTACACAATTATATTAGTAAGTGCTGTGGTATATTGCATTGCTATTGTTAGATGTGTAGTATGTATATACCGGCCTCTGGCCTCATATCAATACACAAGTGTTATTAGTAACATGGTATCAGAGGTTTAGGTCATGTTTTCTTTTACTTTCCTAGCCAATCCGTGCATTGCACTTGCGCGCCGCCACCAACTCGCTGGGATCTCTCTCTGGTGTTGTGCTTGTCCCCACCATCCAACCACCATCATCCCACCGCTTTTCCCGTCTACCTCTCTTGGATCTGGATCCGCGCTGTCGCCCGTTGCTTCGTTGTTGCTGTCGCTACTTGCATCTGCGCCGTCGTCTGTCACTTCGTCACTGCTTGTCGCCATCGCCGTCGCCCATCACTTTGTGGTTGCTGCCGCCATTGCTGCTTGTCGCCGTCGCCGTCGCCTATCGTTCCCACCGTTGTTGGATTTTTCATTTCCGCTGCTGTCGGGGTTGGCGGATCGGTTTTTGGTAACCGAGTAGGCTGTTAGCTTTTGGCGGTTCAGCTTTTGATTGGGGGACTGAGTCAGCTACTGCTACTACTCTCTTTTTTTATTGATCAACCTGGTCACACTAGTGCTCTCTCGTTAGTAGTACTGACCGTGAACGTCGGTGCTCAGTAGACTAGTAGTTATTACTCGTTAGTATAAGTTCTTCTGTACTGCCACTAGCTTACGTGCTACTACTAGTTCATGTATCTGTACTGCTAATAATTCATGTGTTGCTTTTTTTAGAAAAAAGAAAGAAAAAAGAAAAGAAGTAAAAAAAATACTGTTAGGAATTGAGTCTGTTCCTCGCTGTCCTATGCTTTTTGATGGGCTCAACTTTCAGGATTGAGCTCAGCATATGCGCATTCATATGTGTGGTTACTTGAATAATTTGGTGTTTCTGTTTCTACACCGACCCCTCTTCTATTTGACAGTATAGGAGCTATTGTGTTACGGGTAGGCCCAATAGGACCGGAGCGGGCCATGAACAGTACCTCGGGAACTCTAGCACGTGCGAACAAGACTCGCGGGTACTATAACACGTGGCCCCGGGCTGCAACTATTTTAGGATATGTTTTTATTTATTAGGGATTAGTTTCTTACGGTTCAAGTTATTCCTTTTTTAAAAGTCAATCTTGTCTTAGGGTCTAAGTCAGTTCTCTCTATAAAAGGGAGTCATGTATCTTTTATTATCATCCAAGCAATGAAGTAATTTGAGATCTACATCTCATAGGCGGTGGCTCCGATAACAGCCTAGGCGCTAGCTTCGATAATAGTTCGTCTTGCCCACGTCAAGGGTCGTATCTCCTGTCGTTGCGTGCTTGCACGGAACAATTGGTATCAGAGCCGGACGATCTGACCGGCGTTCCTTCGATCGATAGTGACTGTACAACAGCTATCAACGATGCCGAAAAGAGAGGCCAATTGACCACTACCATCGACGGATCAACAAAGAGCGACGTGCTTTCGATCCACCCCGATCATACCTCTACTACCAGCGACTACGCGAGGAGTGTGGGCTCATCGACAACTGTCATCGGCCGTACGACGATCAGCGGTCATACGATCACCATCGCATCTCCGATGACAGGCGAACGCGCAAAGAGAACAAGTTGGACAAAGAGGGTCTCATTCTAGACCTTTTCCGGTCCATCAATGTCAAGATCGATAACATTTTGAAGATAATGGATGGCATGAAGCTGCCCTCCTCATCACAAGCAACGACCCTATTGACCACATCGATTTCCAACAGTGTTGTCGAGGTGTGCAAAAAGAACCGTTCTGAGGCCATGCTCGGCGAGGTGGACATCGCTACGAAAGCGGAGGAACCGCTAAAAATCACAAAGATCGACAAAGCAAAGGAGCCACATCATAGTGTGAAGGTCGACAAGGTGGTCAAGGTCGACACGGACAACATCAATGGTTTGTGCGTCTCTCGTTTGAGGGCTCCCAAAGTGACAAGGGTCTCTGCGAAACGATGTCATGGAATCCAGCCTAGCGTCGCTCCACGTCCTTCTCCATGCCAAGCAAACAGTCGGCGACCACGATGCCTTCATCTTCACCGGTAGCTGGGTTGTGGACATGCTACGCCCTCGCGGCTATGTCAAGCTTATCGTGATGCACTTCATCTTCAATGTCGGCGGTAAATCCATGGGCGTCAATGTGCCAGTCTATGCCACCGAGATCTCCTGGGCTTCAACCTTAAGGACAAGGTTAATTTGAAGGGGGGAGTAATGTTATGGGCAAGCCCAATAGGACCCGAACGGGCCATGAACTGTACCTTGGGGACTGTAGCACGTGTGAAGAGGACCCGCAGGTAGTGTAGCAAGCGGCCCCGGGCTGCAGCTATTTTAGGATCGTTTTTATCTACTAGTGATAAGTTTTTTAGAGTTCAAGTCAATCTTTTCTTAGTGTATAAGTCAGTTGTCTTTATAAAAGAGAGAGTCATGTATCTTTTATTATTATCCAAGCAATGAAGTAATTTGAGATATAGATCTCATAGGCGGTGGCGACGATAACGACCTAGGCCATTGCTTCGACAACAGCTCGTCTCACCCTTGACACGGGATAAGGGATACGACCCTTGACGCGGGCGAGACGAGCCGTTGTCGAATCTATCGCCTAGGCTGTTATTAGAGCCACCGCTTATGAGATCTGGATCTAAATTATTTCTTTACTTTGATGATAATAAAAGATACATGACTCCTTTTAATAGGGAGAACTAACTTAGACCCTAAGAAAAGATTGACTTGAACTATAAGAAAGGAATAACGTGAACTCTACGAAACTAATCCCTAATGGATAAAAACATATCCTAAAATAGCTGCAGCCTGGGGCCGCGTGCTACAGTACCCGTGGGTCCTGTTCACGCTGCTACGGTCCTTGAGGTACTGTTCATGGTCTGTTTGGGTCCTATTGGGCCTGCCCATAACATATTCATATGGCCAGGGATCCAGTGAAGCATGTGCTCACCAAGCATATTGGTTTTGATGTTTTTTATTTGAGATCATAGGTTTAGGAGCAGGTTGTGACTCTTTAGTATGTGCTTTTAGCATATCAGTTGGCAGATTTCTTCACAAAGGCACAAACTCGATAGCACCATTATTTTGGCCTCTCCATACTCAGTGTTGTTGATGCACCATGAGTTTGAGCGAAGGTGTTAGATGTGTAATATGTATGGGCTGTGTACTGTATATATGGGCCTAGGCCCACCTAGCGGACGGTCTCCACCAAGACGAGTTTAGGAGGAGGGGAAGAAGGAAGAGGAAAACCGGCTCCGAGCTCTACCACTGCGCGCAAATGTGGGTAAGAAGAAGAGAAGCCAAGTGTCCAGCGAGGGACGATGCGCGGCAAGCGGACGGGACACCTCCAGAAAGCGCCGGCTGAGCACCACCCTGACCGTGGAAGAGGCCATCGCGCCACCGAGCACCTCACAGAGAGGGGAGGAGCGGAGGGGCGAGGTGGGACCTTGGCAGGAAGCAGGGGACAACAGCACCGCCAGAGAGAGGACAATGCCCTAAGCTGAAACCGAGGGAGGTAAACGGTGCCCCAAAGGATGAACCCCTGCGTGAACCAAAGTCGCAAACGACGGAGCACCACCGGCCGAACAGTCAATGGGCTCAGAAGAGGCCGCCAAAGCCACCCGGTCTCTCACAAGGAGGGGAGGGACAATGCAACAATGGTGGGACCAAGCACAACGGAGGCTAACGGAGATGACGCCGAGAGGAGACACCGGTCGAGCGAAGGAGACGCCACCGGCCCGCCGACAGCACCCCACGGCCCAAACAGCCGTTCACACGGCAGATCAGGCCGCTCGACGCTAGATTTGGTCATCCACGATTAGATCTGGCCACTTCCAATGCGACGGCAGCAAGGGAAAAGCGCCGTAGCAAGCCAAGCGGCCATGGATGCTCCGCCGCCGGCCACGGACATCACTGATCAGGCACCCTCACACGCCGGGAAGATCGGTATCAGCCGGATCTGAGGATGCCCAAGTCGGATCCATCAGCTCCCGGCCGGAGTTGGGCTGCCGGCGCCACCCGCCACCCACCCGGCGTCACACAGCCGGTGGCCTTGAGCCCAGGCGAAGCAGGGGCTCCCAACAAGGCAACAGCAAGTAGCGCCGCCCTCCACGGCGGGAAGGAGGCGGTCACGCAATGGCGGACGACGAACCGTCGGCCGGGGAAGCACCTAGATCCAACCCTGCGCCCCGATGCAAGGAGGAAGAAGAGGAGACGTCGTCTTGCTTCTCCACGCCTGCGGAGTCGGCGCCGACGACCACGCCTAGAAGGCCTGCCGGTGGCAGCAGGGTTGGCCGGCGGCGCTACCGCCACCGCTGGATGCTAGGGTTCGCCCGAGAGTGTCACCTGTTCCTTGTCTTGCTCGGCCTTAGACACCCCGTCTAATACAAAAAATTAGTTTTTGTTCTACCAAACTTGCACACAGCAACAGCAGGGTTTCTGATATCGTCTTGGGAGGTACAAGGAATAGGAGTTACGTTTGCTAGAGGCATTGAATGCGAGCATACCTACAGTGTTGAACTGGAGATGGCCTTTTCTTCTTTCAACACTATGTTGTTAAGTATAGGCCGGCAAAATGCATTAATATTTTGATTTCTCATTTTTTTTTAGAGAATCAATGATCCTAATATCTATCTTTTCTTTTTGTGCCAAAATTTAATTCCAATTTTATACATCAACATATACGATTTTTATGTTGTGTCGCTATGATGGTTTTATGTTCTATAGGAAAAAGTCTTTATGTTAGATTTTAGTCCCTCAACAATGGGCGTGATAGGTATCGTCTTCTGTACTCCAATATGTGATAAAAGTAGCATCGCAACTGTGAAAACCATTTATCAATGGCCCTTTGGCCAAGTCAATAGCACTTTTGACCAGTCAAAGTAGGTTTTGACCAAGTGTTATATATATTTTTACATCAAAATATTTTGGAAAGTCCAAAATTAAACTATATATCATCTCTTAGAAAAACGTTTCCCAATTTTTTCTTAATTTCACACAATTTTTTAGCACTTTCTCCTATTTTTTAGTTTACTAGAGAGTTTTTTAAAAATAATATTTGAGTTCCTTAAATGATTGCATCGTCTCATAGAAAAACGTTTCCCATAATTTTCTGAATTTTACACAATTTTTTAGCACTTTTATCTTTGAGACTACTAGAAAAATTTTCAAAGAAATATGTTGTTGTAAAATATGAAAAAAAAACAGATATTGTAAAGTGAAATATACATTTTATTTTGAAATATTAATTTTGATGAAAAAATACATGCAACACTTGGTCAAACCACCTGTATCTGCTCCTGCCTCTACTCACCATCACGTAGAGCAAGTGGCTAAAATTACATGTATCTTTGTCAACATAATGTTTTAGTACTAGTAAAATATATAAATACAGTGTGCCATCAGACACATGGGATTCCACATGTGACTCATGGTATCAATGCTGTTACAGGTGCAACTCCTCCAGCAAGAGGTTAGAAAGATAAACAGAGATACTTACACCAGAGAATTACTTGTAAATGATGCTGAGAAAAGGGTAGAATCTCTGAGTTCAGAAGTAAAAAAGGTATGCTCTGGCTGAATGTTACTGCATTGACCTCTTCTACTTTGTATTTGCAAGTCATACTTTCCTATTGCACACACACCACATGTAGGAATCATCTGATGGGAGAACATCACCTGTAGTAATGCTTCTTGGTGTAAAGTTTGAAGTATTTATCTGTTGTTGTATGAAGTTGCTATCATTTCGTACATGCCTTTTTGGAAAAGTATGGACTATCTTTTTCTTACAGGATGAAAATTATTAATTGAAGATAGAAAAAATGTGTGGTGGTGTTGAGCTAGATAGAATAAGTTTATAAATAATTAGTCCCATACATATTGAAGCAACTGGTGGACAATGTAACAAAACAGACATCCATCCTCATCATAATTAACCGTACTGTTCATTTATGCTACCCAGCCTTTTGGATATATCATATGAGAAAAAGTTAACTGTGTTTTGCAATCCTCATATCAGATTGAGGATACGATAGCAGAGCAATGGATCCAAATTCGGCAAGTTGAACAAGCATTTGTGTTAACAAAGGTAATTGACCATTTATGATATATCATTTATTTTGTGGTGCTATATGAGAACCGAGAATTGCTTAGTCAGGAACGTTCGATTTGTTTGCCACCTGCAATTGAGCGCTTCTCGATGCGAGTCCTTGAATACCAGAGCAGGTGGATGTCAGGTTCGGCTAACACTACATGCGTCGCGGCCGAACCTGACCATATGGTTCGGCTGGTTTGGGGTTGATGAGTTAGGAAAAAAAGAGTTTGTTAAGTTATCTTTACTCTCCTATTTTGGTATTAGAGTTCGTTACAAGTTTATTTGAGTCTGTATCAAAGTCTACTACGGATATTTCCATGTTTAGCGTTGGTTATATAATAGCTAGATCAAGAAGAAATAAAGATAAGCAGTAGATTATCTCTGTTGCCTCCCATCTCTCCTTCCTCTCTCTCTCTCTCACATGCGGCACGGCCAAGCCGTGCGGCTAAGCTTTCGACGGCGCCATCTAAACGCCGTCCAAAGCCTCCCGTGCACCACTACGACCTTCATAGTCGCGCGCGTAACAGTGGTCCTGAGTTAGGCCCTTGTAAAAAAAAGTTGCGGTGCTATTGGTTGTGCAGAAGTTCATTCATGGAGTGAAATGTATGCAGATGATGACATCAAAAGTTCATGAAAGGAGTAAATCATCTCCGACTGCCTTCAGATGGCCTGGAAAAGACGTGGTTCTCAAGGTATGTTGACAGTTAACTAGTAACATTATCACAAATTGTGTGTGGCCTCTACTTATGCAGAATAGCCTATGTTTGTTTGTGTATGACTGTATCTTATAGTCCAAGTCCAATATCTGTACATGGTTCATTATCTTTTCTAAACTTTATACAATATTTTCTTGAATCTTAAACCAATATTTTAGATGTGAATTGGCCTTGTGTTGAAAGATGACAGCTTTCCTCAATACTTGAACATTAAAACTAGACTGTTGTAAATAGCATCTCAACAACTCAGTTTTCAATTCTTTATCGTCGTCGTTGTCGTCATCATCAACATCATACCCCAATGTTTCCGAGGAAACTCCCGCAAAAGCGGGGTAAGGGGGGTCAGCGTATGCAACCTTACCCCTGAGGTTAAAAATCACACAGAGGTTTTTTTTGTTTAACCATTGGTGATACTAGAAAACTCTCCATAACTTCATTAAAAAAAAGAAGTATAGATAGAGGTTGTTCCAGTTTTCATTTCTTTATACCTTTGCAAAATAAATATCACAGTTATTTATGTCAAAATTTAATACACTAAAATAATAAATGCAAATAATATGCACGCTGAATCAATATGATATATGTGACTTAAAGCCACATTCATGCAGTGCTATTTCTTGCTGTTTCGGTGTGCAGTATGTTGGGAATGTTGATCTTCATGGTATTTTTCTTATGGGGGCATCATACACAAGGTCCTGCTTTTCTCACACATATAAGCATTTCAGGAGCTTCAAACAAGCAATCAACAGATGCAGCCATGAGGTTCCTACTTGAGAAACTTACCGTCTCGGTTGCAACTTGCAACTATACATGTGTGCACCAGCTCACCACTTTTTTATTACCACATTTCAACTTATGTCCAAAGTCTATGTGCTCAGCTAGCCGTATGAAACATAGAAAATAACCGATAACGTAAAGCATATTTAAGTGGTTAGCTGGTGACAGCAAAATATCTATACTGTGCACAGCGAACAACAGAAAGCATTTTGATATGGTTAGATGGTGACTATGAAATATAGTACTATGCACTCCCTCATGAAGTTTATTTTCTATTCATGTTATTACCCAAAAAAAAAACTGTTGCTGCTCTAGTGTTAGCGGCAGTAACTAATTTTATGTAACTTATGTTGCAAAATGATTTTGTTCAGTCGCTTCTGAAATCTTTTATTTTCTTAATAGGCTTCCCGGTTCCACAAAGCAATCCATCGGAAGAATGTTCCTCATATTGATAAACCAAATGTCTTCTTCTTGGGTGGATCCATCTCAAAGTCATGCATTTCTCTCCCTTACAACCGATTCAAGATTTCCATGTCATCAGCCCAAAAGTTTCATCATAAGGTGCCTATCTTCGATTATAATCTCTTTGTTTTGAAACAAATATTGTATAGTTATATCTTCTTTCTGGTGGTACTCCTTGCCCTTGATGTCGCTTGGTTACTTGTTATTTTAGTTTTTTTTTATATTGTAATTAATAGCTTATCCTGTGTTACAATTAACTTGCCTGGTGGAAGAGTGTGGATTCATCACATGATTCCATGTTCTTTTAATTCTCACCATGTCTGGAAAGTGCAAGTGCAAAAACTAGTATTCAATCGGGAAAAAAAAATAATTGAAACACCAGTAAGGAAAGAATACACCTAATAAGGAAATCAGAAGCAGAACAATGAAACATTCAGCTGTACTACTTATCTTGGTGTTGACCCAGCTGCAAAGCACTCTGTTTTGCATTATTCTACCTTTAGATGTATCACCATAAAGCATAACCCTATGTCGTAGTTTGAAACCCTAGTTAATTATCTTCAGTTGTGTAGAGGACTGGACAATTTAAAGGTAAACATATTCCTCCAATTCCAGGATAATTTAGTGATGGCAAGGCTTCATAATCTGAGAAAGGAACAACCATTGCTACCTGAGAAAAATATT
This sequence comes from Raddia distichophylla, assembly GCA_005191435.1. Classification (NCBI taxonomy): domain Eukaryota; kingdom Viridiplantae; phylum Streptophyta; class Magnoliopsida; order Poales; family Poaceae; genus Raddia; species Raddia distichophylla. The sequence goes on from SPJY01018096.1 coordinate 1,112,938, forward strand.
TTTGTGGTGCACTGACATGATCTGAAAGAGTAACCTATTGTATCCAGCTGGTGGTTGCAGGTCTTTACATATATGCTGCTGACTGTACTGGTCACCTAATTAGTGATTAAAAAGTATAATGGTTATAATACTGCTTAAAAATTGTGTAGTTCAGATATAATAGTCTATTAAATCTGTCATACCTTTCAAATGTAAGACATTGTAGTTATGCTTTGTTCAAGACAACGGTGCAGCATGATGCTGTTTGAACTTGTGGCTGGGCGCGTGGCCAGCAAAATGCCCCGTGCCACACCACCCAAGCAAATGATGCCTTAAAACATTTTTGGTTTGCTTTAATTATTAAAAAGTATTTAGATAGACCATATGAGATTGATATTATTAAACTTAATGTGAAATGTATTTTTATGACATTTTTGTGATATATAGCAACTTGTATGATAGAAATTAGAGTTCAAACTTCAAAGTTGTATTTTGCAGACTGCATTGTTTAGATATGGTAGGTGACTGTCAACGATCAAAACAACCTTCATCTGGAATAGGTTGGAGAATTCAGTTGTAGCCTTTTAGGTGTAGAATTCTAGGCTACAAGGAAGATATTTTTGTGGTTTACTGAAGTAACTACTAGCTAGTGACTCCAATCTATGAACTCGAAACTGATTAAATTTTGAAGTTTGAAACAAATTCATTGATTATATTTGTAGGTTCAAATGTTTCTCCAGGATGCAATGAGATCCAACAGATATATTTTTATGACATTTTTGCGATATATAACAACTTGTTTGATACAAATTAGAGTTCAAACTTCATTGATTATATTTGTAGGTTCAAATGTTTCTCCAGGATGCAATGAGATCCAACAGATACAGTAGACAATTCGCTAACGAGCTAATTACATTTTGCTTGGTGAGTACTTTTTCCGACAACTCTGGTTGCTGTTATCTCAGCTGGACTAAAATATGAGTGCCCTTGATCAAACTGCAGGCCTATTTTCTTGTCATATCTCCAATGTGGATTGCGTGGTACCTTTGTTCAAAATACTATTTGGCTCAAAGAAATGACAACTTGTCGTAAAAAAGAGCTGCCCAATTCTGCTCCTCTGTTTTCCTTTTGATTAGTATAGAAGAGTGAGAATCATCAGGTGTAAAATACGTTATATTTATGTAAATCTTGTAATTACTATCAATATATAACAGTAAACTATCTCAGTTCGAAGTACAAAAATCAACGAGTGTTTATTTTGCTAGCCCTTGGGTTAACCATCGGTCTAGTGCACAGCCCCTGCCATAGCAAGCACCGAAACCACCATCTTCCCCACACCCACAGTCGGCAAGTGGGTCGCTGCCGTTTCGAACTTTCCTCCTCAAACCGAGGGTTAGGGCACCAATAGGTCCCTCATCTTCCCACGAACCCGACGAGCCTTTCCCCCCTCCCTCTCGTCATCGTTCGTCAGATCGCCGGTACGCCGCCGTGACTTGCCGCTGTGGGGGATGCAAACATCGATGTCGTCGTCGTGGCGCTCCACCACATCACGTCCTCTTTATCCTATGTTGCTCCCACCGGAGAATCACTAGCGTAGCTGCCAGTGTGCCACCTTCCCAGCTCGCTGTCGCTGCTAGGTAGGCCCCTCTCATCAATGAAGTCGAGTCGGCCCAGCTCTAGCAGGCCGCCGAGCCTACCGGGTTGGGTTGTGCTAGGCCAAACCACCCACCTCGGCGTCGGGCCTGCGTCTCCCCATGCGTTGCTGGGCCGAACTCGCCAGCAACTCAAATCTGGCCCACGCAGGGTTGCGTTGCGTGCAGGCCAAGCGAGTGGTTGTTGGACCACGCTAACCCTATTTTTGTCTCTTTAACTATTTGTATGTACAGTAACATTTGTCAATTCATATCTATAATTTTTCCACCAACACTTTCGTACATTTTGTTTATGTGATTTGTATATATTGATTATTGCCTTATTTAGGTAAGTGTTGAACCATTGTTGTCCTATATTTGAAATAATATGTGTAGAATTTTTTACGACTTGCATGTATGTTGAAAACATAAAAATTGCTAATTGTTTAGTCTAGCTACACCATATTAAAGTTACTAGTATTAAAATTGTCCTTGCTACTATAGGGTATTTGTATTCTTTAAATTATGGCCACATCCTTAAAGTAGCTACACCAATATTAAAGTTATTCCTATTGAAATTGTCCTTGCTACCATATGCTATTTATATTCTTTATTTATGGCCACACCCTTGAAGTAGGTTTCACATGTTGCTTAGAATGCTTAGGACCATTTTATCATACTTGTGATGAGTTCTCTTATATCTATTGTTTTGATCGTAATTTCAAAGGACGATTATTGTTGTCATGTTTTTGAAATGGTTATTTGATATGGGGAACTATTAGGCTAAAAATGATATGCAAAACTTAATTAGGGTGGCTAGTTGCAAGGAGGGTGCATCAAGCACGAGACTTGGGCCTAGTGTGGGGCCCAACCTATTTCACTAAGGACCGATTCCTTGAGATAGTCAAGCCAAGTACAATAGTGCGACCATGTATGCTGAAATGAAACAATCTTGAGCGAGTATGCATTGAACTCTTGGTTTGGTTATCTCGTCTGACGAAGGAGGTGCTGAAGCTTTCAGACGTCATCCTTCAGGTTCAAGAGGGGGACACGGCCAACTAAAGTTTCATCTTGCGATGCTGGAAATCCTCAGAGGGGATACAAACCAAGAGCTAGATGGTTAAAGGTCTCGTTACGATGCCCTTCGATAGCAGTGCATTTGTATCGCATGGGTAAAGCATGCAACCTCTGCAGAGTCTACAACTATCATGTTAGCTTTGCCCGAGATAAAGGGCGAAAACGGGGAGATGCCTCTGGTACTTTAAACTATTTGTTCTCAAAATGTTTTAAAGGAAAACAACGACAATAGTCGTATGTTTTGATATATTCCTCACATGGGCACTATGAGCGCATGGGTGTTAAGTACACGGTGGGGAACTGAGATTAGTCACTTGGGGAAAAACTAGCAATCACTAGAACATTGAAAATAAATGATTTAAATATTTGTTTTCCCAACGTTTTCCATGTTTCAAGAACTTAGGGAAAACTTTATAAAACTGGCTTCATGCAAAAGAACATTGCCCTTCCTTTGTAAGCCTCAGTTGCATATAGTTAGGCTGCTCGTTCCAACGAGCAGGTTGCGAGTAGTCAAACCTCTTCCCTGATGAAGAGATTTACGAGGAAAAGGACTTTGCGGACATAGTTCGTGATGATGACCACTGAGGCGTCTAGCAGCGTGCTCCTGCAGTGTACCTATGCAGATTCAGATCTTCGTTTGGTTTATGTTGAACAATGTTATTCCACTGTTTAAGGGCTTGCATGCCTGGAACTCTGTAACAAATGCCGTGTTGGCAAGTTTTTTAATAAATGGATGTTTCAATTGCAATTGTTATGATCCAAGAGTTGCTATCTATGTGTTCTATCTACTTGATAAATGCCATGTTTGATTCTTTATTTCACGCACAAACATACATCTAGTCATTAAATATAGATTTAGACAATGACAGAAAAAATACCCAAAACAATCAACAATTAAATCGCATTTAATAAAATAACCTACTATTAAAATAAATTGCCGAAATGACACGAGGGCCCGCCACGCTGCACGACGTCCTGCACGCTGCACGGCGGGAGCTCTGCTTCCGCCACCCCGTGTGGTCGCTGCTCTGCCCCCACCACCCCGCATGGTGGCCACACCTGCTCCTGCCACACCGCACGACGGGAGCATGGCGATGGCGACGGCAACGGCACAGAGTGCAGGAGGGAGAACCGAAAATTTGTTAATTTATTTAGATTTCCAATTTTGTCAAGTTTTACAATTCTAATTTTTTGATGTTTTAGAATTCTAATTTTTCTAGTTTTTACGTATGGACATTTCACTTCTACAATTTTACCTAAATGTATAATGCAAGTTCCATGGTTTTATTTTTATTTATGGTCGTAGAAAAAGAAACGCAAAGGAGGAGCCAAGGTGAGGTTTAGATTTTTTATGTATAGCCTGGAGAAGGTAGGTGTTTAATGTCGGTGTTTTCTATTTCTTCTCTACAAGACTACAACCTTCGTATCCTTAATGATGCATATTAGGATGTTTTTTCAGGTCTCTTTTTAAATTTAAAATTTGACAAAATTAAAATTCTAAAACACGTTTTCAGTTCTCCCTCCTTTCCAGCGTGCAGCCTACGCCGGAAAAATACCAAAAAAATCAACAGTTAAATCGTATTTAATAAAATAATCTACTGTAAATAAGAATTACGGAATAATCTAAATTATAAACTTGATGAAATAACTTTTCAAAAAAGGTTAAGGTGAAGAAAAATTATTTAATTATATTTTTTAAAAACCTTTTACGTAAAAATAATAATCTGATTAGAACTAAGAAAAGAGTAAAATACACGGGCGATCCCTAAACCATTAGCGATTCTCATCTAGTTCCCCAACCTTTGAAACTGCAGTTTTGGGTCCCTAATCTTTTTAAGTGGATCCACCCTGGTACAAACTTGCCACGTGACAGCCCTAGAGCTAATGTGGCGCTGACATGTCACATAAAATAGTTTTTAAAAGGGGAATATCATTAAAAAACATAAAAATACATGGAAATCATTTAAAAAATTATTAAAAATGAAAAAAATCATTTAAATGTGAGAAAATTATTTACAAAATCATAAAATGAAAAAATATAAAAAGGAAAATCATTTAAAACATATAGAAAATATCAAAAGAATCATAAAAATAAGAGAAAATCATAAAAAAGATAAATCAATAAAAATCATGGAAAATTATGAAAAAAAAGCATAAACATATGAAAAATCACGAACATATTAAAAGAAACATAAAGAAAGTGTGGTTGCCTTTAATCCCTCTATAGTTGTAAGCGTAATACCTCTAGCATCGTGGCGTATGGGAGCCCTCAAGTGCTACTTTTTATAATGTTTTATGGATTTTCCTTATTGTTTTATTATTCCCCTATTTTTTATGATTTCTAAAATTTTTTGGATTTGTTATAAATTTTTAAGTAGTTTATGTGATATGGACGACCATGTCAGCGCCACGTCAGCTCTAGGGCTATCACATGTCAGTTTTAAACAAGGACAAACCCACTTAAAAAGATTAGGGACCCCAAACTGCAATTTCAAAGAATAGAGAACCGGATGAAAATCAACTAATAGTTTAGAGACAGCCCGTGCATTTTACTCTTAAGGAAAAATAGGCGATCGTCGCCTGATAAATAGGGGCAAATTTTTGTATATTCGTCCTGAATTTTCATAAATCACTAAGCCCAACCCCTAAAACGCAGGTGACATAGACAATGGCATGAATTCTGATTGCAAAATAAGAACTAGCGGATTACATGACACAGACATGTATGGCACATTCGAGAATATAGCCTAATAGTGGACCGTTGGTAAACCTACATGCCATAGGGTAATTGAAAACATTGCGGGGGCCTATGATAATCAGCCTACTGGGTGCAGTGGTATTTCCCCTTTTCAAATGTACTTGGTCCTGCATCCCTAGCTCTAGCAGCCCTCTCGCTCTTTCTTGCACGATCCGCCTCACTCTCAGCCAACTAGCGCTGCCGGTCGGCCTCACTCTTTGCTTCGAACTATTTTTTGTAACACTTGTTTCTCTCTAACTGTTGGGCATCCTGCCAATGTTCGTCGGCCCTAGCTCTGCATGCCGCCGCCTCCCAACGCATCTTCCGTTCTTTCTCAGGAGTCTGCTCGGATCCAAATAGTGCACAAACTCGCACAATGGAGGTTACGAAATGTAAGGTTAGCATGTGTTCAATATATGTGTTAGGCTAATAAAAAAGTAATAACTAACTTGTATGATACTTGGTCTTCCTCTCCATCTCCTCCATATGGTCGTACGTATAGTTTGCGCACATCCAATACCTACGACCGTACGTGTAGGACATGTTACCAGACCCAGTGGTGGGTGCAGGTTTTTCGATTTGGGTGTGCAAGATTTAAAAAGTTTGCAAACAAAGTTGAGATCCCAAAATCGAACAAAATCTAGCTGCAAACTATTAACCAACAATAAATTGGTATTTAGCTGTACATAAAATTCATTGCTCCCTTCAAATTACTCGTGTAAAAATATTTCAGCTAATTGTGTTGTCCATGAAACCTAATTAAGAGCAAAAGCAAAATTCTAAATAAGGCGCTCGCTGGTTTGGGCATGCACTTCAAAGGTTATATGCAAGCGATCCTCAAATGAGATAATCAAGCATGTAAACAATGCCATGATTAGTGTTCTCGTTTCACGGTGGACTAACTTATATATTTTTCATATACCACCCAATCAATTTTAGGATAGTCCAATAAAAAAACAAAATAAGCAAATCCTGCACACATGGTAAGAGTTTCAGGATAGCTAGTTTTAGAGCATGGTAAAAACAATGAGTCATAACAAAAAAAAAATGTACAAACTACCTAAGCAAACGCTATAGCTAACAAAATGGAAGAAAAATGGTATGTGACATAGCTAATTGGTATGTGACATAGCTAACAAAATAGAAGAAAAATTAGATATTGAAGGAACGCACTATTGGTGAGAGGTTGCCTAGGCATGGCAAAACCAGTGTGAATAGACTTCCAAGTATGCCCATAAATCAGATTTAAATGTTGGCACCAAGACAATCAGTTCCATATCCAATTCATAAGAAATCCATGCTGTAGCAAGAACCGGACTAAATGAAAAGAACAGATGCTCCTGAAAATTTTTAAAAAATTAGTTCAATCTATCTGCAAGAAATAGTTTGAGCACCTGTTTTATATTGTAAAAATATAGATACACAAGCAACACCAGCCAATAAAAAGGGAAAAAATTTCATATCTAAACAAAGAAGACGTGTGTTCATCATTGTGCCATGGACAGATGTGTTCATCAACAAAAAAAAATATCTAGCACAAATTAGGATGAATCTAGTTCTAGGCAATGACATAAATCCAGGGCTATCAAAATCCTATGCATTTCCATACACTTGAGATGAATAAAACTCATTTTCCAACATAATTTTCTATGATTTTACATAGTCCAAGGGGGAGAGAGTATAAGAGTAGGGGTTGCAGGTAGCTTACCTTCATATATGGGGACTCTCCATGCCAGCAAAAATGGGAAAGAGGTTGTCTCCTTGCGAACAAGCTGGCATGACAGCGGGATCTTCCAGGGAATGTCATGCCGTCTTGAGTTGAGGAAGGTGGCACTGGGAGCAATGGGGGTGACTAGGGTTAGCGACCGTCTCGGGGCCTGTCTATGACACATCTGGCCACCTCGAGGCCCGCCGACGCTTAATCCATCCACCCGATCGTGGAACGTAGGCCTGATCATCGGCCGGGCCGGGCCAGGTTTCAGGCCGGGCTTGGAAAAGCCCGGTCCCGCGAGACCAAGCCCAAGCCTGGCCCGGCCGGCCCGACGCTTCGGGCTTCGGTTTCGGGCCCGAACCAGGCCCGAAGCCCGAAAGCCCGGACAGAAGCCCGGCACGCCCACGGCTTACCGCATGTTTTTTGGGCCCGAGCCCGGCCCGGGCCGGGCTTTTTGGGCCAGGTCAGGTGGAAGGAATAGGACGCAGTGTGAGGAAGATGGAGGCGGCACCAATCGGGGAAGAGGCGGACCCGACGACGTCAAGCGGCAATGGGATTGTTTGAAGAAAGCGGTGACGGCGGGAGAAGAAGGGGGGGGGCAACGTGGAGGTGGGACGGCGGCAGGGGAGCAAGAGGCGAACAAGTAGGTGGGTTGGGACTTGGGAGGCTACGGCTGGGTGTGTGGCGGAGGGCTATACGAAGTTATTACGCACGCTCGTGCAGATGGCGGCGAGGTGCGGCGCGCCATGGAAGCGGCGGCGCGTGGGGACGGCGGCGCTCCCGGCTGCGGCGCGCGCAGACGTAAACGGCGGCGCCCAGGAGCCATGGCGACGACGGAGATGGGGATGCGGCGGCGCGCCCAACCGCGGCGCGCGCAGATGTAGACGGCGGCGCCTTGGGAGCCGTGGCGGCGACGGAGATGCGGACGGCGGCGCGCCCGGCAGCGGCACGTGCAGACATAGACGGCGGCACCCTCAGGCCTAGGCCATGAAGGAGAGAGAGAGAGAGAGAAAGAAAAAGGCAGACGAGAGAAGCGAGTCGGGGGAAGTGGGAGAGAGATGCACTGGAGATGATAGGAGGACACGTGTCGGCAATACATGAGGTGTTGTAAATGGGCTGAGTTGCATCACTGCTGCACCAAATTTCCTTCCCGCAACCGCTGCCTCTACCTTCGTCTTGATCCACCGCTACCTCCATCTAGATTTGCGTGAGATATGAATTTAGAAATGTTGACCCTTTACAATTCGTGTTGGCATAATTCACTATATTTGTTTTGATTAATTTTCTATCTAAAGTTAACATATTTGAACATTGTTTTATTCTTTATTACACGCACAAACATACATCTAGTAACCAAATATAGATTCAGACAATGTCTCACAAAAGAGATCCAAACAAAAAATGTTTTCATTTCTTGGCTCGACGTCTAACCTTAAAAGACATCCGGGCTTCGTGAGATTTACCTAGAGGCCACCCAATTCGACAGCTTTTGCCCAAATGACATTAATTTAGTCTGCCTTACGTTCACGACATCGTACACGCAAATTTGTTACCTCAGCAATATTTTGGCCATTTTACCTTCTCTTCCTTCCATTTAGCTCCTTTTTCACTACTGAATTGACCTTTTGCCCCTTGCCCATTGTCTAGCCAAAAAGCAACAAATTAATTAACATGCTAGCTAGTCCAAATGCACCTTAAGTAACTGGTTAGAGTAATTTGCAACAAGAAAATGGTTTGATGTGTGAAAATAATATTCAAGAGATTTGAAATTCAACAAATTTGATAGAAATTCATCGTTTTTGACAGAAATTTATCAAATTTGACCAAAATTCAGCAACTTTGATAGAAATTCATCAAATTTGACAAAAATTCATCGATTTGGACAAAAATCACCAAAATTTTTTACAGGAATTCATCATTTTTTAAAGATATTCATCAATTTTATTAGATTTTCATCACGGTCGTCGGGAAGCATTTTCACGATGGCACCGTTGTCACTGACCGCCACCGCGAAGAAACTTGGAGAAGAAGAAAGGAGCAAATTGGACATAGTATCAATGGCAAGGGGCAAAACGGTCATTTCAATAGGAAAAAGAGCTAAATGACATGAAAAAGGTAAAATGATTAAAATATCACTGAGGTAATAAATTCACGCGTACAATATCGTGTACATAAAGATAGACTAAATTAATATGGTTCGGTAAACGCCAACACCTCTACGCTCAGTCTAACCTCATGGCTCCGCCCTTACCCGAAAAAGGAAAACGATTTTTAGGCAGAATAATGGTAACCTAATAGAAAAGTTTATTATTATTATTTTGGTTGGTGCCTTGGTGGTGCCGTAGAGACGGCCAGACGGGGAGAGAGGGAAGGCCACGAGGAGGCGACGACGGGAGGAAGGGGAGGCGCTGAAAGAGTCTCAGATTCCGGCGGCGACCTGAGGAGGAGCTTGCAGCCACCATGGATTCTGAGCTCTGGATCTCGCGCCTCATGGCCGCCAAGCGCCAGTACGCGCTGCAGCGCGCGCAGCATCACCATGCCACCACCGCGTCCCACCACGGTATCCTTCCTTCTCCTTTCTTGATCCTGCCATGGCCCATGAGAGGTGCGGTTTCTTGAGGTCATGGTGATGTAGCGCGACGAATTTATTTGGATTACGCGATGCCATGGTGCTGGGTTTCTATTGGATCTCGGCTTTTGCTCGCGGATTCGCGGGGCTCGCTCTTGATGTATTCATTTCAAGGATATTGTTCGATTATTATTGAATTTATGTTCTTTGGTGGCCGCCTAAGAAAAAATTGAGCCGTGGCTGGAAAACGTTGATCGCATTTCGTGGTGTTGTTGTGGTTAACGGACTCGTTAAAAAGATTTGCCCTTTAACATACATGGAATTTCACGGAAGATAAACAAAATTTGAGCTAGCAATGAGAAAAAAATATCATTTTTAATTGTTCACCGACATTTCTGCCGTCGTCCTTTGTGTCTGCATTACTATTTTTTTTTCCTAAGATGGGTAATTGACGTTACATCAGAAGTCTATAATCCTTTGAGCATTTTAGGTTTTCATCTATGAATTTATTGTAAAAATGCCAGTATTGCTTTGTTGCACGTACGAGTTCCAAGCCTTTGTTGGAGTTCTTATATTGCTTTTGGATTTTGTTGAGCAACATTAGCTGTTGGTAGCAGTTCTTTGTTTGAAAATTTACTTTGCTTCAAATGTTTCATTTTTTAAACATTTTGCCAAGGTTCAAATGTCTCACTTGCAGATCGTTTTGGGTATGATGATATTGAACAAGAGGACGAGATACGCCCAGATTTCCCATGCCCTTACTGCTACGAAGATCATGATATTACATCTCTTTGTGCCCATTTGGAGGATGAACACCCTTTTGAATCTAAAGTTGTGGTAAGTATCTCTATTTTTTTTTCATTTTTTTCTAAATGTGTGACATGCTTCTTTTATCAAAAACAATAAAATATCCATAAATATCCATGGTAGGTACTACTTTTATTTTGGTGATACATTGCTTAAGACAATAGGATGTAGATTTCTTGCTTAGGTTAGTACATTTTGATGTGAACGAGTTTTCTCTATAACTAATATGTAAGATTAGTGGAGATGTTATGAGGAGAAACTGAATAGAACTAGCCATGCCATGTTCTGCACTTGTTAGATGGTGTCTACAGTCTAGCATAAGTCATTAGTTCAAATTTTCTATGTTCTGATAAACAAATGTTTTCCGCTTTTCTCTGATTGCCTCATTTAGTATATAATTTGGTACTTAATTTAGTTGGTATGCTGCAGGGTAACTTCTTTTTGTTCTTATACAATGTCATCTCCTCTTTAAAATTCTCCATTTCAATGCTGAGAGATAGTTCTCTATGAATGTTTAAAGGCTGGGCTTGCAATACCCAGGTACAACTGCATTGTTTGTATAGTTTCATCTCTTTCTGACGTGATTAATTAAATACTCATCATATGTGTTGGAGTTGGAGACAAAGCTGTGAAACGAATTAAATTTAGTTGCTTTGTTTAATTTCATGTTAGCATGGGTACTTAGGATATATTTTGCTCTTCCATTTGTTTGTTCTCTTTTTAGAAATAAAAGCTTCAATATGGACAACACTATGCTAAATCCTGCTGGTAACTAGTTGTTAACAGTATTTCCCTAGTAAGGCTGGGATTCTGTAACTGCCAAGTTCAATCTTTTCAATTATGTTCAGTTACTGTGAACGGTAACTGAATTTATTTCAAACTCATCTTTTAGATTCACTAACATTTTACTGACGGTTGGATGCATAATTATGACAATTTGGATAGTGAAGGTTGACATGAAAAAGGACATTGCGTAGACTGCTGTGCTGTATATAACATTTGTACCATCCTCAAGTTCATTTTGATTGTTATTAGTATGGTTGGGTGTGGGCGTTAGGACCGAGGTTAGGGTACTCGCCCTTGATTGGCTGTCCATGCCGGCCTTATTGTGGAAGAGGGGAAGAGAAATAGAAACATTTTTATTTATTTTTTCACAATTCACAGAATATGTTAGGGGCATATATCTATTTAAAGGACTAACTAAACAACTCATATAATTAACCAATAATGAATGTTATCTATATCCTGTAATCAACTAAGGGAGCAACTACTTGACTTATTTCCTGAGGAAGCCTCCTAATTTCGGTATGCAAGGGCCAAGGAAGGGCCAAGGAGCATGCTGGGCTGCCACATCTGCACAGCAGCTCCTGCTAGGCACACGACAGTATTAGTTGGTATAAGAAAAATGTATTACTTTTTGGGATTGGGTGAATATTTATTTATCATTCTAACCCCATAAGTGAGTGTCTGAGGGAGTGACAGTCCCTCATCAAGTTATCTTTTTTTTTTTAGTTTGAAAAACTTCTTACAGACATTGCAGTATTTTAATGTCACTGTGACCCTATATTTTTTTTTTATGCATACCATCAAAACTGAAACGTTTTGCCCTTTGCAAGTTTGCTTCATTTCAACGTAAGAAACCTTTTTGATAGGAGATTTTGTCCATATAAAGGTGCTTCAAAATTGGCTGATGAGAGTGCATAAGCACTCTGAAACTTTGCCATACTATATTCGGAGTTACAAGGTACAACAAGTCAACAAGACGGAAAGGCAGTTTATCTGGAAACTACAGTGTTCTTCTCTGTTTTACAGATGAGATTCTCATATGTTCAATGTGTGCAAGCTTAGTGAGATACAAGTACTGAAATTTTCATAGAAACAATAAATATCGGGTAAGAAGCATACATGCCATTATAGAGTCACCTTTATACACATATGCCATCGTAGAGTCTCTAATATCGCAGACGCCATTATAGAGTGAAGAATCGTACATATATGCCATTATTAGGGATGAGAGAGAGAGTTTTGGAAGAAATACACAGGAATATATGACATGAAATACGGCCTGTCGAGCCCACATGTCATCCTCTCTTCTATAAATCTTCTTCCTCTCCACTCTCTCTCCCTCTCTCTTCTCTCTCTCTTCCGGCAGCGGCAGCGTATCGGGTTCGGACGACGCCTGCACGGAGCTCAACTTCATCGTCTCCTTGCTGTGCGGCCGCTCCGCCTCTCCCTCCTACGACACCCTCTTCTTCCCCGGCGCCGACGCCGTGCCACCCAAGTTCTGTGCCTCGGAGCCGAGCCAGAGTGCCGCTAGCTTCCTGCCGCACTACCGTATCAGCCTCCGGATGCTGAGCTTCGGCGCCAAGAAGGTCGCGTTCTATGGAGGCCGCCACAACCTCGCACGGAGCTCTGGTAGCGCACGGTCATTGCGGCTGTCCATGGAGTTATCGGTGGACGAGAAGGACGACGACGCTCGACGGGGCTCTACGCCATTGAGGGACGTCATTAGGAGGTACCTGACCAAGATCTCATGGCGGCTCCGAAGGGTGGCTCGCCGCGCCACCGGCAAGGCAAGAGGGCTCCGTTGCCTGCGCAAGAGCCGGTCGGCGTCAGCGGCGGCGACTGTGCCGGCGTCCAGCTCAGTGCCCCTATAAAACGCCCCTGCCTTTCCACTTCACGCAGCGGCGGCGCCCCTCCACCTGGAAAGAGAGAGAGAGAGAGAGAGAGAGGAAGAAGATGAATAGAAGAAAGGATGACATCCGGGGGCCGCTCATCAGACAGTATCATACCTTATATTCCTATGTATTTCTTCCAAAACTATCTCTCAGACCTAGTAATGGCATATATGCACGATTCTTTACTCTATAATGGCGTCTGTGATATTAGAGACTCTACCATGGCATATGTGTTCAAAGGTGACTCTATAGTGGCATGTATGTTTTTTACCCATAAATATACTAGATTAGCAAACTATTGCCGGATAGCAACTATAAGCTATCTTTTCTTCTGGGATAAGAAATTAATTATGGTCATTCTTATCTTGACTTGAGCAGTTGAGCTCAAACCTGGTTAGGAATTTCCAGCACTTGACTTTTGTATGTCTATTTGATGTGCCCGGCTTAACATTCAGCTCACTTGAGCTGAACCAACTTATTCATTGAGCTCAGCCACTCCAAACATGTTGTTAGGGGTATAGAAGGCTTGGCTTTAGCTTATGTAGGGGAGACTGGTTTCGCCTTTCCAATTCCCACATAAGCCTTTTGGGTCTTTTTCCCTCTTTAAGCACCACCATGCATGTAATCAAAATTTTTTTAACATGGGCTTGTGCCAAAAATCATTTTTTTGGCCTTATAAACTATAATCCTGAGAATCCAACTGTTGGCATTAAAAGAAGCTGCTTATAATAAATAGGCCTGTTATACTCTACAGTTCCTAACCTTGCTTTTATACTCCACAGGCGTGCCCAATTTGCTCGGCTAGAATTTCCAAGGACTTGTTGGACCATATAAATCTCCAGCATGGCTACCTGTTTAAAATATCCTTCTCTTGATGGTTATATCTCCATAGGCAGAACAATTCTGTGAACTATTTTTTTGAACTTTATCTGTCATATGTTTCCTTAATTGTGTGCCACTTGCAGAGACATAACAGATCACGTAAAGTTGCTGTACCTAGCAGCAATGCTCTCTCCCTTGCAGGGAGAGATCTACAAGAAACCTACTTAAAGGTGCTTCTTGGAAATAGTAGTCGAACCAGTGGTACCAATGTATCAAGTTCAGTAACTGATTCGCTACTGTCTTCGCTCGTTCTGAATCTGTCTTCATCAGAAGCAGAAGATACAACAAAATCTTCTGCTTCTGCTGTGGTGGAAAATAGTTGGTTTAAAAGGGCACGACCTCCAATGACTTGGAAGACAAGGTGTGATCAACCTCCCTTCTTTTTCTCTTACTACTACTAATCTATTTTGTGGTTTTTATCTCTCTGCATCAGTTGAAATTATTTTAGCCATTTTGAATTAAAAGTTATTTCACTTGTTCAAATCAGGTTCCTGGTATATATAGTTTGAACGATTTGCTTGCCCTAGCTTAGTTTTATCCCTAGAAGTTAGCTTGTTGCTTGAAAGTATCTACAGCTTAATGTTCATCTGTTTTAGTAAGCTATAAAAGATATTTAGGAAATCCAGCTTATAATTTGCTACAGATCTGTACGCTCCATAAATTACCCACACTAAATTCAATAAGCTACTATCAGACTTGCATCCTCCATTAATCTGTTAAAAGATGTGGTTTGTATTAAGGTTTAGCTTTATATCTATCTGTATAGATCATGTTTTAAACCTACTTTTCTTATTAGACTAAGCTTGTTTTGCCTCTAGTTTGGGCTTGTCTGTAAGTCAGCCTGTTGGGCTTAGAGATTATGATCAGAAGTACAGAACTGCTTCCTAGAAGCAGCTTTGTCGAATCCAGATTATAAGCTCTTGCAAGGGCTAAAAATCGAGACCTTCACTTGGTCTTTCAAATAGGTAATGTGGCAATTTATTGGCCTAAATTCCTCTTTTATATATAAGCTTAATTTTGACCAAAAATGTATTGATCTTGAATTGGTCAGACCAGTCTATAATATATTTATATTACATTATGTTGTTGCTGCAATACGTCAACTTTTTAAGTACACTAGTATGAAAAATATGCATGTCCAATGTTGCAAAAGTATTGTAAAACTGTAGGCATATATAAGCTCCAGACCAGATCATCATAGCATATTCTTGTCTAACCCTGTAGTCAGGCTTGCTAAACTGTAGCTAGTTACAAATGGTTGCATTATGCATGCGCACAATGCTGGACCCACCTGTGTCTGTTGAATTCAAATGAAAGTCGCAACCTCTCCAACTACCTACTTTCGGTTGATTTAGGTTGCCCAATTCATCGAATATTTTTGAGCTACAACACAAATCACTTATTTCTTTGTAGATTAATTAGTGTGACTAATACAATATCCAGCATAAAAAGTTCTGGTGTTTGTATCACATGATTTACCCTCTGTTTTGTAGTCCTGACTCCAACCTCAGTCATGAAGAGAGGGAGCGGAGGCGGAGGCGAGCTGCTGTGAGGGCATCGTTTGTACAGCATCTGCTTGTCTCTACCCTTTTTGATGACTAGCAGAACAAATGCCGCTCAATTCGCTGGAATCTAGTGGACTTTTGCCCTCACATTTATCAGATGAACGATGAACCAATCACCTTCCAGGTCCCAAAGATGTTCATCCCACTGAGGCTGGTGTCCGATCCCATCAAACTTAACGGTAAACTAAAGAAGCGGCAATGCCTCTTGCATGTTATTGGAAGCAGCTCTAAACATTTGTTTTCAGATCCTTGAATTACCAAGCTATTCTTTACTGTTCCTGTAGTAGACATATTGTTCTTATCTAGATGAGTTCAATTGGCGCTGCATTCTGCAGCTTGCAAGGTTTCCTGCGCAATGCTACCCATTGAATACAAGTTCCATACTTTTGTATTGAACACCTTTCAATTTGAGGAAATTCTTAAGACAAGAGACCATACAATTTCAATCAGTAAAAAGACAACATAACATACGGTTAGGGTTCATGGGTATAGTGAGGGGTTTTTGTGAACCTTAGAATTTGGGGGTTAAGTAGAAGGGAATGAATGACACGACCAATTTTTTTTTACCGACGCCTTAAAAATTCGTAGATCTCCCCACCGTTCTTTTGAGTTGCGTCACACAGGGAGTAAGCCATCGACTCGGGGTAGTTCTTTGCTCCTAAAAGATAAAGGGCCTGTTTGGTTCGTTGCCACATCCAGCCACGTCTAATCTAGGCAGGTTTGATCGAGTTAGGTTTGCGTTTGGTTTATTCGTTGTCATATTTGTGGCTTGCCACACTTCCTTAGCTATATGGTCCACGTGTCATAGATTAATTTTTTTTGCTACGCTTTGCCACAAGTGTGGTGGCTAATTTGACCACCACAAAAAAGTGTGGCTTGCCATACTTGGCTAAGCTTATGCGTTGCACAGTTAAGCACCAACCAAATAGGCCCAAAGTCTTCAAACACAAGAAGTTGTCCGTCGTATTTCAGAAGCACCTTTAAGGAAGACAACCGAGCCAATCATGTCCGAGAGAATCATTAACCGGTTATCTAAATTTTGATCATCGTATTTTCAAAATACTATTCGGTCATCGTAATTTATCCTATCTAATAGAATCTCTATTTTTTGAAAAAGTGAGTGTCACAAACCCATATTTAGTTGACTAAGTAACACTTAACGACAAGTTTTAAGCAATTAGTATCACTTAACCATATTTGTTATATCCAATTAACACTAAGTCACATGTTTTACATGTGGGAGTGACACATGGGTGGGTGACATGGATCCATGTCACCTGAGCGCACACATTTGGTCAAAGGCCAGTATTAGGGGTGTGCACCTATGTCGGACTGTAGGAGATCGTGTGTGCCGTCCCGTAGGGAGATCGCCCCACGCAGGTGCATGCCCCTAATACCGGCCCTTGACTTGACGTGTGGGTTCGGGTAATATGGAGCCATGTCACCCAGCCATGTGTCAGTCCTACATGTAAAACCTGTGCCTTAGTATTAATTGGATACAACAAACGTGGTTAAGTGATACTAATTGCTTAAACCTGTGTTTAAGTGTTACTTAGTCCCCTAAACATAGGGTTTGTAAAATTTACTCTTTTTAAAAGATATACAGGTTAACTAGAGAGTATCGAAATATAGAGAGACTGTGGATAACATATACCCCGGGTACCCACACGGCGGGCCTAAAAGATCACCCGACAGGGGATGGACCAAGTCTGGTGGATAAGGACGGGTACCACACGGACTCTAGAAGGAAAGACATAAAGATAGAAGTCTATCCCTAAAAGAGACGATACAATTGTAATCCCGGATATCTACATATTTGACTAGAGGATAGAGATAAGAATCTTACCTCGTAGCTAACCAGGACTCTACCTTGTAACCCTTCCCCCACTATATAAGGCAGACAGGGCCCTAGTTCAGCATCATCTTCATCTACATCTTCATCTCCACACCAATCCAATACCCTCGCCTTATAACACAACTTGATGCCAAGAACACAACATACGAGAGATTATCCGGTCATCTTGTACACATATACCCTATATAATCCGAGAGCACAGGACTAGGTATTACCTTCACCGATAAGGGCTTGAACCTGTATAAAATGACCCACTGTCTTATGCTACCATAGAGTTTGGATACAGTGCATAACCTCATTTAAATTCATTGCTGACAATAATTCCGGGTTAGGCACCCGTCGACAGTTGGCGCGCTAGGTAAGGGCAGCGTCAAGATCAATCTCATCAAGCTTGATGGCATCGATCACCGGAGTCGCTGTCGTCTCTGCCCCCGACCATGCTTACCGCTTCGGGAGCCGATTACGTCAACAACGGCTTCGGCGAACTCCAACTCTCATATTCGAATCAGATCAATTCGGGGGGAAACACCTCCCACCTGGGTTGGGGAACACCACGGCCATCAACACATGAGTAGTATGCCAAGGGCTCACTTTTTGACTCGGATATGGCGATGGCTCGAAGACAGATTCTGTACGTTATCTTATTTTGACGATTTCCGATGATCTGGAGGAATTATGAAGTCGGGACTAGATGCGTTGGAAAGATAATTTTGTCAGCTTTCCCTGAAGCGAAAGAATGCCCAATACCGAGTCCGAAAGTGTCTAGGGCATCCATTTGAAGGCAGACTGCGCGGATAGGTTGTGAATCTCAGCAAGCTCGTAAAGCATATCTGCGGAGGCCGCGGTATGCGGATAGGCCATGGCACACCTCTAAGGATATTAAAGATCAGCAAGGAGCTTCTCCAAACAATCGACGACCAACACTTCTTTCGGACATGCATCCGATCCAGACTGAGGAGAACATCAACATCTCTTCATCTGTACTCCCGTTCGGGTTGAGAAATGCCGCCGCCACCTACTTCCGAGTGGTGTGCTGGGGGCTCAACTCTCGATTAGGATACGAAGAGGACCTAATCAAGAACAAGTTTAAGACGGTGGGCGCCTTTAGTAGCAAACTATACGGATTCGATGACCAAGTCGCTCTTTCAGATTTGGATTAGATCCGATCTAGGAGAGACTTCACCAACACATCAAGATCCACTCTTTCGGACTCGGAAAAGATCCAATCCGGGAGGGAATTCAACAACACTTCACTCGGACTCCCGGTCGTGTTAGGGAACGCCACCGCCGCTTACCGATGAGTAGTGCGCCGGGGGATTAATTCCCGACTCGGATACGGTGAGGTCCCGATGGAGAACGAATCTCAAATGGTGACCGTCATCGACAGCAAATCACTCGGACTCGACGATCATGGCATCCATTGTGCGATGCCAGCTTTATCACCCGCGAGGCAAACGTGAGAATAAGATACGATCTGTTCTCACTAATAATCTGGACGGAACTTGTATCACGATTTCCTATTGATTCAGAAGGTGCTTTGGGGTGATATAAGATGCGTTAGAAAGTTTATCTTTCCAACGAATCCAAGAATGCCTAAATCGGAGTTCAGATGCGACTGTGGCGTCTGTTTGAAGACAGATTGCATAGCGAGGTCGCGAATTTCGGTGAACCCGTAAAACTTGTCGGTGCCAACCACGGCGTGAGTATTGGCCGTGCCACATCTCGTGGAACGTTGAAGACCAGCGAGGCCTTTCATCGACCTTCGTCAAGTTACATCAATTGCGTGGAGATCATTTACGACTTCGCTAACCACGGCCGAGACCTCGACAAGCATGCGCCGTTCAACGCCGACCATGGTGTGTGCGTCTTGGTGTTGATCGAGACTTGAATGACTACTTCTGTTTACTCGGCTAAAATGCCTACGCTTACAAATCTACGGCTTGGCGACACGCTACTCGGCTACATATCTACGTCCACGCCACGAGCCCCCAAGTCTCCAGCTCGACTGTACGCCATCGCTCGCGACGAGTACCCGGTATGGCTACATGCTTACGCCTCCAAGTACATGGCCCGGCGACACGCTACTCGGCTACACACCTACGCCCGTCCTATGAGCATTCAAATTTTCAGTTCGGCTGTACTCCATCGCGCGCCATGAGTGTCCGGTACGACTACGCGTCTACGCCTACAAGTTTACGGCTCGGTGACACACCACTCGGCTACACTCCTACGCCTACAAGTCTACGGCTCGGCGACACGCCACTCGGATACACGTCTACGCCCGTGCGACGAGCGATCAAGTTTTTAGCTCGGTTGTACGCCATCGTGCGCCACGAGCGCCCGATACGGCTACACGCCTACGCCTTCAAGTGTATGGCTTGCCGACACGGCACTCGACTGCACGCCTACGGCATTAAGTCTACAGATCAGCGACACGACACTCAGATACATACCAATGCCTACAAGTCTACGGCTTGGCGACACGCTACTCGGCTACACGCCTACGCCCGCGCTATGAGCCTTGAAGTCTTCAGCTTGGCTGTGCACCATCGCGCGCCATTAGCACCCGGTACGGCCACATGCCTACGACTCCAAGTCTATGCCTCGGTGACATGCTACTCGGCTACACGCCTACGCCCACACCACAAGCGTGTAAGTCTTTAGCTCGGCTGTACGCCATCGCGCACCACAAGCGCTCGGTACGGCTACATGTCTATGCTTCCAAATCTGTGGCTCGGCGATAAGCCACTCGAATACACACCTACGCCTCCAAGTCTACAGCTCGGCGACACGCCACTCGGCTACACGCCTACGCCTCCAAGTCTATGGCTCGGCTACATGCCTACGCCTCCAAGTCTACGGCTCGGCAACACGCCACTTGGCTACACGCCTACGCCCGCACCACGGGCGTCCAAGTGTCCAGCTCGGTTGAACGTCATCGCACGCCACGAGTGCCTGGTACGGCTACAAGCCTACGCCTCTACGGCTCGGCAACAAGCCACTCGGCTACACGCCTATGCCTCCAAATCTACGGCTCGGCGAGACACCACTCGGCTACACGCCTACGCCTCCAAGTGTACGACTCGGCGACACAATGCTCGACTATACACCTATTCCTGCGCCACGAGCGCCCAAGTCTCCAGTTCGGCTGTACGCCATCGTGCGCCACGAGCACCCGGTACGGCTACATGCCTACGCCTCTAAGTATACGGCTCGGCTACACACTGCTCGGCTACACGCTTACGCTCGCGCCATGAACGCCCAAGTCTCCAGTTCGGCTGTGCGCCATCGCGCGCCACGAGTGTCCGGTACGGCTACATGCCTACGCCTTCATATCTATGGATCAGCGACATGCTACTCGGCTACAAGTTTACGCCCGCGCCATGAGCGACACAAGCGCCCAAGTTTACGGCTCGGCTACACGCCTACGCCTACAGCAGAGTTAAGTTCTCATGATCATAACATTTTCATATAAATCTAAGTTGTTTATTGATTTGCTACTTAGTCGGTCTTCAACTAAGCAGTAAGTCGGGGGCTACACCTAATAGGTGCACTTGCGTGCAGTATTGTTGCTTTCTATTAATGATTGCAGATGAATCTAGGTGGTTATTCCGAGTAGTGAAGCTCTGACATATGTACGGCGAACTCTAGTCACTCAATATGCGTTCTTGTGAAATAGAGCCATGAGCCGACTCTCAACGCTCGGGGGCTAGACTAGTCAGGCAGAGTGCTTAACAAAAGGAAGATTACTTGAAGGAATTAAAAATCAAAAAGGAAAAAGAGCAAAAGTAAAAAATTATCTACATAAACAAAGCGGTTGGATTTTTACATCCATATAACTATTTTCATGATATTGCCTAAATTCTATATGTGCATGCTATAGGGGTTTATGGGTTTTTGCCTCATTAAGTACATTCTATGACTCCGTATACGAGTAAGAAGGACATGCGCAATGAGTGACAACTACGGTCCGGCGAGCGCCTGGCACGGCTACATGCTTACGCCCGCAGCTCGACCGTCCAAATCTATAGCTCAGCGAGCGCCCGGCATAGCTATACGCCTACGCCCGTGTCTCGAGTGTTCAAGTATATGGCACAGCTACACGCCCACACCAACTTACGGCTATACGCTTACGCCTCTGGCCATAGGCCACCATGCGCCCTGAACGCTAACTACGGCCTTCCAGCTGCGTGTCACAACTAGTGGCTACAAGCGCAGCTTGGCTAAGCCAAATTTAGCCTCGGTACACCCCATGTTGGGTCAACTACTGGCAGAGTTACAAAAAATACCCATCTCTTGGTATACCCCATGTTGGGTCGCTAGTTGGTCACTATATGTTAGGATCAGATATCAGTGATGCCGGGAATAAGTTTTGATGGCATGTCCTAGATGGGGCCGACGGTGCACACTGCAACCTGGGTATGAATACCATACGGCCAAACTCTATCCTTGAGGTACGCCCTGTGGTGGGGCCACCGGCTGTATTCCACTCCGGTCGGGACAACAATGGTATGGCCCATGTTGGGACACTATCTGTGTGCCGCACCAGTCGGATAAAGGTATCATTAGGCAAAACCCTATCCAGATGGTATGTTCCTGTTGGGCCAATCGTTTTACTCTATGAGTACAAGTACCAGATGGTTAAAACCACGGTATGCCCTCTGGGGCCACAGCTGTATCCCACTCCGGTCGGGCACAGGTACCACTCCGCTATTCAACCAAAACCAAAAGGTACGCCCTCTGGGCCCACCAGCTGTATCCCACTCCGGTCAGGAACAGGTACCACTTAGCTGATGACATGCCCCATGTTGGGCCGACTGCTGCGTTCCAACGGAACCAAACACCAGATGCCTATACTTCAAGGTATGCCCCATGTTGGACCGTTAGCTATATCCCACTCCAGTCGGATACAAATACCACTAAGCTTAACGTACGTCCCATGATGGGTCAACTGCTGTATTCTACAAGACAGAGACAGGTACCTAGCAGCCATACTCATGGTACACCCCATGTTGGATCAATTGTTGTACATCGTAATACGAGTACAGGTGCCACTTCATAAAAAATCAAAGTGATGTGCCTTACAAAGAGCTGACCGTCAAAACTCCGGCAATCTCGAGCTAGGTAACACTAACAATTCTAAGAATCTCTATGAGTTCTTCATAGTCTCCTCGCAGATAACGGGCACAAAACAGTCGGGAAGAAACATTAACAATCTATGAAGTATTCGGCATGAAGCATGACTCATCCAAGGTGTGGTAAAGAGGAGCAGCAACTCGACTATAAATCACTTAAGGGCTACTGTGGATAACATAGACCCTAGGTACCTACATGACGGGTCTAAAAGACCACCCGACAGGGGATGTACCAAGTCAGTTGGATAAGGATGGGTACCATTCGGACTCTAGAAGGCTTGCCCGACAAGGAAAGACATAAAGATAGAAGTCCATTCCTAATAGGGAAGATACAATTGTAATCCCGGATAACTACGTATTTGGCTAGAGGATAGAGATAGGAATCCTACCTCGTAACTAACCAGTACTCTACTTTGTAACCCTGTCCCCCACTATATAAGGCGGGCAGGGAGCCCCTGGTTTGGCATCATCTTCATCTACATATTCATTTCCACACCAATCCAATAACCTCGCCTCATAACACAACTTGAGGCCAAGAACACAACATACTTATACACATATACCTCCACCGACGAGGGCCTGAACCTTTATAAAAAGACCCCTGTCTTGTGCTACCATCAGTTTGGATCCAGCGCATAACCCCATTTTAATTCATTGGCGACGATAACCCCCGGTTAAGCACCCGTCGACAGAGACTCAGAGATAGAGTTCTAATCTAGAGACCGACATAGATACTCTCTTAGATGGTATATAGAGACCATGATTATTGATTAGTTGAAATAGCGTTTTAGTAGGTCGGTCAAGCAATAAGTGATGCACAATCAGGTCTAAATTCCGTGGAACTAAAAAAATCACATCTATGCTGGAAGTTGCTCTCAAGTACTCAAGTCTCGAGTGCATACATGCTAAGATCAACACACCACCCTAGATTACAACACGCTCATATATATAGCTGTGGTGTCCGTGTTTTGTTTTCGAGGGGAACTGTAGCTAGTGTCCATCGATCTTCTTTGTAATATGAAGAATAATATAACTATCATAATTATGGTACCTGGAAACACTCCATTTCAAGAGCACTATCTGTCATTGTTCTCTGGTCACTTGCGATGAGGCATTCGACAGATCAAGCACATGATCGCCAACAGCTGCTCAGTGCTCGCTCGTGGTCGTGGGCATCTCTGTGATATAAGCATGAAAATGTCAACTCCGGCTATGGGTCTCCCTATCGGCAAGTCAACCTGAACCCACAGATCGAGGATGACACTAGTTTGGAACCTGAGAGAATCTGTCACCTCTACCACATCAGACCTGGCCAATTGGCCAGCAAGGTTCGGCACGGTTTGTTTCCAGGCCAGCCCGGTTCAGTTTTCGGCCTGGTTACTATGCGAGCCAGGCCAAACGAACCAACGGGTCGAGTCCCCAGCACAGGTTCGGTTCGCTGCTTGAACCGAATGAACCAGGCCAACCCGGGTTCGTTTGACACGGGTTGGCTTGGTTGGCCTAATTTTTGTGTAATATGCCAAAAAATTCAGAAAAATCGAGAAATTCATAAATGTGAACCATAATTCATGTAATTAATTAAAAAATTCAAATATATATGGATAAATATTTAAAATGCATTGCAGACATTTTTTATTAATGTGTATTTAAATGGCTGCCTCGTTAAAAACTTTACCAAGTAAAAACTCAATTTGAGAAAACCTTAGGAAAAAAAGAGTACAGCCTAAAGCTCTGCAATACAAGCATAAAAAAATTTGGGGTCTTTTTCAATCTTCATCAAGTTCTAAGCCCCCGAATGCAGCCGGCAACTCTTGATTTTGCCTATCGGCGACGATGTTTAGCTGTCGTCTTTCGGCTAATGCCCAATCCTTAATACTCAATAGTATTTTGACCATGTCACTATGGAGGGAAGTCCGTCTCTCCTCCAGTATTCTCCCAGTGAGGCTTAAAGCGGACTCGGAAGAAACTGTGGTGACCGGAACAGTTAACACATCCCGTGCTAGTATGGATAGCACCGGATATGTTTCACTATCCTGCTGCCACCATGTAAGAATATTAAACTCTTTTTCTTAAAAGTCGACGACATTCTTTGCTAGATAGGAGGCAAGCTCGCCAACAGCTACACGTGATGCCTGTGTAGTCGGGTGAGTTGCATTGCCCGAAGAATTTGAAGTGTCCTTGCCCGTAATAGTCTTCCAAAATGACATCTTTCTCCCCGTCTGTTGAATTGGTGGGGGTTATGGTTGACGAACTCCTGCATACTTTTCTTCATATTTTCTATACAAATCATGAAGTTTACTTCTAACTTCTTGAAAATAGTTTGAATAATCTATTCCAGTATGAGCATCAAGTTGTGTTAGATCATTAGTTAATACAGGAAGTTTAGCTCTAGAGTCTAAGAGAAAAGCAAAACAATATAAGAATGAAACATCTCTTCAATATTTTAAATATTTAGCTTTCATATGATTAACTGCAACAAATAAAATAGGATTATTTTCAAACATTTTTAACTGATTAGCAATGTAACAAATGGACATAATAATAGAAGAAGATGTAGGCTCATAGCCTCATACACAGTAGAAGCGCTAATGTTATCTTCATAAAAAAAAATCAAAAAATGAATGTAAATGAGTAAGTACCTGCCAAACCTGTGAAGTCAAAAGTGGCATTCAATCTTGAGAGTTGGATACTGATTGTTAATAAAAACTTCAAAATGTGTAATAGTATATGCTGCAACATAAGATAGGTGGAATTCCACCTAATAGGCATGTCCAGGCCAAATTTCCTAGGATGAATAGATGACACACGACAATAGTTTTTCCATGCAGCAATATTTGTATTAGAACTACTTAAAAATAAGACGGCATCCTGAATAACTTGAAGATAAGGTTGCAATATTTTTAAACCACTTTTAACAATTAAATTAATAATATGACATGCACAACGTTGATGCATTAAAAAAGATTCAGCGTACGTAGATAAAATAGGTTTCAAAATATTTATGGCACTAGTATTAACAGACGCATTATCCGTGGTAATAGTAAAAATTTTATCGGTTATTTCAAATTCTTGAACAACATTCATAATGCAATCAACAATATTCTCGCCGATGTGATTAGCATCAATAAGGCAAAGAGCAATTATTCTTTTCCCTATTTCCAAATTTTGGTTAACATAATGAGCAACAACTTTTAAATAGTCTTCTCTAGCCCAATCAGACCAATTGTCCGAGGTTAACGAAACAGAAAACGTGCAAGTTTTAAATTGTTCTTTCAACTTTAACTTGTTGGCAGTATACAATTTTTTCAAATCTCTAGTCGATGTATGACGAGAAACACTACTGTATCTAAAATTATGAGCAGTTTTAATATATATTCTTTGAAAGCAGGAGAATCACCAAAGTCTAAAGGTAAATCTTCAGAAGCAATTAATCGACACAACGCCTCCCTAGCTACCTCAGGAGTATACTCCCAGTTACTTACTGAACCATCAGGGTTATAGCTCAACTATTGCTGTCTCGTTTGAACACCTTTCTTCTTTCGAAAAAGTGTCAATTTGGTCCCTAAACTATACCCGCTGGACCACTTTGATCCCTAAATCTCAATACCAGACTTGTGAGGTCACTCAAGTAGCAAAACCAGGCTTGACCGATCTTTTTACCGGTGAAAACAGCGGTATTAGACTTGAGAGAGAAGAGATTTGAGAGAGAAAATGCGAGATAACGCAATGAGATAGATGCCATGTGGCCATCAAGTCATTTAAAATCCTACATGAATACCACGCAAGCAAAAAAATCTAAAACTGCCCATTGACCTGGTCAAATGACTAATTGGTTCGGTTTTGCTACGTGAGGGACCTCACAAGTCCGATATTCAGGTTTAGAGACCAAAATGGTCTAGCGGACATAATTGAGGGACCAAATTAGCACTTTTGCCTTCTTCTTTTAACATGACGCAACGTGCCTCTTCAGATGTCCTGTACCTGAGCCCATCGCCGTCGATAACTCCAATCCACAAATTCTACATTTATCCCCATACCTCACTAGCCTGCCGTCCAAAAGGTGCTTCAACTCCTCGTAGTCATTCCACACATCCGACCGGTTCAGTCGCTTCGATCTGACGGTATCGGAGCCGGAAGCACAAGTTAAACCGGATCCAGAACCATAGGGATAGTTCTCGGTTCCAGTAATTTTCGTTTCTTGAACCGGTTCAGCCGATAGACTTTGACCGATTGGTTCATAGTCATCCGGTGTTAATCCGATCTGGCTAAGGTGAAATTCATCGTACGGAGAACGACCATCAGCAATTTTGGGAAGTTGTCTACACATGAAATAACAAAACAACACTTAATTTAGAATCACAATACACAAATCAAATATATAGCAAACAAATATATGGAAATATAACCTCACAGGATCACACCAACAAATATGAAAATTAAAAAATTTACCCAAATTTGCAATTAGCAACGCTTTCAAGCTCAGAAATTGCAAATACACTATGCACAGAAGAGACACAATAGAGAATGGGTTGGAAGTGTGACTGGCTGATGAGGGGTAGGCACCTATTTATAGGAAAAAAAATTTGAGTTTTTTTAGATTTTTTTGCTTTTGTTTGTGAATTTTTAAAGATTCAACAGCTATAAACAGCTATATTTGCAACGGGTGTAAAAAAGCGAACCGAACAAACCGAACGAATCGGCCTGCCCGGTTCACTGCCATGTGTCAAGCGGAGCGATTGCCACGCCGGGCGCTACGCCGGAAACGGCCCGGGGGCCGGAGCGGGAGGGCACGTGGCGTCGCCACGTTGACCGGGGCGGGCGGCCGAGCAGCGCGCGTGGGACAGCGTGGGGCCTCTGGGCTCTTCGGCGTGGGCGCATGACGCACTGGCGCAGGGCACAGGCCGGCAGGAGCACAACACAGACCACACTGGCTCTGGCATGGCCGCGTGGCACAGGCGGCAGGCACAGTAGGGTGCAGCGAGCGAGCGGGCGATCGGGCTCAGGAGGGGAATTTGGTTTTGAAATTTCGACTGCTACAGTAAACCGGGCCAAACGAACTGAACCGAGCCAGTTCGGTTCGGTTCGCATAGTAACGATTCGGGCCGTTACTATGCAAACCGAACCGTGCCGGCCTGATAGGCCGGCCCTAGCACAATTCGTTGCCCCGAACCGAACTGGCCCGATTCTTTTTTTTGAAACGAACCGAACCGGTCTGCCCAATGCACAGTAGCGGGCCGCCTAGTTCAGCCCACTTGGTTAGGCCCATATGGCCAGCTCTACACGAGATCAGCTTACCTGTCACAATGCTATGGTACCATGTTTGTGTATGACTATTCAATGAACCTAGCTTAGAATAAACTTTGCACCGTTGAATGGTATTTTAACTTAAAATAAACTTACTATAATAATAAAACAGAAAAGAGAAAAAACTGATTTATATGGCTAAATTCACCTAAGGAATGGTTGAACGTGCTCAGTACTAGAAGAACACAAAGAGCAAATATAGTTTCTTTATTTGATTTTTTTGCAGGAGAATTTAAAAAGAGAATAATTGTAGAAGCTACTTTAGAGTTCATAGTTCATGGTAGGGTGGCTGCACAACCACCTATGCTCCCTCTGTGGCTCATGTCATGAGGACGTGACCCTCATAGTGCGGTTCAAATGATGATAACGAAGACAGCTTCACACTCCACTAGCATGTTGCAAGGCGGATTAGACGCTTTGTCGTTCATCATGTCAAGCTAAACACCAATGAGTTGTAGGAGTCTAGGAGAAGGGTGGTTGTCGTTGTTGTAGGGAGGGGTCACCCATTTTCACCCAAAGATCGTGGCGAAGATCCCGAAGATTGTGGTAGCCAAGTCAAGGAATCTGAAGACCAGAGGTGGCCCCGTCCTGGAATTCTGAAGGCTGTAAATATCTTCGGAAGTCCTAGGAAGGATTAGCGAGGGATAGCGAGGAAGGATCCCCCGAAGATTATTCCTCGGCTATGATAAAGCTACCCGAGGATATCTGAAGGAAAATGGACCGTGACGGGGGTCCAGGGATTCATGGGCCGTCAGCGCTGTAGCTGGGTGATGGGCCCAGGGTAGCTTGGCTCAATAATTCTATAAGGGCCTTAGAATCACAAGGGTAGTTTGGGGTTTCTATAGCCAAAAAGGGGTAATGTAGGAGAAAAGGTGTTGATCTAGTGATCGATGGTCTAGATCTGGGGGCACAATGGTCCCCTTGTATATTCATTGTAAACCCAAGTCACCAATACCCCTATAAATACATGAGCACCCCATTCAATGGGGGCAGAGCATTTATTCCTACCTGATAAGTGTGTCTCTGTTACAAAACCCAATCTACTTTTAGTGATCTCTCTTTTCTGGAGGGACACTTCGTGCTGTCTGAGACACTTCAACGACAGTTGTCACCGTCCTTGGGGACTTGGCGCGGAGACGATGGTTCGGGGTAGGAACCAATCTTCGAGCGAAGTACCAGCAAACGAAGCAGCGGGGGTCGTGACAAGAGTTGTCACGAGGAGTGGTGGAGGAACGAGATGGAACATGATTCCGAGGATACCAGCACGAAGAGGCGAGAACGTACCCAAAGATGCGCCTCCTATCCTCGGCGCTGCACCACCAGGAGGACCTGAATCAAGTAGGATGGGTGAGAGAAGGAGCCGAGAAGAACTAGTAGCCGCCTATGACCCTACTCAAAACTTAACCAACCCTCTACCACCAAGCCCAACCAGGCACCCTTCGCAAAACCCACCTATCGGACGTGAAAAACATCCACCTAGAACCCAAGGAATACCCTTTGCTAATCCCCAGCAGGATGAAGAATACATGCAGCACCGAAGAATGATGGAACAACAGATCGAGGACTTGAGGAGAGAATTGGCAGCTGCTCGGGCGCCACCACCCCAGCAAAATTATCAAAGATCAAATGATCCCAAAGGATCCGAGGCTGAGTCGCCAGCCACATACAACACCCAAAGCACATACCGAAGAGAACGCGGAGGAGGAGGACCACTTGATGGCTTCCTCAGGGCGAAAAAATGGCCTGAGAATTTCAAGATGCCATTAATGCCAAGTATCAACAAGTTCGCCGGTGATACAGATCCAATGGAGTTTCTCGAAGTCTACGAAACGGCGGTGGAGGCTTCGGGCGGCGATGGTGACACCAAAGCAAAGAGCATGCTCCTAGCACTTAAAGGAATGGCACTATCTTGGTTTACATCTTTAACCTCGGGATCAATCCATTCATGGGAGCAACTAAGTGAGGCCTTCACCAACAACTTCCAAGGCAACTATATAGCAAGAATGCAAGAAAGCAATCTGTTTGCAATGAAGCAGGCCAAAGGGGAGAGTGTTCGGGATTTCTACAAGAAATTCGCGAACATGCGATGCCAGATCAAAACCATCAATGATTCCACTATCATCAATGCATTCATAGTGGGCCTTCAACCAGGGACTTTATGCCACGACTTAACCAGTACTCCCGGAAACTGCCTCGGAGCTATATGATAGGGTGGAGAGGTATGCCCGTGGTGAAGAGGAGAACCTAAGGAGGGAAGCTTTGGCTAAAAAAGAACATCATGAAAAGAAGCAAGAGAAGAGAAAAAGCGAAGATAAGCAGCATAGCCACCACCAGAGCAAGAAGGTCCATAATATCGAAGATAAACATAAGGAAGCAAAAGGGGCGGAAACGAGGAGAGGCCAAAGGAAGGCGAACTATTTCGCCCTGCACGGAAGAAACCAAAACCATAACACCGAAGACTGCTGGAACATTATAAGTCAACGGAATAGTTACATGAGAAGGCCGAAGCAAGAAAGGCAGCATGATAGCAGTCGGAGATGGCAAAATAACCAAGGAAGGCGCTATGATAGGGATAGAAGAGAAGGTTACAGAAGAGAAGACTATAGGAGAAAAGATAGGAACTGGAGAGAAGATAGAAACGAGAGAGGAGAAGGAAGAGAAAGAAGGGAGGAGAGGGCCAGAAACGATGAAAGGAGATCACCCAAAGTACATCATGTTGATCAGCCTCAGCAAGAGCATAGGAGGGTGATACATGTCATATCGGGGGATCTTCGGTAAATTTGCCATCCAATTGACAGAGGAAGCAGTACCTCAGAGAAGTATCGAATGTCTCATCTTCGCGACCACAAGCCATTGCTATCACGTTCGATAGCACTGATGGGAGAGGAATTCGATTCCCTCACCAGGACCCCCTGATTGTCACAGCTGAAATTGACGGTTATCACGTGGAAAGAACGCTGATAGATGGAGGCAGCTCAGCTGATATCATTTTTATGTCCGCATTCAAACAACTGAACATACCCGAGGATAGGGTTAGATCACCTTCGCATCTACCGCTGGTGGGCTTCGGTGGAGAACCTGTGACGGCTGTAGGACAAGTCACTCTACAAGTATCATTCCAGCACATTCATATGTTTTGACATAGTGGATACGGAATACCGATACAACACAATCTTCGGGAGGGGAACCATCAACGCCTTTGACGCCATCATACATCACAAGTACCTATGTATGAAGATGCCAGCAGAAGGAGAAGTCATTACTGTGAGAGGAGACCAGCAAGCGGCGAGGAAGTCAGAAATCGAAGCCACCCCGAAGGTTAAACCAGTTCAAGCTATGCAAAGGATGGATCCTTCGCTCAGCTCGAAGGGGTGGAAACCGAAGCCAAAGCCAGAAGGGAATACAAAGCAACACCAGCTGAACCTGGAGAATCCCACCAAGACAGTGACCCTAGGGGCTCAGCTAACAACCCAAGAGGAGGAATCCTTGCTAGGCCTGCTGAGGCAGAATGAGGATATTTTCGCTTGGGCACCAGAAGCGGCCAAGGGTGTACCCCAAGCACTATTGAACACTCGCTGGCTGTAAAACATGACGCGAGGCCTTAGAAGCAGAAGCTTCAGAAAATGTCTGGTGATAGGATTGAAGATGCGAAGGGCGAGGTTCATAAACTTCTCCGAGCGGGGGTGATTCGAGAAATCACGTACCCGGAGTGGCTGACGAACATTGTGATGGTCCAGAAGTCTAATGGTACATGGCGCATGTGCGTCGATTTTACCAATTTGAACAAAGCATGCCCGAAAGATGATTTTCCTCTACTGAGGATTGACCAGCTTGTGGATTCCACAGCTGGGTGTGCACTAATGAGCTTTCTAGATGCCTATTCAGGGTATCACCAGGTATATATGCGGGAAGAAGACGAAGGCAAAACGGCCTTCGTGACGGCGTTCGGGACATATTGCTACCGAAGGATACCGTTCGGCCTGAAAAATGCAGGAGCAACCTTCGCCAGGCTTATAGCGAAGGTGCTAGCAAAGCAGATGGGTCGAAACGTGGAGGCCTATGTTGATGACATCGTCGTCAAAAGCAAGACGCGGCAAGACCACACGGATGATCTCAAAGAAACCTTCGCTAGTCTTCGAGCAGAAGTTATAAAGCTAAACCCGTTGAAATGTGTGTTTGGTGTCGAGACAGGGAAATTGTTGGGTTTCCTTGTGTCCCAGAGGGGTATGGAAGCAAACAAAGAAAAGATCGATGCGATATGTCAAATGAATCCTCCAAAAAACAAAAGAGAATTGCAAAGCCTCTTTGGAAAATTGGCCGCCCTAGGGAGATTCTTACCGAAGGCTGCGGAGAAGCACAAACACTTCTTCGCTATATTGAGAGGAACCGATCCTTTCAACTAGGGGCCGAAGTGCACAAAAGACTTTGAGAAACTGAAGGAGCATTTGCATCAATTGCCGAAGCTTACAAGCCCAAAGGGAGCCACAAAGTTTCTATTATATCTCTCAGCAAGTCATTATGCAGTGAGTGCAGTGTTAGTAAGAGAACACAAAGATGGACAAATGCCGGTATACTATGTATTAGAAGCACTTTAAGGAGCGAAGAGAAATTATGTGGAGTTGGAAAAAGTGGCATATGCACTACTAATGGCCTCAAGGAAGCTAAGGCACTACTTCCAAGAATTCAAAATTGAAGTGCCTACAGCTTTTCCCCTAAAGTTCACCTTCGAGAACAAAGAAGCCACATCAAGAATATCGAAGTGGGCGGTGGAGCTGGCACCCTTCAAGATAACATTCACATCGAGAACAGCCATCAAAGCGCAAGCAATGGAAGATTTCCTAACAGAGTGGACGATGGAGCCTTCGGAGGACCCGAAGATGCCACCCTTGTGGACGATAAAATCAGACGGGTCGTGGACGGCTCAAAGAGCTGGAGCGGTGGCGGTATTGGTAGATCCCAAAGGAGGAACAACGGAGTATGCTATGAGGCTAAACTTTCCAACAACCAACAACGCAGCAGAATACGAGGGGCTTATGTTGGGCCTTCGGAAAGCAAGGGCTTTGGGGGCAAAGCGGATACTAGTATGCACGGACTCGAAGTTGGTACAAGGTCACATATCAAAGGATTTCCAAGCAAAAGATGCGGAGATGTCCAAATATCTAGAAGCGGTGAGGGCAGTGGAAAAGCATTTTATGGGGATAACGGTCAAAGCAATACCTATAGCAGAGAATACAAGGGTGGATGAATTAGCGAAGATGGCTGCTTATAAGGAGAAGATAGCTGAAGGAGTGTTCTATGAAGAAACAAATAGGCCTTCCATTTGCCCAGAGGTGCAACTCATTGAGAAATCATCAGAGGAAGACCGGAGAACGCCAATAGTGCAGTACCTTTGGGATGAGATATTACCCGAAGACCAAAAGGAGGCGCTTGCAGTGCAGCAAAGATCCAGAACATATAAGCTGTTAGATGGGATGTTGTACAAATCTGGAGTCTGCGCGCCATGGATGAAGTGTGTATCCCTTGAAGAAGGAAAGAGAGCGCTATTCGAAGTTCATGCAGGACTCTGTGGAGCTCACCAAGCTCCAAGGGGCTTGGCAGCGAAGGTGTTGAGAATGGGGATCTATTGGCCAACTGCGAACATTGATGCTGAGGAGTTAGTCAAAAAATGCCAAGGGTGTCAATGGATGAGTAATCCCCCGAAGGCTCCAACAAGTATATTGCAACCATCCAGACCAATTTGGCCCTTCGCTCGTTGGGGAATCAATATAGTGGGAGAGTTGGCAACCTCGCAGGGAGGATACCGATGGATCATTGTGGCTATTGACTACTTCTCCAAGTGGGTAGAGGCGAAACCTCTAACATCAATCACTGCCACGAAGGCTCAGCATTTTCTGTGGAAAAATGTTGTGTGCAGATTCGGAATACCCTGCGAAATTACCGTTGATAATGGCTCTCAATTCCTATCATCTAAATTTTGATTTTTTTTTTGCGTAGAATTAGGCATTAAAATATGCTATGCGTCTGTGGGCTATCCCCAGGCGAATGGAGCCGTGGAGAGAGCCAACCAGAATATCATGCAGGCACTGAAGCGAAGATTGGTGGAGGAAGCAAAGGGAAAATGGCCAGATGAACTGCAGAAAGCACTATGGGCCATCAGAACCACTCCAACCAGGCCAACGGGCTTCTCGCCATTCAAGCTAGTCTATGGAGAAGAAGCAGTAACTCCGATCTATTTACAATGGTCCCGTGTATATTCATTGTAAACCCTATAAATACATGAGCACCCCATTCAACGGGGGCAGAGCATTTATTCCTACCTGATAAGTGTGTCTCTGTTTCAAAACCCAATCTTGTGGCTCATGTGATGAGGACGTGACCCTCATAGTGCGGTTGAAATGATGAGAACGAAGACAGCTTCACACTCCACTAGCATGCTGCAAGGCGGATTTGACGCTTTGTCCTTCATCATGTAAGGTAAACACCAATGAGTTGTAGGAGTCTAGGAGAAGGGTGGTTGTCGTTTATATTGGCCGTTTATCTAGTGTTGTAGTAGTGTGTACTTGTAACAATACTAGCCGCTCCAGCGCGCTTGTGGCGCGCCCATCGCGGGAGGGCAAAAAAACGCCCGGGAGCCGCAGGCGCGGGAGGAAAAAAAACCAGCAGCGGCCGGCGCATGCGGGGAGAAAACCGTGGGGGCGAGCGAGCGGGCGAGTGAGCAGCGGCCGGCGCACGCGGGGAGAAAACCGAGCGGGCGAGCGAGCAGCGAACAGCGGGGAGAAAACCGAGCGGGTAACGTGGCGAGCAGCGCGGGAGCTGGCGAGCAGCGCGAGCGCTGGCGAAGGAATGAGCCACGTGGCGAGGCGGACCAAAAACTCGGCTATGTACTATTATAGATTTGAAATATGAAGCGTGAATCTGTCTCCCCATTTTACGAATAGGAATAGCTTCGGCTGCCAACATTTTTCATTCAAAACAGAAAATGCCAACTCCGCTTGAAAGGGTTGAATTTCAATTTCAATCACCATGCATGTAGATTCCGCATTTACCCACAAAAATAGAATTGAGGATCACATTGTAACATACCAAAATTGCAAATTTAGATGGAGGCAACATGCGTTCTCCAAAATTTCTTCGATGTGTTACATGTGTATGCTTAGGTTGTTTCCAACACTAATTTCTAATTTTGGTTCCCTAAAGCCTCATATACATGCTTCCTTTTAAAAGACACTCTCCTTATATTTCTCCCATCTGTAATAGTGTTCTCTATATGGAGAATTTTATAGGTGAAGGAGAGAGAATTCCTATATACAAGGGAATGGAGAGAAATTCTTTATTTTAGAGAACGAAATAGGAAACATTGTTGAAGCATATAATGGAAGAATCTGTCACTTGTTTTGAGCTAGAGAAAGCTTTAGGTAAGCCTGTTGGAGACAACCTTAGACCATACATGATGAAATCCTCGAAGGGTGTGTTTGGTAACATTGACTGGGACGGTCCCGTCCAGCATGTTGGAAAAACATAACATCTATACTAGATACGAACGACACCGAAGGCACGATGTTTGGTAACGCAGTTCTGCTCTCAGCCTACAACTATGGAAAAATGATTATGGGCGCTCCTTTCCAACAACGCAGCATATTGGCCATCCAAGTCACGACCACAAGCTGGTCACGACCACTTGCGTGCCTATGCTGCTACTTGGTCGTTACAGGTTACACCAAGAATGCCCTTCTATTTATAAAGGAGACAGGGTACGAGTCCGACTCTAACACGACCCTCCCCTACCTATTACAACACAGAGTTTATATAACCTACTTGTACACATATTTGACACCAACTCTTACAAAACTCCACCTTGTCGAATATGATGTCCACCACACTGAAGTTGTCATAACGTCTTGTACGAACCCGTGTACCAAACTCTGTTTGCTTTGTTCTTTGTCGGCTTATAATCCTACCAACCACGGTTTGACCAGATCTCCATCAGTTTCACCGCCCGATCCATTTGCCCCTCCTGGCATTGATCGTTGTTGACTTCGTCGTTCAGCTAGCATGTCTGAAATCTTCGGTCAAATCATCAACAACCTTCAAGCATGCCTCTCAGTGTGCCACCGCATGCTCTCCGTGCACGGCAGCATGCTGCCCCATAGTTGTACGCCCATGACATCGTAACCGTCAACAGTGTCGTGACGCCGCCCTGTGCAACATCCGGTAGTATCACCAACGCCGCGATACCACCGCCACTCCGATCTCTCCGGCCGTCTCGCCACGTCTGGTGGCTGGTCTGATCGCGAGTACCGAAGCCGCTGAAAGGATCCTAGGTCGAGAAGGGGGTGAATCGGCTTGGTCAAATTTTAAATATTTTTGGGTTTTTCTTAATTTAATTTGCAAATTACTAAACCACACTAGCTATTTGACCTAATTGAATGATCAATCTAAGCAAAAATAGTAAACAAGACACAAGACGAAACACAAGGCAGCTTGAAGGCTCGCACACATCAATTAGTAGATAGACGGAAGAGTAAACAAAAAGGAACAAGAAGGCAAACCGAGCTTTTTACTGATGTTCGGTGTACAACGAATGTACACCTACTCATCGTTGAGGAACTCTGACGAACGGTCAATCCACTAGCGGTAGCTCTTCACGAACACATGGCGAGTGAGCTCCAAACCCTCACACAATCGCGAGCTCTTCCACACACACGGAAGCTCCTCACGAACCCACCACTTCGACGGATGAAGAGGTAAGCACCCCGACACACGGACTTACCTCGGACCAACCAAGGGTTTTGTCGACGGTTGGGATATTGACCCAAGTCAACCAAGGTTCTTTAAGATGGAGATAGGAGACACGCCGAACAACCACGAACAACAGCGAATAGGAGACAGGGGTTTTTATCCTGGTTCAGGCCTCTCGAGAGAGATAATAGCCCTACGTCCAGCCTTTCTTATATATCAGAGATGAATACAAGAGGTGGCTCGACGAGACGAACAAGTCTCGGCGAGATTATGGTGTACAGGGAGCAATGCGCTATGATCAGGTGTCTACCAGATGCTAAAAGCTAGATCCAGTCCTCTTGACCCCTCAACACGCCGTAGGGGTCTCGTTTATATAGTGCGGAGCAAACCAACCTACCGAAGAATATCGGGCCGGGCTAACTACGAGATCGTAACGAACTCGTACATGCCAAATACATCTCTCGGCAGATAAGGTATACTCCTAGTCTTGGGGATCACGACTCCTATTCCAATCCGGGAAACCACGTCCGGGTCTTCACGTAGCCGTGCAGAACTCTTGTTCGAGTAGGACTCAAACAGGAATCCTTGGCCGTTACGCACCGTGCCAACCCAGAGGGTGTTCGGCAGGATGCACATGGGCCAGATAGAACCTTCCAGGGAGCTGGGCCCTGGTAGGCTGTTCGGTTGGGCCGTCAGGGAGTGGGCCATAGCAATGGGCCGTAATTTTATCCCCGACAGGTTTTCCTCACCTTTGACGGACAAAGGTGATACACCCCCGACACACGGAGGTGACCCTTGACACACGGAGGATTTTGGGTAGAAGATGTACGTTGAAAACTTGAAGACGAACCACGAACCAAAAACCAAGACGAACCACGAACCAAAAACCAAAAACCAAAACATGACACAGCCAGGACGGTCTAACCTGGACCACGGACGATCCGGGCAGAAGAGCCTCTCCCAGGCATCAACCCCGGTCTAACTGACCCGTGAACAAAAGGACGCAAGACTAACCCCGGATGGTCTAGGCTCTCCACGAACTGTCCGGCCTACACTAAGAACAGCTCTTTTTCTCTGAATTTCAGTCCAAGACATTTTCAACCCTTCTCCTAAGATCTGCCCTCAAAACCAATGAGATTTTCGATGTGCTCCATAGGATTAAAAAGCAACTCACACAAAGAAATCAGAAGAACTATTAAACGAATGACCTTAATCTTGTGGATCAATCACCAAAACCAGAATAGTCTTACAGCCACCTCTACTTTGCGTTGGTTTCACTGATTACATCGCCGATCCAATCGCCACGTCTGATTCGATCTTTGTCAACAATAATCGTCGGACGGTCCAGGCCTCACCCGGAGTTTTGGACACCACTGATTGATCTGTCGATCGCCTCATGCTCCACCTTGCACTGAATATGTCGTTTTCCTTCGGCGCACGCATGTATGTATATATAATTCTCGAACCTCTTTTAGATCATTCATATCACCAAACATTAGCTCTGATACCATTTGTTGGAAAACAAGACATCGATACTAGATCTGAATGACACCGGAGGCACGATGTTTGATAACGCAGTTTGGCTCTCACCTAAATGTGCGGGGCAATGATTATGGGCGCTTCTCCCCAAATACGCAGCATGCCGGCCGCTCGGGTCACAGCCACAAGCCAACCGCGACCATGTGCATGCCTACGCTGCTACTTGGTTGTTCATGGTTACACCAGGGATGCCCCTCTATTTATACAGGAGTCAGGGTACGAGTCCGACTATAACACGACCCTCTCATACCTATTATAACACAGAGTCCATGTAACCTATTTGTACATATATTAGACACTAACTCTAACACAGCACAGTCCGGTTTTTTGTTTTGTTGGTCAAAATAGGATCCCGTTGTCCCTCTCACCACAACTACCGTTGCTATGGCTGGTTTTACAATCCAAGTTCCAATAGCTGCCATCGTGGACACGCTCACTGGCCATTCTCCTCATTATTGAACTATGTTGGAGCTGTACTCTGTGTTAGTTGGTTTCGCTGGCATCAACATCCCAGGTGATAAACCACAGGTTTCCCAGCAAGAGCAGGAAACTCCTATTGTCAGCATGGCTGATGACCCGCGGATTAGAAATTGTACTGATGCTGTTTTGTAATAACGTATGGCCTAGACTGTTCATTGTTTGTGCTGAAATACTCCCATATTTATATATGTTGTGATGATGTGCCTTCTAGTTGTCCCGACAAAAACGCAACTAAACATCAAATACATAGATGAATTCATACATTATCAACCTATCATATCCTTAAACCTATATTGGATGGTCTAACATGGTCCAACCAAACACAGCCTAAGTTTACCCCTAATGTGTGCACACACACTCCCTCACTTTCTTGATTAGAGGTAACTTCTAATCATTTGTGCAACTTCTATGGTTTGCGTCAAAGCTGGAGACGACTCGTCAATGAAATAAGCGATAATTATAGCTCCTTTTATCCTAGTGGTGAGTCCCTTGTTAGAGCTGATGTGCCCTGCAGGAAAAGTCTA
This sequence comes from Raddia distichophylla, assembly GCA_005191435.1. Taxonomy (NCBI): domain Eukaryota; kingdom Viridiplantae; phylum Streptophyta; class Magnoliopsida; order Poales; family Poaceae; genus Raddia; species Raddia distichophylla. The sequence continues at coordinate 1,152,150 of SPJY01018096.1, forward strand.
TATCTAAGGAGTGTGAATGTTTTTAGGGCCTACTCGTTCAATGCCAAACAATGACACCAATTGCAAGAATTTTGGTAGCACGGTTAAATGTATTTGGTTTAATGTCACACTGGCAGCGTGCAACACTCTCTCAACACATGGGCTCACCTTGTCAGGAAATCTCAAAACATGGGATAATAAATGGTTTGGTGCTCGGAACGAAGGAGTCAAATTGATTTTTCATTGAAGGTAGAAATGTGAAAGGAATCGTATGCCGAGCTGATCAACTGTGTTTCTCAAATTTTATAGTTTGTTCTAGAGATCACTATAGAAAACTACCGATGTTTCATCTCATGAATTCACGAAACTAACGACAAATTCGAAAAACATCAAAAGAACATATGCTCATATTCCCGCCAGCTGGCCATCGAGAATAGGTCGTTAGGTTAACCAGGTCGAGATATGTGCCTATTCTCGACAGCCCGGCCGCTTGTAAAAGGGCTCTCTCGATGCATGGTCTTGTCCAAAGCTGTTGAGAGTATCAATTTTGTAGAAAAAGTTATAGAAAATGCAAAAAAAAAAAGAATTTTCAGCAACAATGGCCACCTGTATACCCAAAATGCAATAATTATCCCCCATCCTCGCATAATCAGAGATGCAACATCCATCCATCAATATACATGGACAAAAACATAAAACCTTGTAAAAACAGAAATCGTTAACATATATTTGGTTTCAAACATTTGTTTTAGGGACCGTCTTTGTTGCAGTCGCCTGCGTTTGGGCCCGCGCACAGGCGATTTTTCTGACCGTTGGATCTTGATCCAACGGCCAGCACGCTTGACCCATCTGCCCATTTGTTTCGCATGTGACCGAGCTAGCGCCGTCTCCCCCGATCCCCTTCGTCTCCCCCGATCCCGCTCCGCACACCACCGCCGCCGCCGCCGTCTTCGGCAACCGCCCCGGCCGGCGCCGCCCACCCTAACCACAGCGGCCGGCGACGCCAGATCCGCCCGCCGGCGACCGGCCCGGCCGCCATCTCCCCCTACCCCCGGCTCCAGCGGCGCCGCCGCCGCCCTAACGAACCCACCCCACCGCCCCGCCGCAGACACGCCAAACAATGCGAACAGCAACGAACAGGAGACAGGGGTTTTTATCCTGGTTCAGGCCTCTCGGGAGAGATAATAGCCCTACGTCCAGCCTTTCTTATATATCAGAGATGAATACAAGAGGTGGCTCGACGAGACGAACAAGTCTCGGCGAGATTATGGTGTACAGGGAGTAATGCGCTATGATCAGGTGTCTACCAGATGCTAAAAGCTAGATCCAGTCCTCTTGACCCCTCAACACGCCGTAGGGGTCTCGTTTATATAGTGCGGAGCAAACCAACCTACCGAAGAATATCGGGCAGGGCTAACTACGAGATCGTAACGAACTCGTACATGCCAAATACATCTCTCGGCAGATAAGGTATACTCCTAGTCTTGGGGATCACGACTCCTATTCCAATCCGGGAAACCACGTCCGGGTCTTCACGTAGCCGTGCAGAACTCTTGTTCGAGTAGGACTCAAACAGGAATCCTTGGCCGTTACGCACCGTGCCAACCCAGAGGGTGTTCGGCAGGATGCACATGGGCCAGATAGAACCTTCCAGGGAGCTGGGCCCTGGTAGGCTGTTCGGTTGGGCCGTCAGGGAGTGGGCCATAGCAATGGGCCGTAATTTTATCCCCGACAGGTTTTCCTCACCTTTGACGGACAAAGGTGATACACCCCCGACACACGGAGGTGACCCTTGACACACGGAGGATTTTGGGTAGAAGATGTACGTTGAAAACTTGAAGACGAACCACGAACCAAAAACCAAGACGAACCACGAACCAAAAACCAAAAACCAAAACATGACACAGCCAGGACGGTCTAACCTGGACCACGGACGATCCGGGCAGAAGAGCCTCTCCCAGGCATCAACCCCGGTCTAACTGACCCGTGAACAAAAGGACGCAAGACTAACCCCGGATGGTCTAGGCTCTCCACGAACTGTCCGGCCTACACTAAGAACAGCTCTTTTTCTCTGAATTTCAGTCCAAGACATTTTCAACCCTTCTCCTAAGATCTGCCCTCAAAACCAATGAGATTTTCGATGTGCTCCATAGGATTAAAAAGCAACTCACACAAAGAAATCAGAAGAACTATTAAACGAATGACCTTAATCTTGTGGATCAATCACCAAAACCAGAATAGTCTTACAGCCACCTCTACTTTGCGTTGGTTTCACTGATTACATCGCCGATCCAATCGCCACGTCTGATTCGATCTTTGTCAACAATAATCGTCGGACGGTCCAGGCCTCACCCGGAGTTTTGGACACCACTGATTGATCTGTCGATCGCCTCATGCTCCACCTTGCACTGAATATGTCGTTTTCCTTCGGCGCACGCATGTATGTATATATAATTCTCGAACCTCTTTTAGATCATTCATATCACCAAACATTAGCTCTGATACCATTTGTTGGAAAACAAGACATCGATACTAGATCTGAATGACACCGGAGGCACGATGTTTGATAACGCAGTTTGGCTCTCACCTAAATGTGCGGGGCAATGATTATGGGCGCTTCTCCCCAAATACGCAGCATGCCGGCCGCTCGGGTCACAGCCACAAGCCAACCGCGACCATGTGCATGCCTACGCTGCTACTTGGTTGTTCATGGTTACACCAGGGATGCCCCTCTATTTATACAGGAGTCAGGGTACGAGTCCGACTATAACACGACCCTCTCATACCTATTATAACACAGAGTCCATGTAACCTATTTGTACATATATTAGACACTAACTCTAACACAGCACAGTCCGGTTTTTTGTTTTGTTGGTCAAAATAGGATCCCGTTGTCCCTCTCACCACAACTACCGTTGCTATGGCTGGTTTTACAATCCAAGTTCCAATAGCTGCCATCGTGGACACGCTCACTGGCCATTCTCCTCATTATTGAACTATGTTGGAGCTGTACTCTGTGTTAGTTGGTTTCGCTGGCATCAACATCCCAGGTGATAAACCACAGGTTTCCCAGCAAGAGCAGGAAACTCCTATTGTCAGCATGGCTGATGACCCGCGGATTAGAAATTGTACTGATGCTGTTTTGTAATAACGTATGGCCTAGACTGTTCATTGTTTGTGCTGAAATACTCCCATATTTATATATGTTGTGATGATGTGCCTTCTAGTTGTCCCGACAAAAACGCAACTAAACATCAAATACATAGATGAATTCATACATTATCAACCTATCATATCCTTAAACCTATATTGGATGGTCTAACATGGTCCAACCAAACACAGCCTAAGTTTACCCCTAATGTGTGCACACACACTCCCTCACTTTCTTGATTAGAGGTAACTTCTAATCATTTGTGCAACTTCTATGGTTTGCGTCAAAGCTGGAGACGACTCGTCAATGAAATAAGCGATAATTATAGCTCCTTTTATCCTAGTGGTGAGTCCCTTGTTAGAGCTGATGTGCCCTGCAGGAAAAGTCTATATCTAAGGAGTGTGAATGTTTTTAGGGCCTACTCGTTCAATGCCAAACAATGACACCAATTGCAAGAATTTTGGTAGCACGGTTAAATGTATTTGGTTTAATGTCACACTGGCAGCGTGCAACACTCTCTCAACACATGGGCTCACCTTGTCAGGAAATCTCAAAACATGGGATAATAAATGGTTTGGTGCTCGGAACGAAGGAGTCAAATTGATTTTTCATTGAAGGTAGAAATGTGAAAGGAATCGTATGCCGAGCTGATCAACTGTGTTTCTCAAATTTTATAGTTTGTTCTAGAGATCACTATAGAAAACTACCGATGTTTCATCTCATGAATTCACGAAACTAACGACAAATTCGAAAAACATCAAAAGAACATATGCTCATATTCCCGCCAGCTGGCCATCGAGAATAGGTCGTTAGGTTAACCAGGTCGAGATATGTGCCTATTCTCGACAGCCCGGCCGCTTGTAAAAGGGCTCTCTCGATGCATGGTCTTGTCCAAAGCTGTTGAGAGTATCAATTTTGTAGAAAAAGTTATAGAAAATGCAAAAAAAAAAAGAATTTTCAGCAACAATGGCCACCTGTATACCCAAAATGCAATAATTATCCCCCATCCTCGCATAATCAGAGATGCAACATCCATCCATCAATATACATGGACAAAAACATAAAACCTTGTAAAAACAGAAATCGTTAACATATATTTGGTTTCAAACATTTGTTTTAGGGACCGTCTTTGTTGCAGTCGCCTGCGTTTGGGCCCGCGCACAGGCGATTTTTCTGACCGTTGGATCTTGATCCAACGGCCAGCACGCTTGACCCATCTGCCCATTTGTTTCGCATGTGACCGAGCTAGCGCCGTCTCCCCCGATCCCCTTCGTCTCCCCCGATCCCGCTCCGCACACCACCGCCGCCGCCGCCGTCTTCGGCAACCGCCCCGGCCGGCGCCGCCCACCCTAACCACAGCGGCCGGCGACGCCAGATCCGCCCGCCGGCGACTGGCCCGGCCGCCATCTCCCCCCACCCCCGGCTCTTGCGGCGCCGCCGCCGCCTCCGCTGCCGCCCTCACAACCCCGACCAATCGCCGAGCCTCCACCTCCCCCCCCCAACCCTTAATCTATAGCCAGGGAGCACAAACCCCCCAAACCCTAACCCGAACCGGCCGGTGGTGATGTCGACGGCGGCGAGCTCAACGACGGCGACCTCGACGACGACGAGGTAGGCTCCCTCCTCCCTCCTCCTTCTTCCTCTCTCCACCTTCCTCCCCCTTCTTCCTCCTCTGCTGCGTGTTTTTGATTTGAAAATTTGGTTCAATCGATGTGAAAGAAAAAATCGCCTGCAACATTGCTAGATTGCAAGCGCCTGCGATCTAGCAAAACCGTTTGTTTTAACAATGATTTAGAAAAAAAATAACCCAAATGGAACTCTGACCGCAATAGGAGAGGAAACCTTGCCACCAAAGCAGCTTGATCTTGACTACAAAATTGCAAAATATGAATTTACTGGAATGAGATATGTTGACCAAAATGTTGTACTTAGCAAATTGTATGTACCCCGATTAGTCGCTATATTGCTAGCATCCTAATATGAAATGCCTCGCGCTATCTCTGACGCTCCTTCCCCACAAACAGACGTTCCTCCTCCCCTGCCCACATGCTATAGCTTGGGCCGGCGCCGCGGCGCCGCTTGAAGCCTGGGCCCGCCGCCACCGCCGATGATGGATTCGGCACCACCTTGCCCAGACCCGCGGTCGTCGACGCAGATCGAGCCGTCTTGCCTCGGCATCGTCCTGATTAGGGCCAGCCGTGCCGCCCTGGCCTTCCTTGGGTTGGAGCCGACCACCGCTGGGGTCTGCCATGTCGCCCCGTCCTTCATCCGGATAGGAGCCGAGCACTGCCACCACGGCCGCTGTTTGTGTCGGGACGGGCTGAACACGTCGCCCCGTCCCTGATTTCCAATGGATCCAGTGCGCCTTGCTCAGAGAACGCCGTCACCAGCCATGCCCGGTTGTTGCTACCGCTGTCAAAACGGCGTCATGGCCTCGGCGAGTCTGGCCATGGACGCTGAGGTCATCATAGCCGTTGTTGTCGTGGCAAGCATCAGATTTTTTTGGGAGACCACCGGGAGGGGAGCCCGGCCTGGCTACGGCCGGCATGCAGCACGAGTACACGAAGAGGTGAAGCCCTAATTGTACATATTGATATAAAATTAATAAAAGGAAGCTCCATCCTATATCCTTATGTTTTTTTTGTTCTCTTTGTGATTATTCATATACGTTATACCTTGGACTACACTCGGTAGCAAGGTTTCTTAACACGTTATCAGCACGCTTGATCCCTGACGTGCTGAACGATCCACGAGAAGACAAAGGCCGGCGAGGAACAATCTGCATCAATCCTTCTCCACGCCAGCTTCAGCTCGGATTGTTAAAACAATCTTACGAGACTTCTATCCAACATGACAGTCTACGGATTCGTCGAAGACCAAGAAGGTATCGATTTCTCGTAAGAATCGAATTATAGATTGCAATCCGGCACCAATTTGAAGGCAGATCAGAAATTTTTTGCCGATTTCACTAGTAGATTGGAATTGCTTGGACGAATATGAAGTAGATTAGATTGTTTTCATGGAATTTTGCAGATAAATCTAGCGGATTGATTCTCATCCGGCGCTGTACATCGTACCTCGCGCCTTGCCTACGCATGCCCCATGCACGCGCCCCACCGGCGCACCCTGCCGTAGTCACTGTGTCGTGCTGGCACGCTCCCAACCGTGCACCTCCATGCCGCCGCCCGCAAACCGCTGGCGCCATGCGTGTCGCCGCGCTGTGCGCGACCCCGCCGCTGAACTGGCCATCGAGTCACCTACAGCCGTCATTGCTGCCACCTACATGGCGGCTAGGGTTTCCAACCCTAGTCACCGGCCAACAGGGAGCACTTGGGCCTGTTTTGGGCCTTATTTTCCCATGCCGGACCATCGCCGGCCTGGCCCGAGCCAGCCGACACGCCCCGAGCCGGTCCACGCTGACCTGGTCCGAGCCACACCCAAGCCGCCCTATCAACAACCCCACGCCCACACCGCGCTGGTGACCAACCGCGCCCAAGCCGTCCCATGCACGCACGCTGGGCCGATAGCCGACCGCGCCACCCCTAAACATGGGTCAAAAATCCTAATTTTATGCCGAATCTTGAAGAATTTAACAATGAAGGTTGTGGAAATTATGAAATACCCCTAAAGGTTGCAAAAAACCCTCTTATTCTTGCAGAATCACCTGAATTTGAACTGTTTGACATGTTTTGCACCTCACGAATTGAATTTTGAACCCATTTTGCATAAATTTGAATTGTTTATTTATTTCTTACTGTTCCTGTGCAATTATTCTGCAAATGTTTTTGCTATTTATATTATCAGTAATTAGGTTGCATCTTGTAATGGCACCTAAACCACTAGAATTATTTTATGTCACGCACCAGTCTAGGTTTAGATTACTTTTAGTAACTATGAATTTGGTCATCTTGCAGATGACTGGCCTCGCGAGCCATGATTTCGAGGAACTTGCGCCCCAGGGGCAGAACATTCTGACATGGAAGTCAGATGTTGAAATTGTCTTGGGTAGAAGGCACCTTCGTTGTACCATTGGCATTGGCCAGGGCTACCCCACTGCGGAACAAAATTATTAGGCCCTACATTTCCTTAGAAACCACTTGTCACCTACTCTCAACAATGAGTACATGGCTGTGACATTTTCCCTGGAGATGTGGAATGTGCTCTGCAAACGCTTTGACAGGTTGAGGTACTCTATCCTCCCATGATCCTAGTAGGACTGGAATCGCCTGAGTGTGACCGACTTTAAGTATGTTGCTGATTATAATTCTGCGCTGCACCGCATTTGCACCAATCTGATGCTCTATGGCAAGCCGATCACAGAGCAGGAAAAGATTGAGCAAACTCTCTATATTTTCCATCCCAATAAAATTCAGTTAACCCGCAACTACCACAAGGACAACATTGAGGCACTCTAATCGATATGATGATGGTGTCTGAAACTCATGACAATGTCCTGATGAAGAATTTCAAGTCCCAAGCACCAAGTAACCCGACTGGCACCGAAATAAATGCCAACAGTTACAAAATAAAGAAACCTAAGAAGAAGGGCAAGAAAGAAAAAGGAAAGAGAGGACCAGCAACTGGCAAGTCTGGTAATCAGGGGCTATGTAAGCCGTATGGCCAGTAGAACCAAACGTGATTTCGCTGCGACCTGAAGCGGCATTGATCTAGGATTCGCCGTGGGTGCAAAGAAGTGGTCGCGGCTCATCAGGCCAAGAAGAAGGCCCCCATTGAAGCGCATCTGGCAGAGCTTCGCGTTGGTGACCTAAGCATGAAGATGAATTTGAGGAGGATGACCTCCTCGGGGATGAGCTTGCATCTCTCCCACTACCCCCTCCTGGCCCTGTCCCTTAATAACTCCAACATCCGGAAGAGTGTGGATGACATGTTCACTGAGTCTATCTAGTGCTCTTTGCAGCCTGCCCCTACTGTTATCTTAGAGTGGTTGAGTTAGAAGACATTTAAATTGCATACTTGCATTGTAAGCTCTAGCATAGCACATCTTAATTCTCATGGTTGGTTTTGAAAAACTCTGAATTTCAGTATGATTGAATTTAAAATACTTTGAAGATTTGCATGAATAAATATGCTTTGCATATATTTGATTGTGTCATTACCTAATCGCGACTATGTATTCCAATTTTACCAGTACAATGTTTATTGTGATATTTTTTATAGGTAGTAAACCCTCTGTAGTATTTGTGTACAAAATGTTAGATTTTTTTGTGGTCGTTTGCTATTTTAAATAAATCATAAATGTGCTATCACACATGTAACAGATTTCGGGAGTTAATTGCGAATCTAGCTTTGGGCTAGTCTTTCGGCCGATTGGGCTGGACGTGGCTTGAGCCTAGGGCGCAAAGGCTTAACTGAAGGCATATTTTAGAGTTTACGTTTCCACTTATTGACAGGTGGGACCAAGGCCCACCTGTCGGCCTCCTGAGACACACCCAGCCCGACCCACATGTCAGCGGCTCAACCCGTCATCTTCATCTTCCTCCCGGCTGCTGCTCGCAAGACACAGGCGGTGGTCACCATGGGAGCTCCGGCGAGCTCGGCTAGGCGGCGGCTGCGGATATGGCTGCGTGGGCAGAGGAGTAAACACTCGGTAGCAAGGTTTCTTAACACGTTATCAGCACGCTTGATCCCTGACGTGCTGAACGATCCACGAGAAGACAAAGGCCGGCGAGGAACAATCTGCATCAATCCTTCTCCACGCCAGCTTCAGCTCGGATTGTTAAAACAATCTTACGAGACTTCTATCCAACATGACAGTCTACGGATTCGTCGAAGACCAAGAAGGTATCGATTTCTCGTAAGAATCGAATTATAGATTGCAATCTGACACGAATTTGAAGGCAGATCAAAATTTTTTTTGCCGATTTCACTCGTAGATTGGAATTACTTGGACGAATATGTAGTAAATTAGATTGTTTTCAGGGAATTTTGCAGATAAATCTAGCGGATTGATTCTCATCCGGCGCTGTACATCGTACCTCGCGCCTTGCCTACGCATGCCCCGCACACGCGCCGCACCGGCGCACCCTGCCGTAGTCATTGTGTCGTGCTGGCACTCTCCCGCCCGCTGCGCCATGCCGTGCGACGCTGCGTCCTGCCGACGCCGTGAGCCTCCGCAACCCACCAATGCCAAGCCCAATCGACGCCACGCGCGGCCGCGCCCTCGTCGTGCGCCACACGCGCTGATCGCGCCAGCTGTCCCGACGCTGCGCCAGCACCTCCATGCCGCCGCCCGCAAACCACCGGCGCCATGCGTGCCGCTGCGCTGTGCGCGACACCGCCGCTGAACTGGCCATCGAGTCACCTACAGCCGTCATTGCCGCCACTTACATGGCGGCTAGGGTTTCCAACCCTAGTCCCCGGCCAACAGGGAGCACTTGGGCTTGTTTTGAGCCTTATTTTCCCATGCCGGACCGTCGCTGGCCTGGCCCGAGCCAGCAGGCACGCCCCGAGCCGGTCCAAGCTGACCTGGTCCGAGCCACACCCGAGCCGCCCTATCAACAACCCCACGCCCACACCGGCCTGGTGACCAATAAACCGCGCCCAAGCCGTCCTATGCGCGCGCTGGCCCGATAGCCGACCGCGCCACCCCTAAACATGGGTCAAAAATCCTAATTTTAGGCCGAATCCTGAAGAATTTAACAATGAAGGTTGTGGAAATTATGAAATACCCCTAAAGATTGCAAAAAAAAACCCTCTTATTCTTGCAGAATCACCTGAATTTGAACTGTTTGGTATATTTTGCACCTCACGAATTGAATTTTGGACCCATTTTGCATAAATTTGAATTGTTTATTTATTGTTTACTGTTCCTGTGCAATTATTCTGCAAATTTTTTTGCTATTTATATTATCAGTAATTAGGTTGCATCTTGTAATGGCACCGAACCACTAGAATTATTTTATGTCACGCACCACTCTAGGTTTAGATTACTTGTAGTAATTATGAATTTGGTTATCTTACAGATGACTGGCCTCGCGAGCCATGATTTCGAGGAACTTGCGCCCCAGGGACAGAACATTTTGACATGGAAGTCGGATGTTGAAATTGTCTTGGGTACAAGGCATTGGCTAGGGCTACCCCACTGCGGAACAAAATTATTACGCCCTACATTTCCTTAGTAACCACTTGTCACCTACTCTCAACAATGAGTACATGGCTATGACATTTTCCCTGGAGATGTGGAATGTGCTCTGCAAACGCTTTTACAGGTTGAGGTACTCTATCCTTCCACAAGCCTAGTAGGACTGGAATCACCTGAGTGTGGCCGACTTTAAGTATGTTGTTGATTATAATTCTGTGCTGCACCGCATTTGCACCAATCTGAGGCTCTGTGGCAAGCCGATCACAGAACAAGAAAAGATTGAGCAAACTCTCTCTATTTTCCATCCCATTGAAATTCAGTTAACCCGCAAGGCTGCAACTACCACTAGGACAACATTGAGGCACTTTAATCGATATGATGATGGTGTCTGAAACTCATGATAATGTCCTGATGAAGAATTTCAAGTCCCAAGAACCCGACTGGCACCGAAATAAATGCCAATAGTTACAAGATAAAGAAGCCCAAGAAGAAGGGCAAGAAAGGAAAAGGAAAGAGAGGACCAGCAACTGGCAAGTCCGGTAATCAGGGGCTGTGTAAGCGGTATGGCCAGTAGAACCAAACGTACTTTCGCTGCGGCCTGAAACGACATTGATCTAGGATTCGCCGTGGGTGCAAGGAACTGGTCGCGGCTCATCAGGCCAAGAAGAAGGCCCCCATTGAAGCGCATCTGGCAGAGCTTCGCGTTGGTGACCTAAGCATGAAGATGAATTTGAGGAGGATGACCTCCTTGGGGATGAGCTTGCATCTCTCCCACTACCCCCTCCTTGCCCTATCCCTTAATGACTCCAACATCCAGAAGAGTGTGGACGGCATGTTCACTGAGTCTATCTAGTGCTCTTTGTAGCATGTCCCTGCTGTTATCTTAGAGTGGTTGAGTTAGAAGACATTTAAATAATTTGTTTCGTATTGCATACTTGCATTGTAAGCTCTAGCATAGCACATCTAATTCTCGTCGTTGGTTTTAAAAAACTCTGAATTTCAGTATGATTGAATTTGAAATAATTTAAAGATTTGCATGAATAAATATGCTTTGCATATATGTGATTGTGTCATTACCTGATTGCAACTATGTATATATATTTGTGTAGCGCTCATGGAGAAATAGTGCAATGTAGATAGTGGTACTACGAATAGTATCATGAGAGAATCGAAATACTTTCAGTCTATAAATCATGTGGATAGTGGTACTACGAATAGTATCATGAGAGAATTGAAATACTTGCATTTTGGGTGTATGCTATTTTATACATTGGCTAACTAACCCTGTGGGTTCTATAAATCTTCAAAGACAGACAATCACTTCAGAGGTCTTCCTCTTATATCCTTAGGTCCAAGGATTTATTCTGAGTCCAAAAGGTTATTTTATGTCTAAAGACATTTCCTTAATTTTTTAATAAACCGCACACGATCTTAATTAATGGGGGCTCTCGTCTAATATTAGTATACTCGGTACTGTTAATCCTTTTTAGTGTTTCTATCATTCCCTTTGGGTTTATAAGAGTATTTTATACTTTATATAATTCTCCCCTATATTTTCCAACTTAGTTTCAATTTTTATTTAACAACAATTCATTTTGGACCATTTCCTAAATAGGAAGATACTCCGGGAGTGTGACTATTTACTAGGTTAGAGAAAACCTATGAACAATGCTTTGGTTAATAGTCTTTAATGTCTCTAATATTATTTAGTATTTATCATAATTTTTCTAGGAATTTAGGAGGTGTTTACATGTTTTTAATAACTCATGAAATCCTATTGTAAAGTAAGAAAAAGATTGCCATTGAGCTTATTACGATTTTATTATTCCAATTTTACCAGTACAATATTTATTGTGATATTGTTTCTAGGTAGTAAACCCTCTGTAGTATTTGTGTACAAAATATTAGAATTTTTTATGGTCATTTGCTATTTTAAATAAATCATACAAAGTGCTATCACACATGTAACAGATTTCGGGAGTTAATTGCGAATCTAGCTTTGGGCTGGTCTTTCGGTCGATTTGGGCTGGGCGTGGCTTGAGCGCAGGGCGCAAGACGCTTCCAGGAAGATGAGAATATATATGTGGAATCCTAGAAACTCGCATTATGGTCCATCGGATCTAAAATGTGCAGCGTGATATGATAGTTAGAGTCCCTCGATAAATTTTGTGTTCAACCCCCTACGCCGATTCGTTATATTTTGTTAGTAGCCCCCCTACCTTTGGTCCAATGTGTCGAATACCCAATTCTAATCAATGAGTAAAATGCACGGTAGTGCCCACGGTTTGTCACTAGTGCCCACGGTTTGGCGAACGGGGCTACGACACGGCGGCGCGGCGAGCGGCGGCGGAAGTGTCAACTGGCGAGGCGGTGGTCCAAGCTATGGGCGGGATATCTACGAACTAATGCATATAGGAGCTCTAGGGAGTTACGAATATGCTCACCGAGCCGAGGGGGAATGACAAGGAGGCGTGGAGGTTGCCGGCGACGTAGATGGCGGCGGTGGCCAAAACGGGGGTAACGCGGAGGGGAAGCCTCGGGCCGGGTCGACGAGCTGCAATTGATTGAGGGGAACAATTTGTGGGGTACTGGGGATGCTAAGGAGGAGAGGAATTGCCGCAGAGCTCACCAAATTGAAGGATCCGAGCTCGGTGTGGGTTTGGGAAATTTTGAGGAAAAGAGTGAAACGGCGCCGGTGTGGTTTGGAATTGGTATAAGACGGAACCACGAGAGAGCACGGGCGCCGCGGAGGGGCTTAATGGCGACATGACTTGAGCAGGGCAAGCGGGATGGCTGTGGCACGACACGGCAGCGAACGGCGCGGCGCGGGGTGATGCGACGCGTGCGGCGCGGCGCGGCAGAGGCAGAGCAGAGCAGGGCAGGGCAGGCGGCCACGTGGAAAAGGGTGAGAGAGAGAGAGAGTTGCCTGAAAGATGTTCGGTAGAATGCCCAAAAGAAGAGTAAGAATGAGATATGGTTTCCCTTTGAATTTGAATTTTTTATCTTGACTTTAATTTGGTTATGATTTGTTCAAGATTTTATCCATTTGCTCCTAACCGTAAAATGGGCTGTTACATTTTCTTCGTCTAATTTACTTTGATTTGAATTTCTAATTGTTTGAATTATGTAGTCTCCCATTATGGAGATTGGTAACCAACTTAAAGCAATTTGATTGTAATCCAATTCATGACGATCACAAGTGGAAAGCTCATAACATGGTAAATTATGCTAGAGGGATAAATTTGGCGCTATTTAATAGAAGTGTTTCAATATTCATAGTACGAGTTGTACGGCAAGAAAGATGGAAAATAACAATTAATCATTCCAAATAAAGAATAAATATTCAAATGCATTGCATCCATGCCTGAACTAGATATAGATATATCAATTAGAATGGTGCAGATATTTTTTTACACATAAGGAAAAACTAAACCAAATTTGCAATTTATCAAATTTGGTATTCGAATATTCCAAGCAATTCATATATGTGACTTACTCTCTAGTTTGATCCCCGTTTACCTATGTTTCTTTTGCTATCATCTATTGACAAAAAAGTAGTAGTTTAATCACCAACATATCCTAGTTTAATCGCTATCCCTTATGTATTCTCTATATTGTTGATCAGCAGTGTCCATTACAAACAGCAGCAAGCTAAAATTCAAATTCCCGACAGGAACTCGGCAACTTTCTAGGATCTTTGATTGAATGTTCGGTCGGTGGAGAGTCTTGTGTATACTGGAAGGATATCTCCGTTGTCCATCTTTCCATAATAATGTAAATTACCCAAAGCTGTAACGAATTTTTGTAATACAGGAAACTAAACATGATGGTGCTGCCACAATCTATTTCAACATGTTTGCAGCGTCTATTTTGGAAATGGAAACTACGATCTAGATAAGTAGATATCCGTGTCCGATTATATTTTGTTACGAAGGATAACTTATAATTGTAATTCTTGTTTTGGTCATAATGTTTGTCAAATGCTTTCTTACAATTACGTAGTTATGGAAATACATTTGATAAAAAATTAATTAAAGCTACTATAAATGCTTCAAAAATAATATCATGATTTAGTGGAATTAATAACTATAATACATAGCCCAAAATTTAAATTTAATTTATAGAAATTTCTTTATTAGAATTGGGGATGTTACAGGTACGTGCTACATCCAACCATGCTGGTTATCTTCTTCTTAAGTATTACCCTCCTGTTATTGTGCATGTGAATTTTTTTGAAGATATATGTGTTGTGGTTTATACATGTTGCTTATGCATGTGTGACTTGGTTAAACCACTGTTATCTGCAACTACTTTGCAATAGTAAGTCCATAATAAGAGTATTAGAATCCTAGGAAAAACGGAGTATGAGACCACAACATTAGTTTTGTTTAAGTTTATTAAACTGCTATAGAAAATAGTTAATATTACCTGTGGAGCACATCTAGCATGAAGGTGTTTTTAGTCCGGGACATGCCTGCTGCTGATCTGAATCGGGCAGCTCCCACAAAGGGAGCTCAAACCTCGCGAGCTCCTCCAACTCGGGTAGTCTATTGTAGCTCCAGGGAATTAACGTGTGTTTTTTATATATATAATAGACTCGGATCGACGGTTACTTTAAGATAACAAAAGATGTTCTTTGCTTTCTGTCAATCTCTCTTATGGGTTCTGCAATGTAAATTATTAACAAATTCACGGCAGCTGCTGGTCGTACGCTATTTGCTATGTATATAAGTATACCAGTTGCACTTAAGTATAAGAACTTCAACCATAGAATTTCCTCCTCTCTCCCTTAGGTTCATACGGGTCTTGGTCTATTGTTAGTGATCTATGGGAGTTCTTGATGCATATGCTTTATCAACTAAATCTTTTGGATATAGGCCGTCAAATACACAAATATTTCATCTGGCAAATGCTCAATTTATAGATCTAAGTAAAGCTTGGTCCTATCCAAATCTTTTATTTTAAACTCACTACAGGAATCAAACTCAGTGTCGGCGGCCAAAACCGACGTCATTGGTCCAAAAAACCGACGTTATAGGTATATGTCGGCGGCTGGCCAACGACAAAAGTCCGCCGACACTGCTTGGACGACACTGCTCACTTTTGTCGGCGGCCAAGGAATTTCCCGACGTCATTGCTCCCTTCCCCCCTCCCTGCCCCTGCCGCCCAGCCCCTTCTATTTGACGTCGGCCAGAAAAACGCCGCCGACACCGCGACCCGATCAGTCACGTCGGCCAGCGATTCCGCCGACGTCACTGCCTTCCCCTCCCCCTACCCCCTGGCCCTACTCTTTGACGTCGGCCAGAGGACGCCGCCGACACAGCCTCCAGCTCAGTGACGTCGGCCAGCGCTTCGGCCAAGCTTCTACTGCCGAAGTTGCGTCCAGCATTGACGTCGGCCAGGGAGGTACCGACGACAAAACCACCCTCCTCCCTGCCCCCTGGTCACCACCAATAACGTCGGCATAGCCAAGGCCGATGTCACTACTATTGTACCCAAAAAAAAAATTCAGGAAATCTATATGAAAACCCACGAGGTTTCGGACGGAGGATTCGTGAGCCCGGAAACATATCGTTCGCCCGCGGCCAGGGGAGGGGCTTTGTCGTCGGGGGTGCTCTAGCCGCCGACACTGCCCCCCCTCGTATAACTTCGTATAATGTATGCTATACGAAGTTCTACACTGAGCCCACATGGCAGAGAATATTTGTGCCTACCATGTGGACCATGGTGAAACTGCCAGTCTAGGGAAACAACTTTACTCCGCGGCCAAAAGAGCTATGTCCGCGGCCTGTTCCCCGATGACAGGCTTTGTTGTCGGCTACGTTGTGACTGACGACAAAGCCTGTCGTCGGGGAACAGCCCACGGACACAGCTCTTTCGGCCGCGGGAAAAAATTGTTTTGCGTGATCATAATTTCAAAATTTTGGAACCGTGCGATCGGCACTGCAGGCTGTTTTGGCGGCATTTCTTGGGCCGACGACACTGAGTGTCTGTAGGCGTTTTTGTCATCGGTGGATGTTATGGCCGCCGACATAAACTTTCGTCGGCTTTCTGACCGCCGGCACTACTTTTTCTGGCCGCCGACATAGATATCGTTTCCTGTAGTGACTCTTCTTTCAAATAGTTGCTTCCTGCTTAATTGTTCACATAACATTTCTTACATAAATATTTGCTCAAATAATTAAACTAAATTCTTCTTGACTGTTTTAGTCCATATAAGGATTTTTACAATCTTAGCAATATAATTGATTACTTTCTCCTTTCGAAGTTGGTATGACATCGGGTACCTTCATATATAGGTCTAAATCCAATTTATCATGAAAGTATGTTGTTATAATATCCATTAATTTTATATTCAAGCTGATGTTGACTGCCATTGAGATAATATATGCAAAGGTTATATAGTCATGGTCAAGAAATAAGTTTCATCATAGTTAATTCCAGCACATTAAGTGAAATCTTGCACAACCAACCTTGTTTTTTACCGTTCCACTTCAATTTTTTTTTCTCTTGTGAGCAAATACTTATTTATAACCCAAGACATACATGGGAGGATGTGTGGGGCATGGAGCCACATACCTTTTTTAAAAAAAATAAGTTTGGTGACTGTTAGAGATGTATTGGGTTGTGTATTGGGCTGTGTATATGGGCCTGGCCTGTTCTTTGGTTGTATTAGGGTTTTCTAGTCTTTTTCCGTTTTGCCCTTGTACTCTGTATATATACTGGCCTTTTGACCTCTAGATGAATACAAGTGCTATTCCTAACATGGTATCAGAGCAAGGTTAGGGTTAGGGTTTCTCACCGGCGTTGCACTTGCGCCATCTTTTCAGATCCACCACGGCTGTTGCTGCTCCAAATCCAGATCGGAGTTGTCCCGCCGCCAGCCACCTCTTCCACGGCTCTTCCCGCCGTCGGCCGTCTCTTCCACAGCTCTTCCCTCCGTCGCCGGCCGTCTCCGCCCCACCCGCGAGCGCCGCGGCTCCTCTCGCCGCCCGTGCTCGCGCCGTCGCGACTCGTTCCGTCGCCGACCGCCCTCCCGTTGCTCGCCAGCATCTCCGCGTACGGTGTCGGCCGCACCGTCGTCGGCACTCCCGTGGCCCGCCGCCATCCCCGGGCGCGTTGTCGCCGGCCTTCTCCGTGCCGACTGACACCGCTGCGTCGCCGTTGCCGATCCGCGCCGCCGTCGACCCGCCGCCGTTGCAGATCCGCACCGCCGTCGACCCAGCGAGGCATCGGCCTTCTTCGGGACCGACGTCGCTCCTCTCGGTCGGGGTTGGGTCGGGGTGTGGCTCGGTCGGGTGTGGTGTGTGTGGGTTGAGTTGGCTCGGTCGGGTGTGTGGGGTTTGTGTGTGTCCACCGGGTGTGGGTGTGGTGTGTGTGGGTTGAGTTAAAAAAAAGAGCAAAAAAATGTCAGGAACTGTGTCTATTCTTCGGTGCCCCGTGCTTTTTGATGGGCTCAATTATCAGGATTGGGCTCAGCACATGCGCATTCACATGCGTGGACAACGTTTCTGGGATTTTCTTACCGGCGAGCTTCCTTGCCCGCCTCGTCTTAATCCCCCGGTGTTGCCTTCTTCATCATCTCCAGGTGTTGCTGATGCTGATAAAAAGTTCTCTGATGAGTATAAGGAGGCTATGGAGTCTTACAATTCTCAGTACACTGCCTACAAATTTTGGTCTGATGAGGATGCTCGTGCCTCTGCTATTTTGATTGCTAGCATGGAGGTATATCTTACTGGAGAAGTTGTCTCTTTTGCATCTGCGCAGCTGATGTAGTGACATCTTCGGGATCGTTATGAGCCTTCGGGGGACTCTCAGTACCTTGTTGCTCTTCGCCATGAGAAGTCTCTACAACAAGATGATTCTACAGTGGATGAGTTTTATGCTCAGCTTTCTGGAGTATGGCGTCAGTTGGACTCTCTGAATGTGGCTCTTGACACTGGAGCTGATCACGACTCTCTGCCTGCTGCCTGCGTCAGCGCTTTCGTCTGGAGCTTCGTCATACGTCTTTGGTTCGAGTTTGAGCAAGTTCGTGCTCAGCTTCTTGCTCGTCACCCTCATGTCACTATGCTGGAGGCTCTCTGCTCTTCGTACTGAGGAGGTCCGTCTTCGTGGTGCTGGTCTATTGACTTCTCTGTCAGTTCTTGCTCTTCGGCCACTAGCTTTGACTTCTCCTGGTCCTCGGTCGTCTTCTTCATCGTCTTCGTCGTCTTCTGGAGTGACGACGAAGGCTGGCCTTCACTACACGTATTGTGACAAGGACGGTCATGTGGAGCAGTTCTGTTATAGGAAGAAGAAGGATATTGCTCTTCGTCGTTTACCTAAGGGTTCTGTAGCACCAGTCACAGGAGACTCAGATTCTCAGCGCAGTTCATGCCTCTATTGAGATTCTTATGCTATTGCGTCGCATGACTGCCTCTTCACCCTCGGGTTCTGCTGCCTCTGCTTCGCAGTATTCTACTGAGACACCAGATACATCACCATGGATTCTAGACTCAGGTGCTTCTTTTCATATGACACCTGATTCCACCTGTCTTACTTCTGTTCATCCCTTAACTACACCATTGACGGTTCAGACGGCAGATGGTACTTCTCTTCCTGTCACAGGACGAGACACTCTTTTGTCCTCTTCTTTTCATGTACCATCTGTTTTTCATGTTCCTGACCTAAACATGCAGCTTATTTCTGTCGGTCAGCTTACTGATCTAGATTGTCGTGTGATTTTCGACACTGACTCTTGCTGTGTTCAGGATCGTCACACAGGTCTCTTGGTTGGTACTGGCCCTCGGCGCCGTGACTCTCAGCGTCTTTGGGAGCTTGACTGGCTTCGTCCTTCTTCCGCTGCTCCTGCCAGTCTCTCCGTCTCCGTTGCTTCCTCCACGGCGTCTTTTGCTCAATGGCATAATTGTTTAGGTCATCTTTGTGATTCTCATTTATCATCTTTGGTTCGTCGTGGTCTATTAGGGTCTGTGTCTGGTCCTGGACATCTCGACTGTGCGGGTTGTAACCTTGGCAAACAGGTGCAACTCCCTTATTCTTCTAGTGAGTCTGTGTCAGCTCGTCCATTTGATCTTGTTCATTCTGATGTTTGAGGTCCAGCCCCTTTTGTGTCTACAGGTGATCATAAATATTACATTGTTTTCATAGATGATTTTTTTCAGCACACTTGGATATATTTTATGTCTTCTCGTAGTGAGGTTTTGTCTATCTATAAAAATTTTACCACCAAGATTCGTACTCAGTTTGACTCCGCTATTTGTGTTTTTTGAGCTGACTCTGCAGGAGAGTATCTTTCTAGGTATCTTCGTAGTTTTCTCGCTGAGCAGGGCACTTTGTCTCAGTTCTCTTGTTCTGGTGCCCATGCTCAAAATGGTGTGGCCGAGCATAAACAACGTCATCTTCTTGAAATCGCCCGTGCACTCATGATTGCTTCTTCTGTTCCACTTCACTTCTGGGCTGAGGCTGTCTCTTCTGCTTGTCATCTCATCAATCTTCAGCCCTCTTCTTCTCTTCAAGGTGGTATTCCTATAGAGCGTCTTTCTGGACACCCAGCAGACTACCCTGATCTTCGATCTTTCGGGTGTGTCTACCTAAACTGACTGCCCAGTCAGTTGAGTGTGTTTTTCTAGGATATAGTGATGAGCACAAGGGCTATCGTTGTTGGGATCATTCTGGTCGTCGGATGCGGATTTCTCGGGACGTTACCTTTGACGAGTCTCGTTCTTTCTATCCGCGTCCTTCCTTTCCATCCTCTACCGTCGAATCCCTCTCTTTTCTAACTTTTCCAGGTACTCCCATTGCTTATATTCCTATTCCACCTCCTCCAGTGTCTCACACGTCTTCTCAGCCTTCTAAGTCCACTGATTCTCTTCCTCCAGAGTCTAGTGTTCCTTCTCCTACCGAGCCAACTGTCTCTTCTCCATCAGTTTCTCCTGATTTTGTTCCTCCTCATCCTTTCTTTTACACTCGCCGTCAGCAACCGGTTGAGGCTTCTCCTGTTGACTCCTCCTCTGAGGAGCCAACTTCTACCTCCTAGCCATATGCTCTTCGTGATCGTCGCTCTATTCGACCTCCTGCGCATTTTGGTTTTGCCGATGCTGCCTCTGCTGAGCCAGTTTCTTATCATGATGCTATCATTCATCCTGAGTAGTAGCATGCGATGGCCGAGGAGATTTCTGCGCTTGAGCATAATGGCACTTGGGAAATTGTCTCTCTTCCATCCCATGTTCGTCCCATTACTTGCAAGTGGGTTTACAAGATTAAAACTCGTTCTGATGGTTCTCTTGAGCGTTATAAGGCTCGTTTTGTGGTTCGTGGATTTCAGCAGGAGCCTGGTGTTGATTATGATGAGACCTATGCTCCTGTGGCTCACATGACCACTATCAAGACGCTATTTGCTGTGGCCTCTGTTCGTACGTGGCCTATCTATCAGCTTGATGTTCAAAATGCCTTTTTTAATGGAGAACTGCATGAAGAGGTTTTTATGCGGCCTCCACCTAGGTATTTTGTTTCTGATGATAAGGTTCTTCGTCTTCGTCATGCTTTATATGGGCTTAAACAAGCTCCCAGGGCTTGGTTTCAGCGTTTCTCTACAGTGGTTACTGCTGCTGGCTTTTCTGTCAGCGATCATGACCCTGCATTGTTTGTCCACACCTCATCTCGTGGACGCACTCTTCTTCTGCTCTACGTCGATGACATGATCATTATTGGTAACGATTCTCAGTTTATTGATTTTGTCAAGACTTGTCTCAATGAGCAGTTTCGCATGTCTGATTTGGGTCCCATTCTTTATTTTCTTGGGATTGAGGTTACCTCTACGTCGCAGGGTATCTTTCTATCTCAAGCGAAGTATATTGGGGATCTTCTTGATCGGGCTTCTCTCACAGATGATCGCATGGCTGAGACTCCAATGGAGCTCAATCTTCAGCTTCGATCCACCGATGGCGAACCTCTCTCGGATCCTACTCGGTATCGTCACCTCGTTGGTAGTCTTGTCTATCTTGGTGTCACCCGTCTCGATATCTCTTATGCTATTCATATTCTGAGTCAATTTGTCTCTGCTCCCACTCAGCTCCACTATAGTCATCTCCTTCGTGTCTTGCGCTACTTACGTGGCACTATCTCTCGTCGTCTTTTCTTTTCTCGCTCCAACTCTTTACACCTTCGTGCTTATTCTGATGCTACCTGGGCTGGGAATCCTTCTGATCGCGGCTCTCTTTCCGCTTATTGTGTTTTTCTTGGTGATTCTCTCATTGCTTGGAAGACTAAAAAGCAGAAGACATTTTCTCGTTCCAGTGCAGAGGCTCTATTCCTAACAGTGACTACCTTCTTTCATTTTCCCCGATCCCCCAATCTGTTGAGAGCTTACACTTGGTGAGTGATGTTGACTCCTAATCAAGTTATATTTGCTTCGCAATCATATTTACAAAATATATATCGACATGGTTGAAGACACTCGAGCTTTGGACGTAAGGTGCTTATGCTTGACCCAATACTTGCTAAGTTTAGACGAGCAGAAGTCGAGCTTTATAAATCCAAAACCACAATATTCTAGATTTCTACCCACGTTTTGCATTTTTTTTTCTCATTTATATGTTAGGGAGCCTAGACAAGTTTAAGTGTGCACGTTTACAACCCTGCGTGAAAGTAGTTTTTTCCCCTGTTTCCTTCGATATAATTTTCGAGTCTGTAAATTTGCGCCATTGAAAGTCATGACAAATCGGAAATGACTGATTTTTTTTAAAAAAAACATGGAGCCACGTTCAGAAGCACACAATATAACAAAATCTTTTAGATATAATTGTTTTAACAGACTTCAGCCATGGCTTATTTAAGAATATCACATTAAATAACTTTTTGTTAAAATAATCTCTACAGCTGGAGAAACCTATCTTCACCAAGCAATCCAGTTCTGCAAATGTACTAGAATAACTACCATTCTACACCTTCTATTGCTCAAGAATTTTCAAATTCATCGATCTAACTTGGGAGTTTCAGTATATATGAATTGGGAAAGAGTTTCATAAATTCAGTATTTAGTACAGAAGTGAGCAGAAAATGTTGAAGAAATTATACTTACAATTTGGGGATAAATTCAGTGCCCAAAACATGAAGAAGAAACAAAAGGCAGACAAGGAAAATATCCAAGCCATATTAGGAACTTAGACATAGAAAATATTCTAGCTACTAGTTCAGCTTTCAAGTAATGGTGTTTTTACCGAATCCAGTTAATTCATCAGATACAGCAAAGCTCCTTCCTTCGTAACACTCTAGGGGACCCAAATTCTGACATTTCAGACTCCAACTTTACTTTTGATCTTCTAGGCAACCCACAGTATTCCTGACTCCCTGAGGAGCACATATTTCGATGAGATAAGATTGCGAGAAATTGCAGTTTAAAGTCCCAAAAGTACAATCCGTCTTCCTTTAAATGAATAAAAATAAAATTTCCATACTAGCTACTGGAAAAGATGAAAAAACCCTTACATGAAAAGCACTAAAAGCATACATATCAACTGCAAAAACAAACTGCAACAAAGATATACTGTGTATCCTTTAAATGAATAAAAATAAAATTTCCATACTAGCTACTGGAAAAGATGAAAAAACCCTTACATGAAAAGCACTAAAAGCATACATATCAACTGCAAAAACAAACTGCAACAAAGATATACTGTGTATCCTTTAAATGAATAAAAATAAAATTTCCATACTAGCTACTGGAAAAGATGAAAAAACCCTTACATGAAAAGCACTAAAAGCATACATATCAACTGCAAAAACAAACTGCAACAAAGATATACTGTGTATCCTTTAAATGAATAAAAATAAAATTTCCATACTAGCTACTGGAAAAGATGAAAAAACCCTTACATGAAAAGCACTAAAAGCATACATATCAACTGCAAAAACAAACTGCAACAAAGATATACTGTGTACATACTTCAGAGGGAGCATCCTGAGCATAGGGCCTAAAAATTGTCCTAACAGACTAGGGCAAAATATGCAGAAATATCCTGCCGCTGCAGGGATGATACATCAAATAATCAGATTACGAAATTTTATACTATCTGACAAAATGGATACACCGAAACAATTTATGAAACCATACCAATAGCTGTCCTCACAATACAAAAGCATGTTTCCATAAGAAATGCAATCAAACTGTATCAAATGTATAAGTAGGGGTGGAAATGGTGTGGATATTATCCTACCGACCGACTAAATCAGTCAATAGTGATATGGATAGTTTTATGGATATTCGGCTATTTTTGCGGATACGGATACGTCTGATGAATATTTTCATTAAGGGGAGAACCCTGATTTCCATTATTGAAAAGACAACTGAAACAACCAAGTAGCAACGCCCGTAGACATTTTAGGGTATAATAATATCTGATGAATAATATTCCAAAAAATATGGATAACATCCGATGAATATTCGATGGATGCTATTCGACACACAGGCAAACAACACAACTCTACATTGACTAACATCAATCTTAACATATTATATTGATGATTATTTAAGTATGCATTTTTTACATATTATCCGAGTAATATCTGTTTCGAACTATATATGATAATATTGCTTTTTGACGATCCGTATTCATATTCAACACTATTGTGTCTGTATCCGATAATATCCATGTTCGCACTATTCATATCTGTATCCACATCCGACAAAAAAATATGGATATGTGTCTGTATCCCATACTGTCCGATCATATCCGATCCGATCATAAACTGCCGGTAGGGCAAGAATGCAGCCAGGTGCATGCAGAGATATCGGAACTTATATCCATAATAATCCCTCGACTGATCACGCGACTGTCCGCTTTTCTTTAGAGATCCTCTCTTCTTGAATTTCTTCCAGCTCGTCATCCTCGCTCCGCTTACCTGCTTGCTCTTTCCAATACGCAATCAACTTCTTCAACCTCACTATTTCTTTCGAGGTGACATGCTTGCTTGTATCATTAACAATACAGCGCACCCTTAAAGCATACCTACAAGGCAATAAGCAATGCCAGCGAAGAGCTGCACATCAGCCCCTACGGAGGCAGAGGGAAAAGGCAGGAAAGACCTAAATTGCAATAAAATTTGAAAAAATCAAGCTCCCTATTCCAAGGAAATAAAGCATGATATCCAAGTTATTGTCGGGACCCGAAAATGGAGTCGAGTCCCTGTTTTGTTTTACCCGTTTAAGTCCCTAGATCACGTAGCTTGAACACACAACATACAGCACTTGGATCACAACCATAAACGCAGAAAAACCATTACATCATAGTACTCGCCAACATGGCGTTATTACAATAAGTCTCAGGCTCTACGACCTTTACATAACATTGCAGCGGAAGTCTTCAATCACATTATTAAAACATAAAACACGAGCAGAAGTCCCAACTCCACAGCCATACTGTAGAGAGCAGCGCTTAGATAGCTAAAACTCGTCAACTTGAATCCCAGCCGTGAATCCATCGTCTTCATAGTACTCTTCTTTCGGATACTCCTTCGATGGTCCAACACCTGCTCGTTAGAATGAGCAGCCCTGCATGAAAGGCGAGGGTGAGTACGCGGATACTCAGCAAGCAAGGCTGACTATATGCAACTAAGGCTTACAAAAGAAAGGTAAGATTATTTTGCATAAAGCCAGCTTTTCAAAGGTTTTTCCTATATTTTGAAATATGAGGAAAAACGTGATTTAAAACAAATATTTTATTTTCAATTTCTTTTCTTTTCTTTCCTTCGGCTGCAGCCGAAAATTTCTCAAGTGGCTAGATCATGGTTCCCCGCCATGAACCTATACCCTCATCACTCACAGTTCCCCACTATGAGGAGAATAAAACAAATCTCTTTTTCAAAAACATTTTAAAAATCAAAACAAACACTACTAGAGAGGCAGCTCCCCATCGACCGCCCTTGACCATGGGCATGGATATCATGATAGTTGTACACTTTGCAGATGTTGCGCGCTTTACCCACGAGACAAGATTTCCCGGGCCAAGAGGTCTTCCTGACAAGGCATTTGGCAGTTTTCCTTCTAATTCGGTAACCCCGCTCCCAACAGCACAACAGTGGGTACCATTGGCCTCGGCTTAGTACCACACTCGACTGGCTGCGGATTGCACCATTGGCCTTAGCATAGTACAATCCAGACCATTGCCCTCAGAATAGTCCCACCGGATGGGCACCGAACAAGAATTCCAAAAGATACTAATCCAGGGCCTGCCCACACAGGCACTCAATGGTCGCACTGTAGTACTTAGCTCGTCTACCTCAAGGAACCGGTCCTTAGAGAATCAGGGTGGATCTCGCACTGGACCCGATCTCGTGCAACATTGGCCTCAGCATAATGCACACCACCTTGCATCCAGCCACCCTAATCAGGTTTTGCAAATATCTTTATACCGATAGTTCCCCACTATCATCTACACCTGTTTTAAAAATGATAGGCATAGCTGTCTTTTCAAAACACACGTAATTCATCGTCATGGCAGTTTAAACAGGTGCAGATAGGGACATAGCAATTCTAAGCAATTCTAGTGGGAGCAAAACTTAATTTCAGTGGAGGGCTATAATATAATACGGTATGTTAAGTCCTATGGTAGCAAGGAATGCTTAGTATGAACTAAATAAATATTTGGGGATAGCTACTCTATGTACTTAGCCATTTTTAAATTTAACATACATGCACATTTGATAAACATCGAGAAATGCATAATAAAACAGCAGGTGGCAAGGTTCAGCTCTTGCCTTGTAGAGCACAGTGGATACACTCCCTCGGTGTGTCGGCAAATCGTTCCTCGTCGCCCGATCCTAACGTACGACAATAATGGAAAGAAATTCAATAATGCGAGAAATCCAAAAATAGATGAATGCAATGCATATGAAAATTTTACAGCAGGTTGTTTCTGTTCAAAATAAAGTTTTAAAATTGGTTTTACAATTTTTAGACCTTTAATGTATTTATTAAAAATGCTACAAGTTTAGTTAAACAATAAATCATACAAAAATTAATATGTATAGTTACAGTACCAAACTTGGTAGTCAAATACTAGATTTTGGCAAGAACCTGGAAAAATTGGTTTCATATTTTTAACAGCTACAGAGAAATTATAATAAATATTTTAAGTGCTAACTTTTTTCTGTAAAATGGAAATTCGGAATTTTTGAGTGGGCCGGCCCATTTAGGGGTTGTCTTCAACCTCCAGCCATGACCATGGCTGGGAGAGGGAGGGGCGCACAGGGGAGGCGGCGCTCCGACGAGGGGGCGGCGACGGCGAGCGGAGGTGGAGGTCGGCGGCGGTCCCGCCAGCGGCGATGGCGCGGCATGGGGTAGCACAGGGAGGCGGCACGGCGGCTCGCGACGACGACAGCGCGGGCTGCACGCGGCGGCGGCGATTGGCGGCGCTGGGGACCGGGGAAGGGGGTGCGGCGGCTCTGAGAGGGCACGAGGAAGGCGACGGTGGCGGCGGCTTGGGCAGGGAGTACCCGAAGCGGCGGCGCGGCACAGAGGCGGCGTGGCAGCCATGGATGGACGGCGGGAGCTCCGGCGAGGGGGCTCCGGCCCAATAGATTGAGGGTAAACCTTCTAGACGTCATAGGGATGCTACAGGAGAGAGGAATTTGGATATTACTACACGGCAGCGACGGATTCGTCGCCGGTACCTTCGGGCGGCGCTCTGGACAGCTGCGGCTCCGGCGTCCAATCGGCGGCGTTCCGTTGGTCGTCTCCGGCGGTTCCAAGGAAAAATAGATTCACGGAAGATCAAGGTAGGACATGGCCGCAAGAACTCAGCAAGAAATCTTACCCACTACTCCAATCGAAGGAAAGGACAAAACGATGAGGGAAGAGCTCGGGTGTGGGGGTTTATTGAGGATCAACAGAGGGAGATGGAGAGGTTTGGCTGCACAAATTCTCTTTTTGATGACCACTAAACCGAGAACAAAATGCTAGCACTAGTGTGGTGGCCAATAATTGGATTTTGGGTGCATTTTAATGGTCATTTGGGCGCTAATTGGAGGAATTGGAAGAGCTAAGAGAAGGCTGCACAAGAGATGGAGGGAGGAGAGAGAAGGAGGTGGGAGAGTGGATGACAAGTGGGTCCCACTCAGATTTTGAAGAGTTTTGCTAATTATTTCCATAAGAAAAAGGGCAAAACGGCTTAAAACATTATTTAAAAATGTAATTAGGATTTTTCTCCCACTTAAAATAATTTAACAATTAATTATATTTAATAAGTAGCACAATTTATATTTTTACCAAATTTTCCAATCAATAAATCATTTTTAAGAAGGTACATAGTCATTTTCTAGTTAACTAGAAATATATATACACATTTTTAAGTAACATACTCATTTTTGC
Source organism: Raddia distichophylla (assembly GCA_005191435.1). Taxonomy (NCBI): domain Eukaryota; kingdom Viridiplantae; phylum Streptophyta; class Magnoliopsida; order Poales; family Poaceae; genus Raddia; species Raddia distichophylla. The sequence continues at coordinate 1,179,747 of SPJY01018096.1, forward strand.
GAGTAAATGCATTTTTAATTTAAAAATTAATTTGGACGAGAATGCAATGCCATGATTTTTAATTTTTGAAAAAAATGAGGATGTTACAAACGTCCCCCCTACGAGGAATCTCGACCCCAATATTCAGAAGAATCTGCAAAAAGGTTTGGGTACTCAACCTGGAGATCCTCTTCACGCTCCCAGGTTGCTTCTTCCTCAGTGTGGTTGCTCCACTGAACTTTGCACAGCTTAATTGTTTTGTTTCTGGTCTGACGAACAGCTTCCTCCAGAATACAAACCGGATACTCTTGATATGTCAGGTCCAGTTGCAGTTCAAGTTGCTCTAGAGGTATTTGCTCTTCGGGAACTCTTAGACATTTTCTCAACTGAGATACATGGAAAACGTCATGCACATCTGACATTTGAGCAGGCAGCTCCAGCTGATAGGCCACTTCACCTCTCCTGGCCAAAACCTTGAAGGGTCCAATAAACCGCGGAGCCAACTTTCCACTGACTCGGAAACGCTTCACTCCTTTGGTTGAGGAAACCTTAAGATACACATGGTTTCCTTCTTTGAAGGTCAAATCTCGGCGAGGATTATCTGCGTAGCTCTTTTGTCGGCTTTGAGCTGTCTTCAACCTTTGTTTTATCACTTTGACTTGCTCATCGGCTTCCTTGAGAAGGTCAGGTCCAAAAACCATACTCTCGCCTGTTTGTTTCCAATACAGTGGTGTTCTACACTTTCTTCCATTAAGTGCTTCAAAGGGCGCCATTTTTAGACTAGCTTGATAACTGTCATTGTACGAAAATTCCGTGTAGGGTAAATGCTTGTCCCAATTCTTGGCATTAGCTAGAGCACAAGCTCGTAGCATATCTTCAAATACTTGGTTAACTCTCTCAGTCTGCCCATCTGTTTGCGGATGGTAAGCTGTACTAAACGCAAGGTTAGTCCCCATCAAACTATGGAGTTTCTCCCAAACCTTTGAAGTGAATTGAGCTCCTCGATCTGACACAATCTTCTTGGGAACTCCGTGTAGACACACGATTCTAGCCATATAAAGTTCTGCTAACTTATCTCCGGCGTACGTAGTCTTGACCGGTATGAAGTGTGCTGTCTTGGTCAAACGGTCGACTATGACCCAGATGGAATCGTTTCCTGACTGGGTTCTCGGAATCTCGGCAAACCAACTATGAAATCCATGCCAATTTCTTCCCACTTCCACTCTGGAATTTTTAGAGGTTGCAGCAATCCAGCAGGTCGTTGATGCTCTGCTTTAATTCGCTGACACGTGTCACACAACGCTACATATTCAGCTATATCCCTTTTCATCCTTGTCCACCATTAGGATTCTTTAAGATCGGAGTACATCTTGGTACTTCCTGGATGAATTGCTAGCTTGATGTCATGGGCTTCCTTCAAAATAACTTCCCTCAATTCCTTCTTGTTTGGTACGCATATCCTTTTCTCGTACCAGAGAATTCCTTCATCATAGACTAAGAATCCAGGCGCTTTTCCCTTACTCAGCCTATCTTTGATTTCCTTCACCTCTTGATCTTCCTTTTGCGCCTCTTTGATTTGGTTTGGCAGGATAGGCTGCAATTCCAGCATATTAACACTCCCGCATTCCACCAATTCCAGGTTCAACTCCTCAAACTCTTTATACAAAGGCGGCTGGCTTTCAAGAATCATCAAGATATTGCAATAGCTCTTCCGGCTTAGGGCATCAGCAACTACATTTTCTTTTCCAGGATGGTAGTGAACTCCAACATCATAATCTTTTATCAACTCTAACCATCTTCTCTGCCTCATATTCAAGTCAGGCTGGGTGAAAATATATTTCAAACTTTTATGATTAGTATAGATCTCAGTCCTATTACCGATGAGATAATGCCTCCATATTTTCAACGCATGAACCACTGCAGCTAGTTCCAAGTCATGAGTAGGATAATTGGTTTCATGCGGCTTCAGCTATCTAGACGCATAAGAGACAACTTTTCCCTCTTGTATCAGGACACATCCAACTCCTAATTTAGAGGCATCACAGTATATTTCAAAGTCCTTATGGATGTCAGGCAAAACCAACACAGGGGCAGTGGTTAGCCTTTTCTTTAATTCTTGGAAACTTTTCTCACAGGCTGGTGTCCAAACAAACTTGTGATCCTTTTTGAGCAATTCCGTCAATGGTTTGGTTGTTCGTGAGAATTCCTCGATAAATCTTCTGTAGTAACCTACCATTCCTAAGAATCCTCTTACTTTCATCACTGTCTTAGGAGCTTGCCAATCCAGTATATCCTTTACCTTACTTGGATCAACGGCCACACCACTAGCTGAAACTATCTGACCAAGAAACGCGATTTCCTTCAACCAAAACTCGCACTTACTAAACTTCGCATAGAGTTGATGCTCTCTAAGCTTCTCCAACACCAATCTCAAGTGCTCCTTATGCTCTTCTTCACTTTTTGAATATATCAAGATATCATCGATGAATACTACGACAAACTTATCCAAAAATTCCACCAGAACCTTATTCATCAAATTCATAAAATAAGCAGGGGCATTTGTCAATCCGAACGACATCACGATAAATTCATACAATCCATATCGAGTTGTAAATGCCGTCTTGGGGATATCTTGCTTTCTTATCTTCAGCTGGTGATAACCAGACCTCAAATCTATCTTGGAGAATACCTTCGCTCCCTTGAGCTGGTCGAACAGATCATCGATCCTGGGTAACAGGTACTTGTTCTTTGTCGTCACCTCATTCAGGGATCTATAATCCACACACATTCTCAGGGTTTTATCCTTCTTCTTGACAAAAATCACTGGTGCTCCCCACGGTGATGAACTAGGAAGAATAAATCCTTTGGATTACAAATCCTCAAGTTGTTTCTTCATCTCTGCTAAGAGATTAGCTGACAACCGATATGGTCTTTGAGCTATGGGCGCGGTTCCCGGGGTAAGCTCAATAATGAACTCTATGTCTCTATCTGGTGGCATACCAGGCAAATCCTCAGGAAACACATCTGGAAATTCCCTTGTAATGGGTATTGAGTCCAAAACTATTCCAGTTAACTGATTTAAGGTACTTGCTGCTTTTGAAAACAAATCAGACCAAAACATAACAGATGTTCCTTCTCCATTGACCAGGGTTATAGCACGGTTGGCATAGTCAATTTTTCCTCGATACTTGGTTAACCAATCCATGCCTAGGATAACTTCTATTGACCGTGATTCTAGGACAATGAGATTTGCTAGAAACTTTACCTTATTGACCTCTATTTCCAACTTCGGACAGACCTTGTCAGTCCTCATAGATCTTCTAGGAGATTGTATAATCAAAGGGGTCTTAAGGTTTGTCATATCCAAATTATTTGAGTCCACAAAACTTTTCAAAATAAATAAATGCGATGCACCAGAATCAAATAAAACTATTGCTGGTATTGAATTCACTAGAAACTTACCAAGTACCACATCTGGAGCATGCTGAGCTTCTTTGGCAGTGATGTGATTTACTTGGCCTCTTCCTGCTGAAGCTGTTGGGGTTTGCGCAGCTACGCGTCCTTTGCCAGGGGTAGGAGTACATACAGCTGAACCCAATTTGAAAGGAACTGGCTCGATTGGTTTCTTTTGTGGACAATTATTTGCATAATGTCCCAGGAGTCTCGAGGAATTTGATATGATGAAGGTTGAAGAGGCGTGTACGGCTGCTGATGACACTGAGGAGCAAGTGCTTTGGTTGCATTCTGCTGCTGCTGAGGCTTGTTAGTCTGATACTGAGAAAAAGGGGTCTCAAACTGCTCGACCCTTGACTATTCATCTACGAGAACCTTCTTTTGCGCTTCTCTTGACACTGGCGCTGGATGTCTTCCTGCACTAGGGCTTTATTGACCATCTGCTGGAAAGTAGCAAAGTCATTCGATGCAATCAGGGATCTGATTTCAGGATCCATCCCTTCCATGAATCTCCATATCTTGTCAGCTTCTGATGCTATCTCTGTACTTGCATAGCGGGCAAGGTGGTTGAACTTGCTCAAGTACTCATTAATGCTTAGATTGCCCTGCTAGAGTCGTTGAAACTCTCCTCTTCATCTCCATTATTCCTTTGGGTACATAAGCGGTGGTGAATGCCTCAGTGAATTCTTCTCAGGTGATAGCTGCAGGGTCTTCATGAGATGCTCTAAAGTTCTCCCACCAGACAGCGACATCACCTTTCAGCTGGTATCCCGCAAAACTCACACACTCTTCATCAGTGCATTGGATAAGGTCCAACTTCCTCTCTATCTCCTTTATCCAGTCCTTTGCCATCAGTGGGTCAGTGGAATCAGAGAAAATAGAGGGTCTAGTCCTCATGAATTTGCCAAAACGAGATGGTTGGTGAGGTGGTGGTTGAGCTTGAACTGGGGCAGCAATATTGTTCAGATTGTTCGCAATGGCTTGAAAATCTTGGAGATGCATAGCCAATATTTGATCCAATTGAGGTGGATGGGCAGGTGGAGGGGGTAAATTTTCATTTGCTTGAGCTTCAGGTGCTAGATTAGCATTGGGTTGAGCGGCTGCTGCTGCAGGAGGTTGACCAATAGGGTTCTAATTCTGCCCAACGACTGGCTCTGGCTCCTCTTGTCCAGCAGGCTGGGCACGACCTCTTCCTTGGCCACGCCCTCTTCCTCTTCCAGGGTTCACCATCTGACAGCAGTTTTGAAATAGTTGAGAGGAAGTAAATGAAAGGAATTCTAAAGGAGATTGCAACATCCATTCATGACAACATTCAAAAGAAGAGCCATTAAAACCACTTAATTAATAAAAAATTTCAATATCCAAACATAGTCACATTACAAAAGCCATGCAACTATCAAAGTTGCAAGCACGCCTTATTAAACTTATTATGGGGTGCAACAACTCGAGACCAGGACAACTACTCGGAGTCGGCAACATAGCCATCCTCAGGGATCCGCTCCTCCTCGTTGCTGCTGAGATGCGGGTCACCTTGGAGTTCGGGGAAGGGGTCGTAGTGAAACGCCTACGAGCGTCACGATGCGGATGAACTCGACGCTAGGAGGTGGAGCGTGCAGCCGGCCTCTTGTCTCTGACCTCAGCAGTAGGGGTGTAGGTCACTGGAACATTTAATGGTGCCGGCAGATCCTTCATCTCCAACTCGTGGATCTTCTCCATAGCCTAAGCCAACTTCCTCTTGTAGTAGCTGACTTCACCCATGAGGGTGCAGTATCCTCCATCCAAGAAGTTGAGGACCTCACTGGTGTGGTGCTCTAGTGGATCATGTCCATCATTGCCCCGATAGTAGTTGGAGTTGTCCCCTCCTCCGTTCATTGAAACCCAACGGAAAGGGGTGTCAGCAAGTTGGGCGGCGTAGCGTCCTGCCAGGAGAACCATCGCGTAGTAGGCAGCCTCACGATCCCGACGCTTTGCGGAGATCCTCATCGGTGCATGTGCAGCCTCCTTGTTACTGGGCCGGATTACCATCCCGGCCACCCAAACCAGCTCCCTGGCCCCGTTCTCCTTCTCGAAGCAAGTGTACTCGGGGGTCTCGTACAATCCCAGGGTCTCTGTCATATCGATCAACTAACGGACAGCACCACCCATACGGCAACCATAGGAGTGGTACACCTACGACATCTACAAGGTTGAAGTTAAGAGAGAATTTGTAAACATTTTTAAATGAAGGACAGAATGACATGAGTGATGAAAGTAGTACAACGAGATAGGTAAGAAACATATCAATCATAATTTTAAAATTAAGTTGATAACAATTATATCGTATAACTTCGACGATTCCCACAGGCAAGCTATAGTTAGCGCTCCTAGATGTCGCATAATCTTCATCTTCAATCCTGTTGGTGAAGCCTTCATCCTTGCGCATCTTCTCGTTAGGGAATATCTTCTAGTAGCAACCTGCTCGTTGGAATGAGCAGCCCGGATGAAAGGCGGGGTGAGTACGCGAATACTCAACAAGCAAGGCTGACTATATGCAACTAAGGCTTACAAAGGAATGTGTGTAGGGGTCATTTTGCATAAAGCCAGCTTTTCAAAGGTTTTTTCTATATTTTGCAATATGAGGAAAAAGTGATTTAAACAAATATTTTGTTTTCAATTTCTTTTCTTTCCTGCGGCTGCAGCCGGAATTTCCCAAGTGGCCAGATCATGGTTCCCCGCCATGAACCCATACCCTCATCACTCACAGTTCCCCACTGTGAGGAGAATAAAACAAATCTCTTTTGAAAAACATTTTGAAAATCAAAACGAACATTACCAAAGAGGCAGCTCCCCGTCGTCCGCCCTTGACCTTGGGCAAGGCTATCATGATAGTTGTACACTCTACAGAGTTTGCGCGCTTTACCCACGAGATAGGATTTCCCAGGCCAAAGGGTCTTCCTAACAAGGCCTTTGGCAATCTTCCTCCTAATTCGGTAACCCCGCTCCCAACAACACAACAGTGGGTACCATTGGCCTCGGCTTAGTACCACACTCGACTGGCTGCGGATTGCACCATTGGCCTCAGCATAGTACAATCCAGACCATTGCCCTTAGGATAGTCCCACCGGATGGGCACCGAACTAGAATTCCAAAAGCTGCTAAGCCGGGGCCTGCCCACACAGGCACTCAATGGTCGCACTGTAGTACTTAGCTCGTCTACCTCAAGGAATCGGTCCTTAGGGAATTAGGGTGGATCTCGCACTGGACCTGATCTCGTGCAACATTGGCCTCAGCATAATGCACACCACCTTGCATCCAACAACCCCAATCAGGTTTTGCAAATATCTTTATCCCGATAGTTCCCACTATCATCTACACCCGTTTTAAAAATGACAAGCATAGCTGTCTTTTCAAAAGACACGTAATCCATCGTCATGGCAGTTTAAACAAGTGCAGATAGGGACATTGCAACTCTAAGCAATTCTAGTGGGAGCAAAACCTAATTTCAATGGAGGGCTATAATATAAGACTGTATGTTAAGTCCTATGGTAGCAAGGAATGTTTAGTACGAACTAAATAAATATTTGGGGATAGCTACTCTAAGTACTTAGCCATTTTTAAATTTAACATACATGCACATTTGATAAACATCTAGAAATGTATAATAAAACAGTAGGTGGCAAGGTTCAGCACTTGCCTTGTTGAGCACAGTGGACACACTCCCTTGGTGTGTCGGCAAATCGTTCCTCGTCGGCCAATCTTAACGTACGATAATAACGGAAAGAAATTCAATAATGCGAGAAATCCAAAAATAGATGAATGCAATGCATATGAAAATTTTATAGCAGGTTGTTTCTGTTCAGAATAAAGTTTTAAAATTGGTTTCACAATAAAGTTTTAAAATTGGTTTCACAATTTTTAGACCATTAATGTATTTATTAAAATTGCTACAAGTTTAGTTAAACAATAAATCATACAAAAATTAATATGTATAGTTACAGAACCAAACTTGGTAGTAAAATACTAGATTTTGGCAAGAACCTGGAAAAATTGGTTTCACATTTTTATCAGCTACATAGAAATTATAATAAATATTTTAAGTGCTAGCTTTTTCTGTAAAATTGGAAATTCGGAATTTTTGAGTGGGCTGGCCCATTTAGGGGTTGTCTTCAACCTCCAGCCATGACCATGGCTGGGAGAGGGAGGCGCGAGGCGCGCGGGGGAGGCGGCGCTCCAGCGAGGGGGCGGCGGCGGAGGTAGGCGGCGGTCCCGCCAGCGGCGATGGCTCGGCATGGGGTAGCACAGGGAGGCGGCACGGCGGCTCGCGACGACGGCAGCGCGGGCTGCACGCGGCGGCGGCGATTGGCGGCGCTGGAGACAGGGGAAGGGGGTGCGGCGGATCCGAGTGGGCACGAGGAAGGTGACGGTGGCGGCGGCTTGGGCAGGGAGTACGCGAAGCGGCGGCGCGGCACAGAAGCGGCGCGGTGGCCATGGATGGACGGCGGGAGCACCGGCGAGGGGGCTCCGGCCCAATAGATTGAGGGTACACCTTCTAGACGTCATAGGGATGCTACAGGAGAGAGGAATTTGGATATTACTGCACGGTAGTGACGGATTTGTCGCCGGTACCTTCGGGCGGCGCTCCGGACAGCTGCGGCTCCGGCGTCCAATCGGCGGCGTTCCGGTGGTCGTCTCCTGCGGTTCTAAGTCAAAATGGATTCACGGAAGATCAAGGTAGGACATGGCGGCAAGAACTCAGCAAGAAATCTTACCCACTGCTCCAATCGAAGGAGAGAACAAAAGGAAGAGGGAAGAGCTCGGGTGTGGGGATTTATAGAGGATCAACAGAGGGAGATGGAGAGGTTTGGCTGCACAAATTCTCTTCTTGATGACCATTAAACCGAGAAGAAACTGCAAGCACTGGTGTGGTGGCCAATAATTGGATTTTGGGTGCATTTTAATGGTCATTTGGGCGCTAATTGGAGGAATTGGAAGAGCTAGGAGAAGGCTGCCCAAGAGATGGTGGGAAGAGAGAGAAGGAGGTGAGAGAGTGGATGACATGTGGGTCCCACTCAGATTTTGAAGAGTTTTCCTAATAATTTCCATAAGAAAAGGGCAAAACGGCTTAAAATATTATTTAAAAATGTAATTAGGATTTTTCTCCCACTTAAAATAATTTAACAATTAATTATATTTAATAAGTAGCACAATTTATATTTTTACCAAATTTTCCAATCAATTAATTATTTTTAAGAAGGTACATAGTCATTTTCTAGTTAACTAGAAATATATATATACACATTTTTAAGTAACATACTCATTTTGCGAGTAAATGCATTTTTAATTTAAAAAATAATTTGGATGAGAATGCAATGCCATGATTTTTAATTTTTTTAAAAAAATGAGGATGTTACAGTTATCCTTCCCACTTGATAGAAGAGATTTAAATTATCATAAAAATTTGCATATAATGAGGGAAAAATCAAATAAAACTTTTGTATTTGAAAAACAAAGGGATTGCTGCAACAGGGCTGCTGACAGGCATAGCAATGGCAAAAAAAGGGAGCAAAAACACAGAAAGTTCTCTGCAGCACGGCTGCAAAGGCTCGTCCGTGAGGCCCTATGGTGATGAACGCCACGTGTCTTTTACTCTAATCTTAAAAGTGTGGTTCCCCTCCTTGGCCTGCACAGTCGGCCCATCCTCGTCCGCCGAAGCCCTCTCTCCGGCCGTTGAGCCGTTCCGTTCTCCCATCCACCGGCGCCGACCCCTGCTCTGTCCGATTCTGCAAGCACAGGTGAGCGTGGACATGGTAGTGATGTTCGTGGCGACGATCTGCAGGGTGGGGGGACGCTGACGGCGATCGACAACGTGGGGCAGATTGGGTATTCGCTGAGGTACCTGGCGAGGAGCATCAACACCTTCGTCTCCCTCATCAACGTCTGGAACTACGCCGGCCATCACGACTGCCGATGCTCACCGGGTGATGCTGCTCACCTGCGCCGGCCACCTCCTCATCGCCTTCGATGTGCCACGCCGCGCTACACCGCGTCAGTGATTGTCGGCTTCAGCTTCGGTACGCAGTGACCACTCGTCTTCGCCATCATCTTTGAGATGTTCGGCCTCAAGTACTACTCCACGCTCTACAACTTCGGCATCAAGTGCTTCAAGCACTCCTTCCTCAAGCAGGGGTATGCGCCGGCGGATGGGAGAAGGGAATGGCTGGAGAGAGGGCGCCAACGGACGGGGACGGGCCGACTGTGCAGTCCAAGGAGGAGGGGAACCACACCTTTGAAATTAGAATGGTGCAGATATTTTTTTACACATAAGGAAAAACTAAACCAAATTTGCAATTTATCAAATTTGGTATTCGAATATTCCAAGCAATTCATATATGTGACTTAGTCTCTAGTTTGATCCCCGTTTACTTATGTTTCTTTTGCTATCATCTATTGACAACATCGTCCTCAGCGGCGGCCCGTTGGCGTCGTCCTTGGCGGCGACGACTGCTGCTGCGAGATGGAGATGGCGGCGGCGATGGGTAGGACGACAGCACGGTGGGTAGGGCGGTGGCGGTGGCCTTCCGTGGAGGGAGGTGGTCAGGGAAGGAGAGAAGGGGCAAGGGAAGAGAGAGTGAGGAAGAACGAGGAAGAAGACTGGTGAGAAGATGACATGTCGGTCTCCCATGTTTTTGAATCAATTATGCATAAAGAAATGCCACATGTATATTATATGTGAACCTACTCTCCACACGAGCAGGCAACGTAGGCAAAACCATTCTGAAAACCGCCTATAAGGGGTTATTTGCACCACTTCGCATACTTGGAGGGACAGAATACCTAGCTTTTCAGGTCAAAGGTTAAGCGCACCAAGCATCATAGTTGAGGGGGTAAAGTAGACTTTTTCCTATATTCTATATAGGATGGTACATGATTTTGTTTGCTTCACAGGACGCGCTGCCTGCATGTGGGAAAAGTTGTACCATGCATTATGGCCAAATTAAGAGACGGCACAACAATTGAATGGAACATTCTCTTTGACTTGTATGGGTTCTATCCCACCGTTTAGTTCCTGAATGGGGTAAATTTTGCAATTATTTTATAAAGTTATCTCTGCATGGAACCTTTCTATAAATGCAGAAGCTAAAAGTGTTTGCTCAAAACATGAGTGCATCCGGTGGAATGCATTTATCCCAACGACATCGCAACGTTTTAGAGCCCATGAGTGGACAGGTGCACTTCATTTGCTCCTGTATGTCGCATCCACGGCTATCCCTTCCCATTGGCATCACGACTCACGACGCACGTGACAAGTCTAAACCACATCCCTTGGATATGGTTTACATCGACTTCATACAACATATACGCACCATATACAGGTGTATTAATACAGGCCATAGGCCAAGCTCTCGCCTCTTCCATTGGAAGCCCTCGAATCATAAGGACTTGAGGATGACGATCAGGCAAAAATTACCTCCCGGTGGAATTGGAAATCAGACGGGGATTCTGTTGGCCGAGACATTGGTCGAGAGTTCACAGTCAATGCAGGATCATACCAAAATAATTCCCACTAGCTAGTGTTGTTTGTGTCTCTGAGCTAGCAATGAAATCTTCATACAGGTCCCTTTGTCTTCTGGAAAGTCGACAATATATGACATGTTCATGCTTCTTTGGCAACTGTTTTTCAACATCCCGTTTCAGACGGCGCAGTATAAATGGACGAAGGAGTTGTGCAACCGATCTATCACTTCTTTGTTTACCTTGTCTTGGCCCTCAACCATTCCTGAAATTGGATTGCAGAACCAATCCTTGAACTCTTGATGGGACTGAAATACATGGGGCATCAAAAAATGCATGAGAGACCACCAAAGCTCCATAAGGTCATTTTGCAATGGAGTTCCAGTTAAAAGAATGTGCCGCTTTGAATTAAAATTTATCAAAGTCTGCCATCTTTGTGATTTCCAGTTCTTTATCAGATGAGCTTAATCAAGAATAAGATATTTCCACTTTTTTCGCTTAAAAACTTTGGAGTCCTGAATAACAAGCCTATATATTGTGATGCATACATGGAAATAGTTTGGTTTCATCCAACCCTGACGTTTCTGCTTCCTCTCCTTTGCACTTCCAAAATAAGTCAGTATTTTAAATGCAGGACACCACTTGAGAAATTCAGTCTCCCAATTTAGCATTACACTGGTTGGCACAACAATAAGGTGTGCCAGCAACGAGATAGTCATGATTGTCTTTCCCAAACCCATTTCATCAGCTAGAATTCCATTCAGCCTTTTCTCATACATAGCAACTAACCAATCTAACCCAATGTGCTGGTATTCCCGAAGAGAATGTTTAAGCAGGAACGGGAATTTTGTGTGCACTTTCGTTGTTGAGAAGGTGTTACCAGTTGGCTGTGCTGATCTTGCAGCAGCAGCAGCATCAGCTATTACATGGTCACCCGTATCCCCTTCAGCCGTCATCTTAACATCAGGTTGTTATCCATGTTTACAGAAATTTCTTGTACACTAGGCACTGATGTCATTTCTAATTGATGAGCATCATAACCCACATGCTCAATTCCCAGAATCCCTGTGGTTTTGTGATCTTCAAACTTTTCGCTGTTCACTTTCAGAATGCCGGCAGATTGATCATCAAGAGACATGTCAGTATTAACCTCTCCATCAGAATGTGCAAGTGGAATCTCCAATATTGTCGTTCCATCATCTGCATAGTCATCCTAAATATAAAAAATGCATTACAGATATACCACAGCAACGTATAATTGAAGAAAATAAACAGGGTACATATGCACCGCTGACCCTCAGCTCTCACCATTCTTTATGCAACCGAGAAATGGAATGCATAGTTTACGAGCTTGCTAGTGCTCGGTCTGCTCGGGCGGTCGCTAGGGTTCCCTGGTCGCCGCCGCCGCCGCCCCGGCGGGGCGCAAGCCTGCTCCGCCGTAGCCTCCCTTCCCCCCCGCATCACCTCCCCCCAGCCAGCCCAGCCATGCCGTCCAGCTCTCGCAATCCTTCCCCACAGCCCCTCACCAGCAACCGCCATGGAAGCCCGGCTCGTCAACCCCGACGCCCCTGCCTCAAATCCGCGGCGAATCCCCGTTTTTCTGCTGCCATCCCTGCTCCTAGCGACGGATCTGCTCTCGGAGGTGACACGCGGTGCTGCAATCCGGGGGACGCGACCGCAAATCGTCCTCGGCTCCCAGACCGGAAGAAGGTCAGCTTCTCTGAGCCCCCAAAGCTGATTCGCACAGATTTGGCTACTGCAGCGCAGTTACTGCCGGCAGAACGCCGCTCCTACGCAGATGTTTTGCGCACTGCAGTCCCTCGGCGCATTTACTCAGGCACTCCCACAAGGCGCATTGTCTCCTACCGGCCCCGTCTTTACTCCAGTGCATCCACCAAGAAGAAGAGGTGCTTCAGATGTTTTGCCTCTGACCACTTCATCGCGGACTGCAGAGACCCAGTTAGATGCCGGGCTTGCGGGCGCAGTGGCCATCTTGCTCGTCATTGCCGGAACAGCCTCGCCCCCACAGCCACTAAATCCTTCAGGTCCCCCTCAAGACCCCCCATGGCGGCTCGTCATGGGAGCTCCCGTTCAAGCAGGCCAAACCAGATTTCGTCTAGCCTCCTGTCTGCGCTAGCTGAGCGGCCTCGGCGCACCTCCAGCTACTCGATCTCCACCGAGGTCATGGCGATCGACCTCTCCATCCTGCAGACCAGGTGTGTCGTGGCCAACCTGCGGTCCTGGCGGCGCATCAACCCCGACAATGTCATCAACGACGTGCGCACAGCAATGGTTGACGTCTCCGGTGAGCAGTGGCACGGCGTCTCCATTACTCGCCACTGCCCTGAAGACTTCCTCATCCGTTTCTCCACCAGAGCGGGTCGTGACGCTGCGCTCGCGCGTGGTAGAGCGGCTTTTGGTGAGGCTGCCCTCGAACTCAGGCCTTGGCAACCGTTTTTAGCTGAAGATCCGAAGCCTTTCCCTTTTCGAGTGCGCCTTTGTTTGGAAAATGTTCCACTTTTTGCTTGGACAGAGAAGGTCGCTGAAGGCATTCTTGGCAGCTCCTGTGCCGTCCAGTGCATTGAGGAGAGCTCGGTGCGGCGTGAAGACACCTCTACTCTCAACGTGTGGGCTTGGACAGACCACCCGGAGCTAGTGCCGAAGACTCACTATTTGTCGACGGTTGCTAATCCAACCTCTCGAGGCGTAGCTCCGGCAAAAGAAGCTACAACCTTCAAAGTGCTGGTGCACTTGGACACTATTGAAGAGCATGCTCGCCCAATAGGAAACATCAGCCGCCACAAACCTTTCTGGCGCCTCGGCCACATCGACGGCGATGACGATGGCCCTGACGCCCCTCGTCTGGATCACCCTCTTCAGCGTCGCAGGGGTGATTCCGACAGTGAAGATGACTCCAGACTGCCGCGCCGCAGGGGCCGCTCTCTCTCCCGCAATCTCAATACTGCCTTTCGGCGGTCGGTCTCGGCGATCGGGCGCCTTGCCAAGACTGCTAGGAGGGGAGATGGCCGGGACGGGGGAGAATCCAGTCGCCACCGTCGCCGCCGCTGTTCCACACCTCCCCTGGTGGCGGCCAGGATTTGGAGGACTGTGGCTCAACCCCCTCTTCTCTGGCGGCTCCGTCGTGAACTCCCACAAAGAGCGGCGCCCATTGAAAACTTCCAGTCTCCGTCTAAGGCGCCTACTCCCGCTGACGCGTCTCAGGCCAACAGGGGCTTGGCTGCCGCCCTCGCGGCTCCGCTCGATCCTACCTTGGTGACAGACGCTCTGACTTCGATTGCTCCAACTGCCGTGCACGAGTGCTCCACCGGCCAGGTTGTTCTTTCCGCTATGCCTGACCCGACTGTTGCCAGCTCCTCCCTGCCTGATGAAACCGAGCCGACGTCCCCCTTGACTTGCATCTCCTCTCCCCTGTCCAACAGTCAGGCCTCGCAGGTGCAACCCTCTGCGTCCTCCTTTATCAATGATCTCACTACTGTGCCTCGGCCCCCAATCCTGCAGGTCTACAAGCGCCGGCCAGTCAAGCCCCGTACACCGACATTGCGGCGCAGTGCGCGGCTCGCAGCTAAAGCCAGCTCCAGGCTTCCAGCTGAGGCAAAGGCGCGCCGCCTCATTGTTCAGCGACTGCAGCCTTGGCTCAAAGCCAAGGTGAAGCCCCTGGAGGAGTCAAAGGCCTTGAAAGAGCTCTTCACTGCGCCTTTGGACTCGACAGCCATGGAGGCGTTAGCTGGCTTGGCCCGCCTGCATCTAGTCGGCGGCCAGAAACGCTCTCCGAAGGAGCCTCCCCCCACCCATGATTAGGAGGCCCCAAGACATCCTCGTGTTGTTGTGTCAAACAACAACTTTTTTGGCGTCCGCAACGAGGCACGACGGACGCGCCTGTGGCGACACAAGCGAATTTCACTTTTGGAGACTCAACCATCACCTATTCCGCGGCGCTCTGAAGTCGTGGCGCAGTCAATCTGGTTCTGGTTCTATCGGAGACTGCTCTCCTCCTTATGTATTCATCTTTTGCTGTACGCTTGGCCGCCCAGGGTGCTTGGTGCCCCTGCTTTTGTATATTGCACTTGGACTGCTCCTATAATCGTTCTGGAGGTTGTAAGCTTGTCAGCAGTGAATCTCCTTTAACCAAAATGCACCTGCCTTGTAGCTCATCCTGCGTCCATGTCTAACAACCTGTCTAACAACCTGTGTCTCCTCAATTGGAATGCCCGAGGTCTCGGCACTTCGGCTCGCAGGAGTGTACTCCGTAACCTAATCTCCTCCTCCAAGGCTAAGATTGTTTGCGTTCAGGAAACCAAGATCTCAAACCATGATACAAGATTAATCACAGAGTGTGCTGGACAACATTTCTCTCAGAGCTATGCCTTTAAGCCTGCTGATGGGACCCGTGGTGGCATCATGCTGTTGGCACACGAAGATTTCTTCACCTTGAGTTCCTTTCACATCACCGATCATTGCCTATCCGCCGTTGTTCAGCCAACAAATGAGGGGCGGGCTTGGAAGGTTACTGTGGTCTACGGCCCGCAAACAACCGCAGCTAAACTTCTCTTCCTGAACGAGCTAATAGATCACCAACCTATGGACTCCGATCAAAGATGGCTCATCATTGGGGACTTTAATCTAATCTATCAAGCTTCCGACAAAAGTAACAACAACGTCAACCACTCCCTGATGAATGCCTTCCGAGCAACCCTCAATCAGCTAGAACTCAAGGAGCTTCCTCTCTCTGGAAGACGGTTCACTTGGAGCAACGAGCGTCACCATCCTACCCTCACTAGAAATAGAGCCTTTTGTAATGCAAATTGGGACTCTGCCTTCCCCTGGACGACACTTCAAACCCTGCCTACTCTCATGTCTGATCACACCCCTCTGTTGCTGAGTGAAGCTGGTGAGCAGGCTAGAGTCCGTTGCTTCAAATTCGAAAATTTTTGGTGTCGTCTCGATGGCTTCGAGGAGGTGGTCAAAGGTGCCTGGCAGAATGCTGTCGCTTCAACAAATCCCTTTAGAAGGTTGCACGTTAAGTTGGCCAGAGTTGCTAAAGCCTTGTCCAGCTGGGCGAAGAACTTTATTGGGAACATCAAGATCCAGTCTGCCATCGTGGGTGAGCTCATCCTTCTTTTGGATCATGCTATGGAGTCTCGATCCCTCTCTCCTGAAGAAGCAACCCTCAGACAGCTCCTTAAAGCTCGCTGTCAGGGCCTCGCTGCCTTGGCTAGGTCGCAGGCAAAGCAAAGAGCGCGGACCGGCTGGATCCGGGCAGGGGATGCGAACACAAAATTTTTTCACATCAGGGCCAACAACAGAAGACGCAAAAATCACATCCATTCGCTTGTCACAGAGTCCGGTGTTGTCTCCTCTCATGCAGAAAAAGCTGGGGAATGCAACCGTTTCTTTCAGAACCACATTGGCTCCGTCCACAACTGTACGAAAGCGTTGTCCTGGGATCTACTTGGTTACCTTCCCTCGGACCTCTCTGATCTGGAGGCCCCTTTTGAGGAAGAGGAAATTAAACAGGCGGTTTTCTCTCTGCCTGCGAGTAAAGCCCCAGGTCCTGACGGCTTCTCAAACCTGTTCTTCAAGAAGTGCTGGGAGATCATCAAGGTTGATCTCTTTATGGCAGTCAAACATTTCTATAATCAGGGTGCCGACTCCTTCAACCTCCTTAACTCTGCTCATATTGTTTTACTGCCTAAAAAGAAAGAGTGTCGAAGTCTCTCTGATTACAGACCGATCAGCCTCATCCACAGCGTGAGCAAAATTATATCAAAAGTCCTTGCGAATCGGCTAGCTCCAAAATTGAGCGACCTAGTTTCTGTCAGCCAAAGCGCTTTCATCAAAACGAGGTCCATCCACGACAACTTTCTCTATGTGCAAAACGTTATCAGAGAGCTCAACAAGAGGAAGACCCCTGCAATTTTCCTGAAGCTGGACTTCGCTAAGGCTTTTGACTCAGTCCATTGGGGATATCTTCTGGAGGTTCTAGAGGTGCTTGGCTTTGGCCTGCGCTGGCGCAACTGGATCTCCACCTTACTCGGGACGTCAACCTCCTCTGTCATTCTCAATGGTGTACCGGGCGACCCTATTCATCACGCGAGGGGGGTAAGGCAGGGAGACCCCATCTCCCCCATGCTTTTCATCTTGGCCATTGATCCTATCCAGCGCATTTTCAACCTGGCCGTTCAAAATGGCATCTTCGCGCCAATCAACTGTCGGGCCCTAAGATTCAGGATGTCTCTTTACGCCGATGATGCTGCAATGTTTCTCAATCCATCGGCCTTCGAGCTTCGCCTGACAGCAAAAATTCTGGCCATCTTTGGTGACTCTTCCGGCTTGCACACCAACCTCACCAAATGTGAGCTTTTCCTTGTCAATTGCGCTGACCTGAACTCTGATGTCTTCCTTCAGGAGTTCCCAGGAAAACTGGCGGATCTCCCTTGCAATTACCTAGGCCTCCCCCTGCATCTTCGGAAATTAGGCCGCCCGCATTTCATCCACCTAGTGGACAAAATTCGATCTCGGCTTTCCGGTTGGAAAGGAAAGCTCCTTTCTAAAGCTGGGCGTCTAACGCTAATCAATGCGGTGCTTTCGGCGATGCCAACCTATTTTATGACGGCTCTTCCGCTTCCTAAATGGGTGATTAGGAAAATCGACAAAGTCAGACGTTCCTTTCTATGGCGTGGCGATGATTCTCATAGTTCTGGTTCCGCCCTGGTGAATTGGCACACGGTCTGTCGTCCAAAAGAGCTTGGTGGCCTGGGGGTTGTCGACCTTGAGAGGTTTAGTCGGGCGCTTCGGCTTCGCTGGCTCTGGCAGGAGCGAAAAAACACCGAAAAGGCCTGGTTCGGCACTCCAATCCCTTGTGACGCAATCGATAACAACCTGTTTCGGGCTGCAACGAAGGTGGATGTCAAAGACGGCATTTCGACAAATTTCTGGAACGACAACTGGCTTCAGGGGTCGGCTCCTCGCCTTTTAGCTCCAGACTTATTTGCCATTGCCAAACACAAGAATCGGAACGTCGCGAGTCAGCTTCACAATGACGCCTGGATCTCCTCCGTCGGCCATCTCCAAACGCCTAGGCAGCTTCAAGACTTTCTCAAGCTTTGGCCTTTGATTCAACAGGTGGACCTTGCTCCCTCAGGCAATAAGGATGAAATCTTCTGGGTGGCTTCCTCTAGCCAGTCTTACACGACCCGCTCTGCGTACAGACTGCAGTTCCTAGGAAGCACCCGCTGGGATTTCCACAGCCTCATCTGGAAGGCCGACACGGAAAATAAATGTCGTTTCTTCGCCTGGTCCCTTGCCCATGGCAAAATCAACACAGCTGAGATCCTCGCCAGAAAGGGTTGGCCTCACAACCCAACTTGCTGTCTTTGTCAGGCTGCCTTCGAAACGACGAACCACCTGACCTCTTCGTGTTCCTTCACTACCAGCATCTGGCTTCAGGTGCTTGCGCCCCACTATGCCCTAATTCGCCCTCCTGAAGGAGACTTCACTGCTTGGTGGCTGGAAAATCATCAAAGGCTTACCAACTCCGAGCGCAAGGCTTTCGGCGGATGATCTTCAAACTTGTCGCTGTTCACTTTCAGAATGCCGGCAGATTGATCATCGAGAGACATGTCAGTATTAACCTCTCCATCAGAATGTGCAGGTGGAATCTCCAATTCTGTCGTTCCATCATCTGCATAGTCATCCTAAATATAAAAAATGCATTACAGATATACCACAGCAACGTATAATTGAAGAAAACAAATAGAAAATCTATCCATACCTTTTGGTACATCGCAAGAAGTTCTTGTAGTGGGATCTCACTCTCTCTCTCTCTCTGCAGTAACTTAATCTGTGTTTTAATGATATAAGACTAAGACCAATGATCTGGAGTTAGCACTTAGCACAGCCATTGTAGGGAATAACGCAAATGCAAATATTACTCATTGAAATAAAAGACTGCAAATTGTTATAAATATATGATAATCCTAAATGAAATTCAAATCATAACAGGATATAATTGTTTCATGGGTGTGGCCTCACACTCAATTATCAGGCATCACAAGCAAATCACAAAGCTCAAACCTTTGAAATATTTAAGAAATATTTTCTAAAAAAACCCTAACAATGGCTTCTTATAACGCTCGCTGCCTTGCGCACAAGATATAACTAGATCTCATCTGACTTGTGGGAACACTCTTGTCATGTTTCGTTAATAACCACTATACTAAAACAAGTTTAACTGGACAAAGATATCTCTGTATACTAATACTAAATCACATTTGATTCATATTCACAATAGCAGATAGCCAAAATCAGATATTCACAATTTGTTATCTAAATGGTGTGCCAACTACCAAAAGAATGCCCTTCCAATGCCAAAGCTAGCCAGGTAAACTACTAAAAAAATAATTAACCTCAATTAGGCACAGTAGATAGCACAGATAATGAATCAAGTGCAGGAGTAGCATTTACTGACAAGTTCATTCCTTTTGAAAAATATTAAACTAGAGCAACTCAATATGACAACAGAAACAATTCAATAATATAACTAATTCATGTCTGAGACCACCTCATCCAGAGGATCAGGGTCTTCTTTCTTTGCCAACTCTTCCTCTTCAGACAAAGTCGCTTCGTCATCCTGTCAAAGAATTCAGCAAATAGAGAGATTAACACACACACAAACAAGGGTAGAGAAAGGGGGTGAATTTAATGCTTATGAAAACTCAATGCAATTAGGACCCCGTAACATATGTAAGGAAATAACAAGGTGCGCAAAAAAACAGACAGAAATGATTATGGTACCTTTACTTCGTCTGTAGCAACATAATCTTCATCCTCCTGATAATAGTATACACATATCAGTTAACCACGTAAAGACTGACAATCACAACCATAGATTCCCAGGATGGTACTATAGAAAAAAAGACCTTTTGACCTAAATAAACTTTGCATTAAGAACCCAAGGCAGAATATGATAAATCCGAGTACAATCACAAGAATTATCTTTTGAGCTTTTCAGTTAAAATGAACTTTCACGATCTTCAAAAAGCTTTCAACCTGCTAAAGCTTACCAATTACTCGTTTGGTTCAGAATTTTAAGGACAAGTATAGTTCAATCTTAATAATTATTTTCCTGATTTCATAATCTATACCTTTTCACTTGGTCTCTGATCCTAGCCAGTGTATGTTTAAATCAATAGTGCACAGGGAAGTTCTAATTTACAAGCTTCTTCCCTATTGACCACTCACAGAACTGAGAAACTCAGGTGTCATTCTTCTCACCTTATATTAACCTATCTTATCATTGACTTTATAGATGGAAAGATAAGATAAGCTAAGGTGAAAAGAATGACACATCAGACTCACATGAATTGCTTATTCTGTTAATCATACTTTCATAATGAGAATTAAAATTTTGTTACTGGAGTGTTATCCCTTCTTCCTCACAAATCAGAGTTGGAAAATAATGATATTAGGATAAATACAACACTTAACACAGATGATCAAACGCACCTGTTCATCAACAGAGGAGATATTGCCGTTGCTTTTCCCCTGAGAAGTTGAGTTAGCACATTTAGAGGACATTCTAAAGTGCTGACACTCACATCGACACTCACACACGCGCGCACACACATAAGGATTTATACCATATGTGTCACAAGAAACCATATTAGTTAAACACTTTAATGTGGAACTTAAACCAAACCAGGTGTTTGGCACATTCCTACTTGATTAAGAGGCTGTTCTCGAGCCATACCATATATGATTATCTTTTATATTGGCGAGATATGACATTTGAAAAACTAAATTGTTCAACATATTGGTACCGGTTTTAAAAAATCTTAAAGCAACTAATGAAAGTTTTTTAAAACATTAGAACTAAGGGGTACAAATTCTCAAATTCACTTTTACAAGCCCTCAAAAACGCACTATATCAACAAGATATGTAGATAATCAGATACGGTATAGCTTAAGAATAACCACTAGGACTGAGGACTTCAAATTTGTAAGCATCAAACTTATTTTGTTGAGTTTGTTACAAAGATAAAAAACTTGTTTGTTAAGTTACACGAGATGACCAAGTCAGTTACCATAATCAGAGCTTATATGGTATGCTGCAAACAGATGATATTAATGCTGACGAATGACCTGCAGAAATTTTATTCATCCTGTTCGAACTTTTCCCTTCGGCTGCAACTTTTTATATGATTCATCATTGATAGGTCATACATTGTCAGGCCAGAGCATTACTTTGGTATCCAATGTTCAGTAGAACTGAATAACTTCTTGATAGTCCAACCAAATGTTCTGGCTTCTCGAAGCCGCTTCTGTACCTCTTGAAGCTTAGCCGCTCAGCCACAATGGTTCCAAACAGGGCTGTCACTCCAACTTATTTTTTATCTTCACCAAGTTTGCAATAGACAAGTGTATTTTCGAACAGCAGAAAAAACAGTTTCACCAGTAAAACTAAATAGCTCATCATTTACCATTTGAATGAGAAATTAACTGTGCTTAGAAATGCCAACCATTAGCACGACAGTAGTTGCGTGAATTAGCAAATGCACGTGCATCTTTAATTTTCTTGAACAAATTGTATGCAGTCTCAACTTTGTTCATCTCCAACAGCTTGTTGTTCAGTTTGCTATATACAACTCTCCCAACACAGAAGCCTTTCCGAAGTGATTCCTCCACCACAGATACAGCAGCATCAATCTTACCAACATTGCAAAGCCCATTTACAATAAACTCGTAAATCTCCTTATCGGATGGGTACCCACAGCCTTGCATATCCTCCCAGATTTCCAAAACTATCCCACTCTTCCCAAACCTGGCATGCCTTTCAAGCAAAAGCTTATATGCTTTAAAGGATATTCTACAACCGGCCTTCATACTCTTTTTGTAAATCACCAAAGCAGCATGAGGGGGCCCAAATGTACACAATGGCTCAATGAATGATGTAATTACCCCACTGCTCGGCAAAATTCCTCGTGTCAACATGTCATCGAACATTTGAAGCGCATCAGCCACCCTCCGTTCTTTCAAAAAGGCTATTACCATCTTGCGGTATGTGTCAATGTTTGGAGGACAATTATTATCCACCATATCCTTGTAATACTTCATGCATTTGTCCAAATCTCGCATTGAGATAAAATTGAAAATAAGTGTGTTATACACCATCGTAGTTGGACCATATCCCCCGTGTACCATCTTCTCAAATGCCCCAAGTGCTTCCTCAGTACACCCAGCTCTCCCTAATGCCTCGATAAGATGGCAGTGTGAAACCTCATCTGGCAAAAACCCATCCTCTAGCATCATGGCCCAGAAATGGTTGACCTTATCAACCCTCCCAAACCTCGCCCAACCAGCCATCACCTCATTGTACACCTGTTTATCAAGATCAGACAACTCAATGTGAGCACCCTGCAAGAGCGAGCTGGCAAGGCCTACATGTGACCTCCGGCAGAGGCAATTCATGAGAACAGCAAATGCCTCCTTTCTTTGGCAATTTTTCCAAATTCCAAGTCCAAATTGGTTAGTGTTGAGTAGCTGGATAGCCCTGTTGACCTGCCTGGCCGCAACCAGACTATCCAAGATTATCTCCAACGTGGTTAAGTCAGGAGAGACGCCATTTTCCCGCATGATCTCCAGGGCGGGGTTGAAAAAGGCAAAGAATTTCCTCCGGCCCAAAGCCCTGATGACAATGTTGCAAGTATGGAGGGAAGGGCAGAGCTTGGTGTTGGTGATGGCCCAGTCGAAGAAGTCAACAGTGGCAGCACCATTGAGTTTGCCGCAGCTGACGACATCGGGGAGCACCTCCGGGGAGAGGGCGGCGGCGGCATCCAGGCCCATGGAGGAGAGTGATCGGTGGAGGGCAGCGCGGCCATTGGGCTTGCAGAGGAAGACCCCGCGGAGGCGTTCCGCCGGAGACAGAAGCAGGGTAGTGGGAGTTGTTGTCAACAATGGATCGGAATTGGGGCTAACGTAGTGAAGGGGAGTGGGGAGTTGTGCTGGTTGGTTAGGTTTAGTGGAGGACAGGCGCTGGAGCGAGGAGAGGACTAGGTCCTCGGCGGCGGCGGCGGACGAGGAGCTGAGCCTGCTATGGAGGAGGCGGCAGGCCATTTGTTCGTCCTTGGCAGGACGCCAAGTAGCGGGGGAACTAGAGCTCGCCGGAGCCGAAGAAGACAGGGTGCTTCTGAGAGCAACAGTTGCGGGCGCCGGGGAAGGGATAGGAGGAGCCACGGATTCGTCGAGGATACGGTGCCAAATGGCCCGCGGCGACAACGCCGGTTGGAGATAGCGTGTTTGGGGGAGGGGAGGGCGGCGCAGATGAGTGGTTGATTCTGCCGGCGGCGAGGGAAGTCACCGGAGACGGCGGATCCGAGTCCGACCTCCGAGTAGCGGCGCGCGGTCAAGAATAGTGAGTGGGTGCGAACGGAGGGCCTCCAAAAAGGGGGGTTTGTTCTTTTCATGGTATCGTACCGTTGCGTATTATTGTAGCAATTTTTGTTATTTTTATATAGCCTATATGTTGTGATAATTTTTAACGAAATTTTTATGTTTTTTAGTTAACCTTTCAAAGACTCTAAAACTATTTTTTAAATATTTTTTATAATCGTTAGAGCTATTATTGAGTGCTCTAAAATTTACCACAGTAATACACGCAACGATACGCTGAAAAGAACAGGACCTATACCTGATCAAACGTCCGGCCAGGTTGGGTTTCTGGCCCGTGCTTGGAAAAGCCCGGTCCGACTGGACCAGGCTTGAGCCTAGCCTGGCCCAGTGCGTCGGGCTCCAAAACCAGGCTCGAGCCCGACCCGAAGCCCGACGGCTCAGCTCGGTCACAACTTAAATCACAAAAAAAACTCGGGCCCAGCCTAGCTCGACGATCGGGTTTCGGATTGAGGCCCGAGCCCAGCCCGATGCACCGGTCAGGCCTAGCCGGGTTGCTGGGCGGGGCTTCCCGTAATCAGGTCTACTCTAAACCGGACAGGACCAGGTTCTTAGCCTAACTAGGAATCAGGATCCAAGTCCGACTTCCGAGTGGTGGCTCGCGGTAAGGAATAGTGTGTGGGTGAGAACGGAGGGCCCAAAGGCGAACGCCGAAACGGTTTGGCCCAATTCATTTTAGGCATGTTACTGTCCAAATCGGGCTGGACCGGGTTCGTAGCTCAACTAGGAACCAGGCGAACCCGGTTCCTATTTGGCTCGCTTGGTGGTAGGGGCTAGTTGGTGCTGTTTTCAGATACTGAATGAATTAACCGAGCTAGGTGAGTTCCATACGAAAATGTTAGTTCTATTGACTAGGAGATCCGACAATTTATAGATAGAAGAAAAGAGTTACACAAAAAAACTGTACAGGAACCAGAAATTGAAGTGAAAAGAGAGTAAAACTTAAAGGAGAGAGTAAGCTATAAAGAAGAGTGAGCCTAGAGAGTGCTATATTTGTTAGCCATGATCATAAAAAACGCCGAAAGTCATTTGCCTGTTTAGAAGGTCAGATCCGCCGCACAACTTGTAGCACTGTGGCGTGGGAGTTATTGAAAATTTGATTGTTTTTTCCTTTGAAATATTCCAACCGATATAGGTTACCACGCCATCAAAGTTTCTTCGTGCTTCTTTTTGGAACCATTTTTGCACCAGCAGCCACCAGTCACCAAGAGAGCAGAACTGACCCGGGTTGCTAACTGATTATATACTCTGGATTTCCTACAGCACCTTGGACCAAACTAGCTTGGAGAAACATCACTTTGTCACTAGATGCTCAATTGTCTCCGGGTTGCTTCCGCAGAATGGGCAAAGCATGTAGTTAGGCCACCCTCTCTTTTCCAAATTCTGTGCAGTTAGGATTTTGTTTTGTAAGGCCATCCGTATGAAGAAGCGACATTTGGGTTCAGCTCTTGCTTTCCATGTACAGGAACTGAATTCTCTGATGTTCGAAACAAACAGCATTTTGTAGGCGAACTGTGTGCTGTAGTGTCCATTAGTTGACCATCTCTAGGTGCACCTGTCTGGGTTATTGGGTGACAGTGCAACATCTTGATGGGCGGTCCAAAGCATGATGTATTGCATTAGTTCTTCCGATGTGTCTAAACTGCGGAGCTCCTGGATTCAGCTTCGATTTTGTAGAACCTCTCTAACAGCTACCTGCTTTTTCCTTGACTTTTGGAAGCAAAGTGGTGCTATTTGGCTCAGTGCTTCTCCAAACAGCCGGTTATCATTCCAGAAGCTAGCAAACTGTCCATTTCCGAGTGTGATTTTCGTGCTTGCTCTGAAGAAGCTTTAATCAACCTTGTTGCAAGGCGGTGCATAAACTATCCAAGGTCTATCTCTTCCATTCCATGCCAACAAGAACCATCGTATCCTAAGTGCCCTTCCAAAGAGGTCAAGGTTTTTTATCCCCCGTCTTCTTTTGCCATGCACACTCACTTTCAATTCACTAACGAGTCCAAACTGCGAAGCACCTGGATTCAGCTTCGATTTTGTAGCACCTCTCTACCAGCTACCTGCTTCTTCCTTGACTTTTGAAGCAAAGTGGTGCTATTTGGCTTGGTGCTTCTCCAAACAGTCGGTTATCATTCCATTTCCAGAAGCTAGCAAACTGTCCATTTTTTTTTTTGAAAGAGGCGAGGTGCCCGATTCATTAATAGAGGAAGGAAAAACAAAGCAGCGGTCACAAGGCATTGCCCACAGCACACAACCGATTACAGCACACAACACAACTAGCCCGGCGAGACACGCGGACTAGCCTAAATCACTTTTAATCCTAAACACAACGTCGTCTGGCCAACAACCGTCGTGCCGAAAAATCCTTGCATTCCTCTCTTTCCAGATATTCCAACAAACTGCAACGATGATACCATCTTCAATGCGCCTGACAGCCCTTCCTCTGGACTGTTGGTCCCACCACCGTCCAACAGAAGAAATTGTGTGGCTATCAACCTTGGTGGAAGGAAGATACTGCGCCATGGCATGCCAAACTTGCCTCGCGAAAGTGCACTCCCAAAAAAGATGCTTGTGGTTTTCTTGGCTCGCAGCACACAACACACAAAGCGGGTTGCACGGCCACCCCCTTGAAGACAGACGATCTGCGGTGTACAGCCTCTGCCTAATCAAAAGCCAGAAGAAAAAACGACATTTTCTCTGGGCCTTTGCTTTCCAAATGCGAGCAAAATCGTGAGGCTGCGTCGAACCGAAGAATTGTATGGAATAAGCCGAACGTGCCGAATATTGTCCTGAAGCTGTAAACTTCCAACGCACTGAATCTGGAACTCCTTGACGTAGAACGATATGGTTTACAGCTGACCAAAGGCTTACTAACTCGCGAACCTGTTCCGCCGTGTTGATCCTCCTCAATGGTATCATCCACCTGCCATTAGAGACCGCCTCGTGCACGGAAAGGCGAGTCCTTCTCACAAGCCTATAGCAGTGCGGTGCGACGTCACAAGGCGAAGTACCTTGTAACCAGGGAGAGGTCCAAAAAGAAGCCCTGCAACCATCCCCCAAGATAAATTCCGTGGCCGCCCGAAATAGAGCGGCATCCGTGGTAGGGAAAGAGATCATGGAGTCAGTCCACGGCCTGGGTGGAGAGTCCCAAGCATGCCACATCCAACGTAGACGCAAAGCCCTACCAAATCTGCCTATATCCTTGACACCTAGACCTCCCAGCTCTTTTGGCCTGCACACCGTAGCCCAATTGACCAGGCATTTGCTACCGTGGCAATCCTCCTCTCCACCCCAAAGAAAAGACCGCCTTATTTTGTCAATCTTCCTGATCGCCCACTTACTGAGCTCAAAAACCATAACATGGTAGACCGCCATTGAAGTGAGAACGGAATTGACAAGAACCAAGCGGCCTTCCTTTGAGAGTAGCTTGGTCTTCCAAGTTGCTAGCCTGCACCTAATCTTTTCAATTATAGCCAATTCCTCGTGCTTCCTAATTTTAGTTGGCTTAAGGGGCAACCCTAGGTAGCTGCAAGGGAAGCCCTTAACAAGCGCCGGGATCTCATTGTGAAGCCACCCCTCGATGTATTGATCGCACCTAATTGGGAAGACCTCACTTTTGGCCCAGTTCACAGCCAGACCGGTTGCCCCTTGGAAGGCCTTGAAGATCTGACAAATAGCCTGCACTTCAGAAGGCTCTGGCCTTATCAACACCATGACATCATCCGCATAAAGCGAAACTCTTTACCTAGCCAGATTGTGGGGGATGGACTGAAAGACACCTCTCTCTTCAGCCAAATGCAGGAGCGAAGCTAAAGGCTCCATGGCTAGAATGAACAACATTGGGGATAGCGGGTCGCCCTGTCTTAGTCCCCTACGGTGAGCGAGGGCTCTGGTCGGCGAGCTGTTTATCAAGACCTGTGAGGTGGAATCTCTAAGTAAGATGGCCAGCCAATCCCGCCAGCGTTGGCCGAACCCGAAAGCCTGTAGTACCTCCAGAAGATATTCCCAACTCACTGAGTCAAAGGCTCTCTGAATGTCCAACTTCATCAGAAGCGATGGCACCTTTTTCCTATGCAGGTGCTGCACGCTTGATCTAACCCAGAGGAAGTTGTCCTGAATCGACCTCCCCTTAATGAAAGCACTTTGAACTGGGGAAACCATCTGCTGCAGGTGTCTAGATAGCCTGTTCGCAAGGACCTTGGAGAAGAGCTTGCCAAAGCTATGCATTAAGCTTATCGGCCTGAAAGCATTGACGGAGGGCTCGCCTTGCCCCTTTGGCAGAAGAGCAATATGGGCGCAATTTAAAGAGATGAAACCATCTGCCCTACAGTGCCATAGATCCTGGAAAGCTGCGACTACATCACCTTTGATGATGTCCCAACACAATTTATAGAAGAGGCCTATAAAACCGTCTGGACCTGGGGCTTTCTCCGAAGGGAGGTGTGTAACGACATCATGTATCTCATCCTCCGAGAACGGTGATTCTAAATCATGCAGATCTACCCGTTGAAGCTGAAGCACGTCCCAGTTAAGGGTGTGGGACCTCTCCTTGCAAGAGCCGAGGAGGTCGGTAAAATGAGAGTGAAAAGCATCCTCAATGTCCAAGCTATGAAGAAGCTATGAAGAAACTGTCCATTTCAAAGTGTGATTTTCGTGCTTGCTATGAAGAAGCTAGCTTTAATCAACCTTGTTGCAAGGCGGTGCGTAAACTATCCAAGGTCTATCTCTTTCATTCCATGCCAACAAGAACCATCGTATCCTAAGTTCCCTTCCAACGAGCTCAAGGTTTTTTATCCCCCAACATCTTTTGGCATGCACACTCACTTTCAATTCACTAACGAGAAGGAGTTAGGTCCAATTAAGCTTGCTTTAATTCCAATGGAAGCCTTGTCGGAGCTTATTAATTTTTTGTAGTGCCCATTTGCTCATTGGGAATAATGTCAACATGTAGACGGCTTGTGATGTGATGACTGAGTTCACAAGGACATGTCTTGCAAATTTCGAGAGTAGCTTCCCTTTCCAACCAGCCAATATTTTTCCTATCTTGTCGAAAAGGTTTTGGTGTTCTTGCTTCTGAAGCCTTTTGGATCTAAGAGGTAGGCCTAAATAAGTGTAAGAGAAGTGCTCAATTCTCATTGGCATGGCCGCTTGAGTGGTGTGCAAGCTTCGCAGATTGCACTGGATTGGGTAAACTTGGCATTTCTGCATGTTTATGTGATGCCCTTATGCCTTTCCAAAAATTTCCAGCAATTGCAGGAGCCCTTTTATTTCTCTAATGAACAGCTTGATTAGCATGGCAGCATCGCCAGCATACATAGAGATATGAGATTTCTCCACTTTTTCACTGATAGGGGTTGTTAGGCCATCCTGATGAGCCTTTGAGAAAAGATACTTTAAGGGGTCTATAGCAAAAGTCAAACACTAGTGGTGAGAGGGGTTCCCCTTAGCTAAGCCCCGTTCTATGCTTGAAGCAATTTCCAAGTCTGTGATTAATCATAAGCATAGAGGATGCAGAAGAAAGAGCGATAGATATCCAGTCCTCATAAAGGTACCAGACGCCGTCGTGCATGAATCCTACGAAGTAGTTGGTAAAGATCCCGACAGCAAAAGAGGAGATAGATACTTATCTCTGGTTTGATCCAGCCTAAAAGAGCATTGAGCAGTACTTTAAAAACCCCAGCATCAGGAACAAATGGAGTCCTCGGATATTCAGAGCCTTCTGGTGCATAGCCCTTTGGATTCCCGCCATTCTCAGCCCTGCCTACAGTTTTCAGGTGCTGAAGTATTGAGTTGACCATTTCCTGGTGAGAACGGCTATATCAACAGGATCCGCATATAGCTGCCACACAAAGAAAGGCACCTACCATAGAAATACAAAAGAAATATTTGTTTTACCGACTAGGAGCACTGACAAATCTTTATAGATAGAAGAAAAAAGTTACATAGAAAAGGAAAAATTGCTCAAATAATCAACAGTTAAATAGAAAATTAATAAAATAATCCACAAAAAAAATAAAATTACAAAAATAACACCGGGTCCCGTCACCCCGGGTGGCTGCCGCCATCGGGCGCGGCCGCAACATAGCTGCCGCCACCCGGTGTGGCCGCAACAGAGCTGCCGCCACCCGGCGTGGTCAGCGCTTAGCTGCCGCCACCCCACGTGGCCGCGGCAGGCTGCGCCGCGCCCGGTGGCATGTGGCCGGCGGTATATGCGTGTATATATGTGTATATGTGGTCGGTATTGCATGTGTACATGTATATATATGTGGCCGGTATTGTATGCATATGTATGGATTATCTATATATATAGATATATATAATATAGATATATTATATGTATATATTATATTTAATATATATGCATGTATAATATATAATATATCTATTCTATATATTAAGCGTACCAAGGAATCCTGCCCTCCCGTGCGTCCACGTTCGCGCCTCCCATGCCCGCCACGCCCACGCACAGTGCCCATACAGTTTTGCAAAAAAACCCACAAAGTATTATCTTTTCCGCATCCGTCCCTACATCTTCGCAGCTGTGCGTATTCATGGCTATACCATTTTGCGTTTGAGTCCTCCATCTTTTCCGTTCTGAGCCCGCCGTCCTTCCACCTATCCACACGAAACCCTAGCCCTGCCCCCGCCCCCGACCCCGCACCCCTACCCCGTCGTCTCCCCTTCCCCGCTCTCGCTCGGTCGCCCCCCCTCCTCATCTCATGCCCTGCAAGGGCAGGGAGAACCCTAGCCTAGCCGCTCTAGCGCAGACGCCGGAGCATCCTCCTTCCTCAAGCCATTGCCATTGCCGCCGCCCGCCGCCTCCGCCTCATCCTCACCGACCGCCGCCTCCTCTCTTCTTCTTCTTCTTCTTCCTCTTCCTCTCTCTCTCTCTCTCCCTCCTCTCTTTTTTATCCCTCGTCCTCTCTCCCCCTCCTCCTCTTCTCACTCTCCCTAATCACAGAGGTGAAGTACCCTTTTTTATGCTCTATCCGGGCACCTCTCCTCCGATTTGGTGTTTTTTTTATTTGGGTGGCGAGTGATCTGCCGGCGGGATGGGTCTTTTTTTTTTTTCTGGTTTCTTCGGTAGTTTGGACATGAATCCTCGACGATGGATTGATCGAGATTGGGATGTAAAGTGCTGAGCAGATTTGGCTGTCCCGAAGGATAGCTTTGATCGGCATCTTGTGAGTAGCTAGATGCAAGGATCTGGT